>CM050166.1:92003974-92606474 GCA_027410445.1 Discoglossus pictus
ATACTCCGTAGCTTTGATCTTTCATCAGAGTTCCAACCAACATCTGTCCCGAGTGCTACTTGTGGCACTAGTACCATAGGGTGCTGGCACCTGTGATGTTGTTAAGAAGATTACAAATAGGTCTGTATTCACATGCAGTCTGATTAAAAATAGAAAAAGGTGTTATCAGGTCAGTGTGGATAATTTGAAGCAATGTCTCAAATCTCAGGGACTCTCAAGGTAAATTTATTTTAGTTTCTTATATGTATTACTAGGGGTTTCATTTATTGTATCCTCTTCAATATAATGATCATATAAAATTTTACTCTTCACTCACTTCTCTCCTTCTGGAGCCTCCCCCTTTCTTCACAAGGACGCATGGCTTAAGATCACAGCTGGGAAACATGGCACCATACATAAGAGAGAGAGAGAGAGAAAACGGGAAGAAAGCAGGAGGTTCCAGAAGGTTAAAAACTGATACTCTGGGGGCATCTTAAACTCCCCATTATCTGGCACCCACGGGGACTACCTATTACCGAATAAGTGTAATTGCTGGTTAATCGGGAGTCCCTGAAAAAAAGGGTCTGAATGACCCTTAAACCCCTCAAAATGCCTTTTTAAAAATGCATTCGCACCTAAACTGGGCCATTTTGGCCCAGAAAAAAACAAACAGGAAAAAGGGTTTATTTTTATTTTTTTTGCAGTCTCGAGGTGCCGGTTTTGCAGGAGTTTTTTGAAAATCGTGACTTGGTGCCGGTTGCTTGAGAGTGCCGGTTGGTTAGGTGCCAGATAACCAGGATTTTACTGTATAAAGTGTAACGATACTATATAGCAAGTCCACATACTTTCTACAAATATTTACATATATTAATACATGTGAACTTTTTAAGTCCTGAAGGGGAGTTCTTTTTCGACGTTAGGTCGTTTTTACATTAAATATAAAGCGTAAAACAGGAGAACAGACTTGGGAATTCCTCACGCTATTCCATGACTTGTATCTGTAAGAATATAGCCAATAAAGCAGGGTAGCAGAATTAAGACTAAACTATCTGATGCAGAGATGACCTCATGGTAATAAACAGCAGGTCTGGAAAACCATTCTTCTCTCACGTCACCCAAAATGTCAGCTGAAACCTATCGATGCAGGGACAAGCCCAGAGGTTCTCAGTGTTCAAACCTGCCCGCTTGGATGGATATATAGATATATACTATAGTTGTAGGACTGTTTTACACATCTGTTCATGTTTCAGCTCTCACACTGCACCAGCACTAGGAGAGCAAACCACTCCAAGTTAGCTTTTGCAGAGATGAATTTGCAGTATACAAAAAAAACTAACAAAAGAATTCATGCAGGATGTGAGGACTCAATAAAATTCGCACTAAATGGCCAGCTGAAGATTACATATAGGAATGAACAACCAGCCTCCAACTACTTGTATAGGAATGAACAACCAGTGAATTCCTCTTTAAAGGGCCACTTACCTCACTGTATGTGCTCTTTAGTGTGAAAGAGCACAATTGTATGTTACATTTTATTAGCTGTTTTTATTATCGTAAAAAAAAAGAGATAAAAACATAAAATTGTTACATGAAGTCTATCTTGCCTACTGTCTGTTGCATAAGTAATAACAGATGGCAGCCTGTGCGATGAAGACTATGATTGACTAGCGAATTGCCCGTCAAAAAATGACGGCAATGAAATTGTAAGTGAGCTAATGCTGTTTGGTGTATACTAATAAAATAACGAATAGATTAATAAATGAATATACTTTACCTATTTTGAAGCATTGTGTTGAAGAGCTGCAATCTGTTTTGATGTTGCTGCAGCATTAGTGGTGTGGAGCTGCTGTGTAAGCGTGATGAATGTGTGCAGTGTAATAGTGTGCATGCGCGAGACCAAACCGTTAGCGTACTCGTGTACTTCCGCATTGGCGTAAAATGGCGGGTAATGTGTGGTATGCGCCTGTAGCGGAATATCCGTAGGTGTTTTGCGTGTTTCTTGGGGTGTTTTGCGTGTTTAGTGTGTTGTAGCCTCGTTTTTGTTTTGTTCGGCGGCCCGCAAGCGTGAGCAATGGCTCGAGCGGGCTCGCATGCTCACAACTATATATGTGATACACACACACACACACATTATATACACATACATTATATATATAAACACACACACACACAATAAGATGGAGATGAGGCACATATACAATGACTGACTGTAATGTACCGTGTAATATATGTTATACATGCACATATAGGTGTATGCACTGACTGTATATCTGTACACACACACTATATACACACACACACACTGTATACACACACTATATACACACACAGTATATATATATATATATATATATACACACACACACACACACTATATATACGCTATATATATATATATATATATATATTAAAAAAACACACAGTATATATATATATATATATATATATATATATATATATACACACACACATATACTGTGTGTTTTTATATATATATATATATATATATATATATATATATATATATACATATACTGTGTGTTTTTTTTAAAATATATATATATATGGTTTTGTTCCTGCCATGACCTGTACACTATATACAGAAAGCAGACATATAGTTTAATGCACAAATACACAATATTTTCTGTATATTTTAGTAAATCTGTGTAATTTTTACTGAAAATAAACAAACACAATGTTGATATACTTTAAATTAAAAAGTCAGTGAGTAATTACAAAGTGATTGATCAGGGAGGCATCTTGTGCTCTTCTACACGTTTATATTAATAGACCCAACATGTGTCCTGCTGTGTAACCACCCCTTGTGTATCACACATGGCATATAATAACATACTGCAGAAAAGACACACACACAACCAGCTCCCTGCTTTATATGTGCTTGTTATCATCATCCATTATAATGACAGCATGCTTCCCATGTCATACTTACCAGTTCCTGTCTTGCACCGTGCTTGTGAAGATGCATGCATAAAAGGCGCATGCGCAATACGAACTGGAAAGAGCAACTGCGCAGAGTGTTCAGGCACGCACACGTGCGGTGACGTATACTTGGTGTTGCTGCGCCTGCATTGGCTAGGGAAATCGTGTACGCGCAGCGACGCTCGGGCACTCCATGCTGGCAACAACTCACACTGGGACTGAACCGGGGACTGGGCGGCCCTGCGCGGGGCATTGTGGGGAGGAGGTGGCTGCTCCATTCTAGCAACTGAGGGCCGCGGCTCGCTGCGCGAGCCGCGGCCCTCGCTTTGCGAGGGCCGCGGGCTCGCTATGCGAGCCCGCGAGCGTGAGCAACGGGCCGTACGCTGCGGGCAAGGGCCTCAGTTGCTGGGATGGAGCGCCTTCGGCGCTCCATCCCAGCAACTGAGGCCCGCAGCCCTCGCTACGCGAGCCCGCAAGCGTGAGCAACGGCCCGTACGCTCACAATTATATATGTGATAGCAGTTTTTGACTGCAGTGACCAGTTTTCTCAGTGAAAAATGCACATATATCAAAAAGCATTTTAACATGCTTTTAGGATATCTTTACTGTGACGTGGTCCAAACTGTGCTGAGTTAAGTGACCCTTTAACCACTAGCACCATTCCTATTGCCTGCTGCACACCTGATAAAACATTGTATCACAGTTATTGAAAGTGCTACTGAAACCAAATATGTTCAGGATTCTTTGAAGTAGCCTATATAATGGGTAACGCTTTTTTTTTTTTTTTTTTTTTTTATCAGAAAGTTAAATATAAGTAATAAACTCTTGTATAATGCTGAGCAGTGTTTTTATTGTAGCCACCTTGATCAGATTTGTAAAGTGGTCAGGGATTTTCAGCAGCTGAAACTAAATCCTTTCTTGTGTGTAATTTTGTTTTATTTAATTTTAAATCTAAACCACAAACTGATCTGTGTGGTTTGTTTTTCCTGTGTAATTACGCAGTTAATTTACTATAGTATATTTCTCCATGCTATCTTCCCATAAACATACTGTTGGAGAACCCTTACAGGCAATAGCAAAACTGAGGCAAAACGGAGAAAAGCATGCCTTAAAGGACCACTGTAGTTCACTTGTTTGTCACATATGTACCAAACTAATAATATTGGCAGCTGTGTAAGCCATGGGCATAAAGCATTTTTGGGAAAATCGGAGTTTCTAAAGACACAAATAAAGGAATCTGTTTTGTACTTTTTTACATCCCTTTCTCAGAGCTGAATCACAAGGGTGCTTTTGATCTATCTATCTATCTATCTATCTATCTCCCTGTACTGTGGTCATTTTAACTCTGTCTAAGTGATCACATCTAGTTGTTTAAACATGCATAGGTCTGGAGAACCACTCTTCGATCATAGACCTAAAGCCAACCCAAAAGGCCTTATGTGTATTGTATTGTATTCCTTTCCCTTCATTTTCTGATATTTTTGTATTAGAAAATTTCTTAGCGGCACCATCAAAACTAATAGCCACATTAAATTCCCTCAACATTGAAAACCGTAGCCCGTAAGACTTGAGGCTATTAAATTGGCCGCATAAAACAACCCACCAACGACTTGCGCGGTAGGGGATAGAAAAGGCTACTAAACGTGGAAATTTGAACTGCGCACCCGCAAATCCTTTGATCTGTCAAGCCTGTAACTGTCCCAATCACGCTATTAAATTGCAACAAATTCACTGGCGTTCAAGTGCGTAACCCGCAAATGGAGCCAAAAAGCCAACGGGTACTAGAGAGGACCCACTAGTGGGTAAAGTTCAATCCGTAGCGCTGTACATGCACATATACACACACTACATTACTTATATTAACAGGGAAAGTGATGTTGGGTATTAAAATTAATAGCACAACATTCTCAAGCTCGCAGATCTGCAATATAAAATACTTTATTTTCTGTTTAATTTCCGTGTTATATCGATCCCGTCATTTAATGTGTTAATACATATAATGGACTCACTTGAACCTGAATATCATATTTACGTTTTTTTAAATTTTACACTATATCTGGAATGTGGGTCCGATCGAAACCTGTTAGAGTTTGAAATCTAACCTCTATTTTTCAGTGACGTAATGACGATCTCTGTTGCAATTTGGCTCTGCCTAAACCTGTAACTATGGGTTTGACTAATTGATTATGTTCACGGCCACACATCCAACGTGCGAAAAATGGTTTACGGGTTTGAGTCTCTGGCCCGTTACACGCGGCCTGCTTTAATGTAATAGCTCTGTAATGCAGCCGAATTTCAAGCCCGCAGACGTTGCGGGTCTTATGTTGCTTTTACGGGCTTGGAATTTAATGTGGCTGAAAGTGTAATGAAATATTGAAAAGTTACTCCCACTACAAATAACTTAGTTTATACATTTTTATACATTTATATCCATATATAATTATTAATATAGAAACCTGGACATGACCGCAGAAAAGAAACCTAAAGGCCCTTCGAATTGGCCCTTTTCATCTTCCAAGGCTTAATTAAGCATCAGGATAGCATTATGCTTAAATTCGTTTTGACCCTAGCACTTCTAGTTGACGGTTGTTCCACTTGTACTAAGTATCAGTATATGCAAACTAGAACATCTAGCACAGAATACAATTCTCTTAAAATGCTTAATTTCCTGCACTTCTGTGAGAATAAGAGACCTATTAATCTAAATCGCTTATTGACTGTTCGTGTTTTTGTTTTTCCCCCTGATGATCTAGAACATGCATTTGATGCCACCCTGCGTGAAATCGTGCAATCTGACTCTGGTAAAAACTGATACTTTTTGTATTTATAGCCATAATTAGATGCATCACATTTTATCATAAATGTTTAAAGGGATATGGCAGGTCCTCTGTTTTTAATATTTAAATAAATTCCCTAAGTGTTTGCCTTTCTAAACATCATTTTTAATAACAAGTGCATAACAGCTCTGCTTTTACTCGCAGAAGTCTTCCAAATAGTCCCCACAAAGGTCTGCCCCGAGCAGCTTATGCACATAGTGATTCTGTTGGTACTAGATATACTAACCAGTCAGACTGTCTCGGCAGCATTTAAAAATATGCTGTTAAGGAACAATCTTGATTGGCTAGTACATCTAGTACTACAGCATGAGCAGTGTGGGTAGACCTTTTTGGGACTGTTTGGAAGGTTTCAGTGAGGATTTTTAATAAAATGATGAAATACAAACACACACATAGGTAGTTTATTTTAATCTTAAAACAGGGAGCTTTCCATATGCCTTTAGTTAACTGCATTGCTGGTTTTCAGAGTAGCCTTGTAACATTGATTATGTTGCGAATTATTATTCTTATTATTTTTATTATACACTTTTTAATATACGCTTTGGTACCGTAGATGGCATTTACCTTTTATTTGAGCTGCTCGATAGAGCTACATCTAATGTATTAAGTTTTTTATATGGGAGTAATGCCGTTGTTTCTTTGTTTTTGTTTCTTTGTTTTTGTTTTTTTGTAAACTTATTTGTCACCAGATATAATCTCCATTCATTTCTGTTGAAATACTGCTAAAACGTTTTAGAACTTGCAATGTGATTAAACGATTCTACAAAAGAACATATTGTAATTCTATAACTTCAGTCGTGATTACGTTTTCAATACAAGCTAAATTAATCTTTATTCTTCTATTGTAGAAGAAGATGAAGAAGCTGAGGAAAATGAAGTTGAAGATCCAGACGTTTTTGAAGAACCAGTCGTTGAAGAAATAAGATTAGAGGATGCGTTCGATGAACCAGAAACTGTAGATGAACCAGAGGAAGTACTTGAGACAGAGGTAATAGAAGAACCAATACTAGCGGCACATGTAGAGCCCAAACTAGCAGCAGTTGAGGTACCAGAGGAGGAGCTGGAAATTGAGGAAGAGTCAGAGCCAGTGGCTACTGAAGAGGCTGAAGAAGAGCCAGCGGAGCCTGAAGAGATAGAAGCTGTGGAAGAAACAGAGGAAGAGCCTGCAGATGAAGATGTGGCAGAGGAAGAACAAACGGCTGAAGAGCCAGAAGGTGTCACAGAGGATGAGCAAGAAATAGAAGCTGTAGAAGAGGCGGACGTTGTACCAGAACCAGAGGTTGAAGAACCAGTAGCTGTAGAAGAAGAGGAGACTGAAGAGCCAGAAGGTGAACATGACCATGAAACTGAGGTACCAAACCATGAAGAAATCCCTACAGCAGAAGAGCCAGAGGAAGATTATACAGGTATTTGTTGTATGTATGGTAGTAACTGTTTGATATTACTGTAATGACTTAACAAGTGGAATTTTTGGTGATTAATTGGACCTTAATCCCCAATAACATTGCTATTTAATGCTTTCTAATCACAATATTCATTCAGCAATTAGTGTATCAGCCTCCAGTTGAATTATTTTCTCTACCATGATAAGATCATGGAGAAAGGGCTGAGAGGTATAAAGGGTTTTTAGATAAGAGTATGAACAATCATTCAAAGGCTTCTCCCATAGCAAAAAACTCTTTAACAATGTTGACTCCAGCATGTGGAGAATGTTGTGTTAGTGTAACTTTGTACCTTAAAATTTAGCACTGCCTACAAGATAATGTTACCTCCTTGACCATATAGTGGCCACAGATCAGCAGCAGCCGAGTGATCTTCGAAAGTAAATTTAATATTGAATATTGTTTTTTAAAGTAATTACATTTTATATATACTTTTTTATTGGTGACCAACATCTAGCATTATAGTAGTCATTTCATATAGAGGTAGATATGTTGTCTGCTTTTTTGTGATCCCTTTGTTAAATTCATGATATTGGAAGGCAAACTAGCAAATAATTAAGCCACTGTATTTAGAAATTAACCTTGACAAGAGCATATGATTTACAGAGAGAAGTCCTTGATATTAGAATCCAGTCTGTAAAGGTGTTGAAGTCACCAAATGTCCATAATAATTTAACTTCCCTCTCAAAATACCTAATAGCAGTGCTGTTCACTCTGTAATTTGTATGTTGAAATCTGATTTTTATGTACAGCGGTGTCCACGTTCGGTCCTGCTGGGCTGCACACAGGCCTGGATTTGGGGATTTCCTTTATGTGCACAAATAAGTCAATTAGGATGACTGAAGACATGTATACTCTCACCTGGGTGCAGCATGGCTATCCTCAAATCCAGGCCTGTGTCTGGCCCAGCAGGACCAAACTTGGACACTCCTGAAATAGAATATAAACCTTACACCAAGTTTGTTTGTTTTTTCTCCTAACACAGAAGATAATCAGACAGAAGAAGTGCCCGAGCCAGCTGAATTTTTAAGTAAGATGAAGCACATATTTTTCATTTTAAAAAAAAACTTTACTTTTTTTTTTTTCTTTTGGATGTAATGAAATTATTTGATAATTGTTTTGAAAAAGGCTTTGGATCATCAATTTGATTTAATTACTGAAATTAAGAGTATACAGTTTCTACAACGGTTACTGTATACACAGGATAATGTAATAAAATAGCTGAAGGTGCCATATTTATGTTTAGATATAGCACAAAAAGGTTAAAATTATGGACACTATCCGCAATGCTTACTAAAGGATGAACTGTTGTAGTTCACTTAATATAAAAACCTTCAGAATAACATAGGACTGTGGAGGTCATCCATTGCTTGACCCTTTAGTAGATCAGGCTTATATATGTAGGTCCATTGAAAGATTGAGTACTTGAATATTTTTGGATTCCTAAACCACTGTCTTATATTTCCAGATTCTCCTGATGTGGAAGACCAAGCTGAACCAGAACATCCTGAGGAATATGCAACAACTTTAGGTAGCTCATTTTAAATTAATAAAGGCTTCCCAGTAAATCACTGAAAATATCATTTTTGCTCATAAAGAAATCTATAAAAGAGCATTACATTTGTCAATTAACTAGGATATGCAGAAAATCTAGTATCTCTGCCATGAATATTAAGTGCATCAGCATGACCAGGGACATAAAGATGTGCCTGGTCTGCCGACTCTCCGTGACATCATAGACCGTAACAAAGAATGAGCAACCGAAAAAAATGCATGCAAATACTCTTCAGATGTAGACTTGACTATAGTCTGGGTCATGGCAAACACTTTAGCATTATTAGAGCAGCTTCACTGGTTTCATGCATGCAGACAATACACCAACACCGATGAAATGCATGATCAGGGACACAATGTACTGATATATACTGGTATATAATTCACATTGGAAACGCTCTAATACATGTGATTTGCTATATAGTGCAAGATTACTCCCACACACTCATATATAGTGCAGTATCATACACAATGATCTAGAATAGGATAAGTATATTTTTTCTTTTTGACAATTCTGGTTCCAAGTCTGGGTATCTGATCAGTAATTGTTATGGGTAGCCGTTGAAATCTGTTATATTTAAAATACTGTACAGATTTATTTTTTTAATGCAATTCCTGAGCATAAATCTCTTTAATTTACAATAGCTGTATCCATGCGCTGCTTGTGTTGTCAGCGCTATTCATGCAGACATTGCAGGAAAGTCTGCCAAGTTGCAATTCACTTTTGTAATGGCGTTCAGGACCGATTTTGCTCTGGATTAATTACATCTGCTCATTTTTCTATAAAACTATGCTGTTGCATGACTTTTAGAATTTACCTGGTAAAGTATTTGTTGCGGTTTCTTATAAGCATTTTTTTTTTTATATGGAAAATCTAGTCTTGTGGTGGTGGTGATAATAATACTAATAAGAAAAATATTAACCAGATGTAGTTAACCCCAGGAGTGGGGAAAATACTGAGCATTTAAGGAGTTAAACATTTTTGGAGCCAGAAATAAAATCATAGGAGGATTTATCTATCTATCTATCTATCTATCTATCTATCTATCTATCTGTACATCTATCTCTATGTACATCTATCTATCTATGTACATCTATCTCTCTATGTACATCTATATATCTATCTCTATGTACATCTATCTATCTATGTACATCTATCTCTCTATGTACATCTATCTATCTATCTCTATGTACATCTATCTCTATGTACATCTATCTATCTATGTACATCTATCTATCTATCTATCTCTATGTACATCTATCTATCTATCTATCAATATCACCACGCTCCTATTTAGGATTCTAAATACTAGTTTTGCTTCCTTCATTTATTCACCGTTTTTTAACCCCGTTTCTTGCTCCTTTGGGATCAGCTACTTTATGGCTGTCATTGTGCTGAAGGCTAAAATTCCTTGGGTTCATTTTTATGCTTTAAATCATTTTAATTATGTTTTTAAAATGTACATTCTATAATAAAATATGGTTACAATAACTCTGATTTAAGCAAAATGTACAACATATTCTGTTACACTGTACAGAGGATAAAAAAAGGAAGGATACAATGTTAGATGGAGGGTCCTGTTTAGTACATATAATACTTTTATAAAGGAGTCTGAAGCTGCCAGCCTGTTAGACTGTCAGCTTATTCAAAGTAAGTTATCTGAAAATGTACTATTAATATTAAAATAACAAGACTACCGATGATTAAAGAACATAATCCAGCAAATCCATAATAAAGCAAAATAAACTGTAGAAACACTTAAGTTTCCTTTTATGAAACACAGAGAAATAGATAAGTAATCTAAAGCGACGGTACCATTTTACAAATGACACTTTTTATTTATAATGTGGTCCTCTGTAGATGTCAGTATAACTACAACTGGCCTCTAATCACATCTCATATAACTTTTTTTTTTTCTTTTTTTTTTTTTTCCTAGGTTCAGAGGTTGTTGATGACATTGAGGAAAATCTATACGGTAAATATTTTTACTTTTTGATCTGTTTTGGTTAGTCATAAACACTCTTCAAATATATTTTTGAAGGATATCGCTGTAATATCTATAATAGTCTATACCATGTCAGTGGTTTAGGATATTGGACCGGATGTGCTAAGTGGTGATAACAACAGTGATGGTAGAATTTACTGTGTGTTGTCACTACAACTTCAACCTTATTTACTATTGTTTTATTATAGTAGGGTCTGGGAAGGGCATTATAATATTCCCAAACCCTTTGCTCTTGTGAAAACAATACCTGCAGTGTTAAGTACTATTGTGTGAAACTTTCACTATTGTATTGTAAATTTTTGTAAAAATAATTTGTTTGTGTGATCCGCTACAGCAATACTTCTATAATATCAACATATAGGTAATATACAAAAGTTAAGTGGTGGCTTATGTTATAATATTGCTGGAATTTACATTAAAGTGCATAGTGTACATTCAATTGTATTATTGCATCTTATTGTGAAAATAGTTTTCCTTGTTTATGAGCTGGAAAAGCTGCTAAGCTGCGCCCTATTAACTGTTTGTATACATAAAAAAAACTATTTGCCATATGTACTAAACAGTAAGCGAGAGGTAGCAATAAGGCAATGGATGTAGCTTAGTATAGCTCTCAAATCTAAGTTGCCTCACTCTGGTGAAACAAAACTGTAACAAAATTATTGTCCCCGTGTTAACCATTAGCACTTTTGTTTTTTTTAATGGGCCACACAACATATAGATGTTTCAAATGCTTATGTTGAAGGTTATCTATCTGTTGCAAATTCAGAATACATGAGCCAACCAATCGTTTATTATCATATTAAGAGTATTAATGCCAACAGCAAAGACACAGAACTAGATTATTTTGGAGGTGATACTCTTGCAGCTTTTCTCTGTGGATGTCTGTTTTGTGAAAGAGAAAAAACTGATGATCAGTATTTTACCTGCTTTTATCCCAACTTTATTATAGATCAGAAACTTGTTCCATACTAAATTATGTGTGTAAACACGAATAGAAAATATAAAGATCTCTCTTAATTCAAACTTTTTTGTGTTTTTGCTGTAAAAACAGATACCGCTCATGTCACAGAACAAGAAGGTAAGGGCGACCATTTTCCTTCAGTTTCAAGTTTTTAGAATTTTGTGTAATGTTTTATTAAATTAATATTTTATTTTAATTTTGCCCTTGCAATGGAGTGCTTTGCAAGACCAGAGTTAAGCTGTTGATAAAGCCATTTCAACGTTAAATTATTTATTCTTAAATTGTTGGACTTCAAATTTGGTCTTGTCCCTTTTAAAATATTTCAATACAAATTATGGGATACAGGACAAACCATTCAAAAATATTCTCTGAAATTGTGGCTTCTATTCAACAGCTTAATGCCAGAATGTTGTGCATAATTTCACATTTACATACTTCTGACTGAAAATGCAGTGGCATACACACATTAAAGTAGCAAGGTACAAGAGATGGATTAAATCTATCAATATGATATGGAGTGATCCAGCCCAGAAATTCCAGGCAAGTCTACCCTGAACAGGAGAAACTGCAAACCCCAGGCGTACAGTGCCTTGCAAAAGTATTCACCCCCTTGACTTTTTACCTATTTTGTTACGTTACAGCCCTAAGTTCAATGTTTTGTTAATCTGAATTTTATGTGATGGATCAAAACACAATAGTCTAAGTTGGTGAAGTGAAATGAGAAAAGTATATACATAAAACTATTTTTTCTAGAAATAGAAAACAGAAAGTTTGCATGTGCGTATGAATTCACCCCCTTTGTTATGAAGCCCATAAAAAGCTCTGGTGCAATCAATTACCTTCAGAAGTCACATAATTAGTGAAATGATGTCCACCTGTGTGCAATCTAAGTGTCACATGGCCTGTCATTACATACATTACATACCTTTTTTTGAAAGGCCCCAGAGGCTGCAACACCTAAGCAAGAGGCACCACAAGCCAAACACTGCGATGAAGACCAAGGAACTCTCCAAACAAGTAAGGGACAATGTTGTTCAGAAGTACAAGTCAGGGTTAGGTTAAAAAAACAATTCCAAATCTAATGAGATCGCCCAACAAAACTCACGGACCGTGCAAGGAGGACGACAATAAGCCGTACGCTCCATAGAGTTGGGCTTTATGGCAGAGTGGCCAGAAGAAAGCCATTACTGTCAGCAAAAAACAAAATGGCACGTTTTGAGTTAGCGAAAAGGCATGTGGGAGACTCTCAAAATGTATGGAGGAAGGTGCGCTGGCCTTATGAGACTAAAATTTAACTTTTCGGCCATCAAAGAAAACACTATGGGCCTCATTCTATTATTGGCCGTAAATCTGCCGTAAGGCTGCTATTCCTTGCGGGGGTTCTGTTAACTCGCGATTCTTTTATACGGCCCCGCAAGGATCTCCCCTTATGGCCGGCCGCATATCTTGAAACCGGCCGTAAGCTCTGAAATCTAAAAAATAAATTCAAGTCTGCACTGTACAGCTCTGTAAATGCTAGGGATCATATTGGGGGACATGAGGATTAAAAGTAACCCACTCTCAAGCTTGCACATCTGCCCAAACCCGAGTTCAAATTAACTGTTTATTTTCCGGCTGCGGCGTGGGCGTGTCTGAGGTGCTCCAAGCCCTATGGACTTTTTACATGTATATTTTACGTATATTAAAAAAAAATTATTTTACGGATTTGAGTATAGGGTAATTATGTGCTATTTTTGTTAACACCGAATATCACTTTATAGATTCCCAAAGTGCAGGATGGCTTTATTTGAGCTATTTTATGTGCTTAATTGGTGCTAGCGGGACCTGTTTGCTGCAAGTAAGCTGTGGCTCGCTTTTAGCCTTGCAGACAGGGTTCCCGGAGCAATAGAATCGCAACCAGGCTTTTCTTACGGCCGATTTCCTTGCGGCCGTTTTAGATGAAAGGCTTTCCTCCAGCGCGAGCGGCCGCAAGAGATAGCAAGGCACCGGCCGCAAGCCTGCCGGAAGCCCCAGCCGGAGGGGAATAGAATAGCCGGAAAGCTTGCGGCCGGTCCTTGAGGGAAAGATGGATGATGCTAAATACAGGGATATTCTTGAGCAAAACCTTTACCACTCTGTACGTGATTTTAGGCTACTACGGAGGTTCACTTTCCAGCAGGACAATGACCCCAAACACACTGCTAAAGCAACACTTGAGTGGTTTAATGGGAAACATGTAAATGTGTTGGAATGGCCTAGTCAATGCCCAGACCTCAATCCAATAGAAAATCTGTGGTCAGACTTAAAGATTGCTGTTCACAGGCGCAAACCATCCAACTTAAAGGAGCTGGAGCAGTTTTGCAAGGAGGAATGGGCAAAAATCCCTGTGGTAAGATGTGGCAAGCTCATAGAGACTTATCCAAAGCAACTTGGAGCTGTGATTGCCACAAAAGGTGGCTCTACAAAGTGCTCACTGTGCCTTAAGGAGTACCACTGCACATCACTGACTAGGCCCAAAAAGGCCGACATTTATGTCTGGGTTTGGTTTTTCTCCTGTACAGGTTATTTCCTTTTGTGTTGCCTGGTATTTCGGGGCTGGGTCACTCTTTGGAGTGATAACGGACTGATATACTACAGGATGTTTCTGCCTGTTAAGGGCACAAGTGAACAAAAAGAGGCTGCTCTGAGTGGGTGACCATGCCCTTACAACTAACATACTTGAGTCTCTTTCCTACTTGCACAACCCACTTCAACACAGTCTGTTTTCTTCCCAAACATATAACTCTTGTCCAATATAATACATAGTCTCATAGTAGTTTCCTGTATTCCTTTGAATTAACCTTTTTCCACCCACAGTAAATTGTATGGTTTTAGTTGCGTGTGCAAGAAGTGGTTTGCACTGTGGGTACCTTTCAAGGGCGTGCAGGCTTCATACACAGTCCTTCAAGTGCAATAGATTGTAGTCCCTCACATGAACTATATATTTCCAGATTTATCTCATTCTTGGTTAATATTATTCAAAGATAAAATTTAATGAAACAAAATGTATGAAATAACACACTAGATAAAGTAAGTCATTAAGTGGTGACAACTTCAGTCACACATACACCCTGGGATTAACTCTAAAATGTCAGGTGGTGAGTAATACGCAAAATATTTACCTGTCACTCAAGTCCTCATACTTCAGGTCTTTGTTTATGATTTGAGTGACAGGTATTCGTTGTATAACTTCACTTGTTCACCGTGAGAAATGTTCTACTGTTGAGGTGTGTACTATTTCAAAGCATGTTGGGTTATTTTGGAAGCTGACCTGGTTTGGGCCAGGAACATGCATCTTCCTATTTGGCAGAAATGTAACAGCTTCTTTGTTTCTCTATAGAAAAAATAAATAAAATAATATAAAAAAAAAATATATATATATATATATATATATATATATATGTATGTATATATATATATATATATATATATATATATATATATCTATCATACAAAATTTTCTTTTAGTTACTATTTTATATTTGCTTCCTTTTTTAGACACTCAAGCTGAACATCAATATGACACCGAAGTTTATGAAGCCGGTATGTGTTCAATCTCCATGGCTATATTTGTTCTATTTATACCCAGCTCAGTATATCTGTAGATATGTGCACAATGCTTTTGATATATTAAAATAAACATCCCATCTAATGTATGTGTTGTATTTAAGTTAGTTTTTGTTCTTGTTTGTATCCTAATCTCTGTTTAAAGTTGTAGTGTTTAATGCACTTTTAAATTTATTATGGACAATAGGCACTAATTATTATTGGTATAAACATTTTTTTAAATGCTAAATTTGACTTAACACAAGATGGGACAAAATATAGTGTTCTTGTTTAGCAGGGCTTATTGTGGGAGGATCAGATTTTGGTAACAGTCAAATGCTTTATAAATAAATCAACTGTGTTTGCTTAAAGGGCCACTGCACTTCTAATACAATATGGTTTAATTTTGTTTGTTTAGTTACTGATTAGCAATAACATCTGTATTGGAAGGGGAAACTATCAATATAGCTCTTAAACTTGATTTTTTAGCTTTAAGCAAATCTCCAGCCACTATTATGAGGATCCATCCAGAAGGCTTTCCTTCTTCTTCTTAGCCGTGTGGGCCTGCCTGCAATAACATTACTTCACTCCAGTCAGGACAACAGATAAAATCCACTACCAGGACAGCCCCCTTGACAGACCCCTTTCCCACTCCCCTAAAAGCTACATAGTAGGCAGGGCACTGCATATCTGCTGGAGTCTAAAATGCTAAACCCCACATGTAAGCTTTAAAAGCTCTATTGAACTTAGATTCTTCCAATACCAATTATAGAACAACTAGGTAACTAAATTAACAAATTAAACCCTACTCTGACCACTACCGTGTCATTTAACTTGTTATGCATTTTTAGTAATAATTCAGAGTCTTGAGAATGTACAATAACTTTGAACGGCTTCCTGTTACTTTGCAATATTTGACAAGTCATGGCAAGCAATTTACGTATCTCATATTCATTTATATTTTCTACACTAAAGACAATGGTATTCATTTTCATAAATAACATTGTTTTAAAGGGACTCTTTTGGCATTATTTTATTTTTACATGAGTAGATTTTAATTGGATTCATTTTATACTCTTCAATGTAGTGTACGTGTGATTGTAATTGTAACTTCAGCTACTTCTCAGGAGTAATAGGTCCTTGCCCTCTTGAGGCTCTTCCTTAATCCAGGTTCTTTCTCATGAAAGCTGACCTCTCGCACAGCTATGACCTAAAGCCACACTGGCAGGAGTGAAGCTTCACACTAGTAGTGCCTGATACTGCTCACACACAGCATGTCACTTTTAGCTGGTAGTGTGAAGTCCCTAGGCTAAATTACAAAAGAATGGTGGACCCTGTTTTTGAGCTTTAAATCAAGCGTACAAAGTGCTTTCTTCAAAACACCTAGTAAGATTGAAAACTTGCAAGCTTACAGTCTAGAGAATATGGGTGAGGTATAGAAGGGCGAGGTTCAGTGTATTGTGCATATTAACGCTGAATTTGATACGTTTCTTTAAACATATGAGTTTAAAGGTGAGCATCTACTTGACACAGAGGAAATCGCTATGGGTACACTATTTTATTTTAAATGATAGAAGTTCCAAATATAGTATAGTTTAACACTATAAGTAGTAACAATCAACTAATAAAGTACTTGTTATTAGCTATTGTCCTGAATAATACCAAATATGATTTTTACATTTACTGCTATATGACCCGATACTGTATTACAAATACGTTTTTATCATGATGACTGTAACTTTACTAATAAACCTTACTGGTATTCCTGATAAACATGCATGTCTGTAGTTACAATTATACTTTTTGTTTAGTGCAAATTTCCAGTCATCTAAACATGAGATATCTCTCTCCTATTAATCCACCCCTGTTCATCTTTATTACTTTAGAAAAAACAATCATTTGCAAGGTATTTTAGTTTTAGATCTTCTTTCTTTCTTTTTTCTTTTTTTATTCCTAACAATACTAATACCTTGAAAACTTTATTCTGCAGAAGACATTTACATAGAAGAGGAATTAACAGGTTTGTTTAAAGAATATATGTATATATTATATATATATTATTGTAGAGTTCTTAATATCACAAAACATGTATTCATTATTGTGGATATTAGCATTATAAAATGATGTATAAAAAGTAGATTATTGTAATGGTTTAAAAAAAAAAAAAAAGCATAAATAACATGTTCAAGCAAATTGTGGATAGCTTAGCTGCACATAATGGGCAGGTTATTGATTGTTGTAGATTTCTATGCTATGGTAAAATTAGATCAATCATTTATACCTAATTATATATTTATCTGTCAAAAAGCTGGAAAAATACTATTTTTTTTAAAATGGAAATACCACTCTCTTGGACAACCTATACCTACAAAGGACTTTGTTGAATTCTCAGATTTTGCAAAAATTAAAATAAGAAGTTTCAATTCAATCAAAACCTCACAAAGTAGAGATCTAATTAATTAATCATTTGACTATTCCCTATATTTATGGGACATATAACACAAAACCGGTCTTAAAACATCTACTCTACAACAGTTACCCTAATCCACAGGCTTTAACAGATTTAATTCCTTATGTGGCATACATAGCATGCCAAAGTTTTATTTTATAATTGAAATTTGAAATTAAACTCAGGTTAAACTAATTGGTTGTCTTACAGGAATTAGAAATCAACATTTTATAAAGATAATTATAATTAAATGCCTTAACACTATATGAACTAGATTTTAAAGATTTTGAGTTATTAATAATTTACACTAAAGAGGAGTAGTAAATTTGATCCTTTTAATTGAAATCTATCAAATTATTCATTATTGACTGTTCGATCAGATCAGAACGAACAACCAATTCCTTGGGGTTCTTCTCTTTGGCCTTTTGTTGTGTATCAATAACTTTATACAGTTGCAGGACTATGAAACATAGAGAATAACAAATAATACAAAAATGCTTTGAAGTATATTATTTGTAAAAATGTTTTTTATATATTTATCAAAAAGCAGTTCACATCAAACTCAAACTTTTTAGGGCATCTGTATGCACATTATTTGGGCACATAATATGGTCGAGATGCCTTCTACTTGGGAGGGAAGTATCGGCTTACTTCGACCCACAAGCCATTCACAGAGCACAAGTTGGTGTATCATATCGATTACAAGTCCTGAAGAAGTCTCTATAGACAAAACAATTAGGCGGTTGTGTTGGAGTTTCATAATGGGTAATTTTGCAGGATAATTAAGTCTGATAGATGTCCATCTCCTCACCAAAGTCAGAGTTATTAATTGTGGTTGAAGTTATGTTGTTTGTTCTCTCATGTTCCTTTAACTAGAGGAAGTTGCTGATCTACAACAGAAGGCCAAAGAGAAGAAACCCAAGGAAAAATAAGAACTTTTTATGTTTTTTTTTGGTTTTGTTTTTTTTAACAGGCTTAGTTGTAGGTTAGGTCAGATAAGCTCTGTGGATCAATAATTTGATAGACACCTTGGATTTGATGTGTTATATTAGGCACGTTTATTGAGACAGCTGCATGATTTAGTTGAACTTATTGGACACAATAGGATTGTAAAGATAAATATAGTTACAGTTGTTCCCTTAGATGTGATGCCTGCTTTCATTGTGAAGCAAGACTGTCTGATCACGGTTTATGGTCATGCCCTATTAGGACAAACTTTTAGAATTAGATATATAGATATTGTAGTTACAATATCACCATTGTGTGCAAGTTTTGTCCATGCTCCAGAAAATGTTACTTTAAATAAACATGTAAAACATTTTTTCAGGTATTTTTTTTTTGTGATAAAAAAAATAATCCTTATTAGTACTTTGTTTGTGGCCAATTAGTACTCCAGAAGCTGTATTTTCAAGACTCAACTGTCTATTTGTATATGGATGTGATTAAGGGCGAGTCTAGATTTAGAAGCAAGCATGATAAACTAATCTTGATTGAAAGCTTCAAGTACACAAATTAGTTCAAGTCTAGCTTATTGATGGGGTCTAGTTCCTATAGATATTTCCTGATAATATAATCACTATGAACTGTTTATTAGGGTATTTATGTGATCTTATTCATGTGAGTGGTGGGTCCCAGTCTGTCTAGAGGTCAGGTATTGTTGTTTAAGCAATTATTTTGAATTGGTTTTGGAAAAACTCTGTGTGGAATGCTTTATTTTTTTATTTATTTTGTAACTCTGCAGTATTCTTTGTATTACTTTTTCTTTGTATTTTTGTATTACGTGTGTAATTTTTTTATATGAATTGAAATATATATATAAAAAATACTTAATGTTTGGTTTTTAAAAGTAAGTGTTAAACCTTTAGCTACTATAATTAATAAATAGTGATGAATAAAAGTGTTCTGATAAAAGATGTGTGAATTAACAGCTATTTGGCAGTGATCCCATTGGGTTTTATTTTGTGACCCTTATGTTAAAGTTTGTCAAAAAATGTAGAGGAATTTAAGCTTTATGGTTATTAATATATGCACATAATATTTTTTTTTTCTCTTTTTGTCAACAGATGAGCCTCATGAAACAGGTAAGCACCCAAATCTTGTTTTTTTCATCAGCATACGGTTACTCAAAGTACATAAACATTTAGCTTTTTAGTAAACCTTTGTATACTTCTCTTCTTGTGATTTTATCTGTTTACAGTTAATGTTTTTTTTTAATAATATATATTTTCTATTGTAGAATACCACGCTGAATTGGAAGGTGTCCAACCAAACCAACAAACAGGTATGTGCATCCTAGTAAGAACTACAAATATCTAGGTGCAAAAAAAAGGATTGAATTAACTAGCACCGATAAACATGAGTAAACTTCAGTGTGACGATCCACCCTGATATCTGTCTTCTGTATCAGAGTCTCTCCATCAGGAATCGTACGCTTCCAGTAGTCACAGTAAACTTCCTGTGGTAGTGATCAGGACAGGTTACTTGTAGGGTGAAGATAGGTTCAGTATCGGTGCCATCCAGGAGAACAGAAACAAAATAAAGAGACCATACGATTTCTATATGTCTCTGCGGATCTGTCTTTTATTCAGTTTCAAACACCAACTGGCCGTTTATTCTCTCTGCACAGAAAAACACACACAAAAAATAACACCAACCCCCTTTTGTCACTAAAGCTCCCATCTACATTGTAATCAAGAAACCATGGCAGTAACTATATATACATATCTTACATATTTTAAACATGACACAGAACACAGATCATGGTGGCAATATAATTCTCCTAGCCATTTTCCAATGGGGCGGCATGTCCTCTATGCTGACTCAATGCACCAGGATCCAGGCCCTGGAAAGGGGGTCCATGACTTTCGGGAATAAGAAAGTAGAATAATTTTTTGCTCAAGATTGTCCTATTGTGGTATCATTCTAACTGTAAAAACTTGTGGCAAAAAAGTTATCTTATGTGGTTATGTCTAGGGGAAATTCCATGTGCCAGGTTGCTTGAGTGATCAGAAAGAGACGTTTTTTTGTGTAAGTAAACTATAAATAATGCTGACATTTGTTTGTTTTGGTTTGCAGAAGAAAACACATTAGCGTCCGAGGAGCAGCACGAAGAGCCAACAGGTAAAGAACCACCACTTTTCAAACTGTCTCCGATCTTTTTATATGTGGTTCTTCCATTTTGAATGTATTTAGGAAAACATAATTACTTGGACATGATGAAATACTGATCAGACAGGTGATTCATATTAAAAGATTTGTGTCCCTAAGAATTTTATTTCTTTGACAGCTTGAGGGTTCTGACTTTTTTTGTGAAATTTTGTAAATTGGTAGTTGAGCAGAATCTAGCAGCAGCTCACTTTGCTGCTGAGCTTACAACATAGGCAGAGCTATAAACAGTTACTGCTAAACAGGGTTGTACCTGTCTGTAGTTTTACCCAATAGAAAAGTGAATCACTTTTATTTGTACTTCTTTTCAAATCAATGTCTTAACAAAATGGTCATACGGAGAGATCTGGTTTTAAAATGTGAAAATAATGGGAGGCATTTTGCTTGTGTATGCAGAGTCGTTAAATGATTATACAAGTAACTTCACTGCACCACTATTACAGCAGATTGTCAAATGCATGAGATTGGTTGTACAGGATAAACGCGTAGATGTTCGTCCCTTTTGGTTGTATGACTTAGAATGGTTTTCCATCTTTATTTTAAGTACAATAGATAAATAATAATTTTGTCTTCACATTTGAATGTCTAAAAAGAAGTTAACAACAAAAAAAAAACAACGTATTTCCTGCTCAGAATTCCAAGAAATAGTTATTGTATGGCACTCTGGAGACTGGGCAGGGACATGCCAATGAGGCAACAATGCATTTTCACCCATTGATCCAATATCACTTTATACATGGCTCTTTTTATGCATATGCTTGCTGTATTACACAGCTTTGAAGCATAGCATAGGACCGATAATGCACAAGTTAGGAGACTGAACGACGATAGTATCTATAGAACACTAAATAGTTGTGATTGCTATGTTTATGTGTATGCTATATCTAATTGTATAACATCTGTAAATATTCACAGTGTGAAACATTTATATATGTTCTCTTTTCCGTTATACCGTAGAAACTTCACTTAAATTATCTTGTCATTATACTGCTTTGCAATTTCCTTCAGTCTGCTCCATGATGTATGCAGAATGCCAGAAGCTAGGCAGTGCAGGAATGTAGGAAGACGTCTACCATATTTTCTGTTATTTCATTTCAATTAAAGACAATTTTTTTGAGGAGTCTTCCTAGAATGAATAGAAATAATCAGCATAAAATTAATACAATTTAGAATACAGGTCGTGTTCAGTTACAACTTCTCTTACAGCATAGTACTTTATTAAAATTTCAATATCTGCTATTGGATTTCCTTTTTTACGGTCATGCCACAAAAGTGTCTTGTGTGTGCGCTATAAGAAACATGTTATATCATAATAAAGGATATATGATAAGAGAAATGTTTGCTACATTGCAAAATGTGTTTAAATAGTTATTTTTTTTTAAAGAAATTTAGCTAGATATACCCACACATTGGACTGCAGAAGATTTAGTAGGTGTTTTTGAGTCATCGAACAAGGACTTGGTACACACACTGTGTAACCCGAATAAAGTGATAGAGACCCAGAGCTTGAGTTTGCAAAATCAAACCTTCTTTATTGTATTCCATGTAAAAATATCAAACGCTAACAGGAAACTGAAATTTGCAGTGATTGTTGTGTCGGAGCGTGCTTGACGCGTTTTGTACCCAAGATAGGTACTTTCTGAAAGACCGATATGCGCCTCCAAAATCTAACTTAAAGACCATGAGTTGTCTATTGGTCAATAAAAACTCAATATTCATTGTTGAGTAGTGGAGCACAAATATGCTCAATCCTCTCTAGGTCTGTGGTTTGGTATTTGGTATAATGAGCAATAGCTTTGTGTAAAACGAAGCTTGAAATAACATGGACAAGGCACAAAAACTGTAGGTGTGTTAACGCACAACTGCTTATGTAGCTGTGGGGATGTTAAAGAAGCAAGAGAGAGCAAGCATGGAGTGGTAGATGTGCACAGATCTTTACCACTTTCTCCTAGAATGGTCTCCTCATCCGGTATCCAAAAGAGCCTAGCAGCCTTTCTTCACCATTCACACACCGCTTAGTTTGGTTCCTAAATCCTCCTACCCATCAGTCAAATTTAAAGCAAATTTGTAGAGCAAATATTTTGGTTTCCCTTTTGAATTATTTTCAATATCTTAAAATACATATATTTTATAACTTATCCTAATATTGTTCTGAATAAATAATGCCTTCTTCCTATGGCAATTTTACTTTAAAATCTTATTTTGCTTTCACAATCACTGAGAGTCTTAGGTTAAAACATCTTAGCTGGACACACACTGTAAAGGACTATTATGGGGAAGTAGGCAGTGCTTCCCCGTCCCGTTAAAGTAACTTTAAATGTAGAATAAAAACAACCCATCACATTAAGTCATCAGCACGCATCAAACCTTTGATTGGTTCACCTAATGTCCACTAATAATTTATACTCGCACTTGCATCAAGACATCAAGTGGTATCCCAATTTGATTGCATCACGGAAACCAATTTTTCTCTGAAAGCAGATCAAGATGTGGTGAAAAATATATGAATAAATAGAGAAGAAAATGCACAAAATATTTGTTTACACCATAACTATATATGGGGCTAAAAAGTGAATACAATAGTGTTAAATGACTAATTTTATTTAAGCATGCATTTCTTAATTGTATCACTTTAAATGTTGAGGTGTAATTATTATTATTATCATCATTATTATTATTATCATCATTATCATCATCATTTATATAGTGCCAACATATTTTGTAGCACGGAGTACAGGTGATACAGTGAATACATTAGACAAGCATGACAAATTATACATACTACACTGTTCTCCCCAGGCCCATTTGGGTGGGGACTTGCCCCCCCCCCCCCGGTTTGCAGCACTACCCGGCTTTCAGGACAGATGGGGTGCAGGTACACATTTTGGGAATATGAGTCCACCGAGGTGCTTGTCTGGTTATCCAATAGCTCCAATTTCCTAGGGAGAGCACTATGCTGGTACAGAAGGTGTGGAGGGCCCGGCTCTTATAAGAGCGTACAGGTTAGGCAGGTATCAAGGATGTGTAATTGAGTTTTTTATATTTCCTAATTTTCTTTAAATGTGATACAATAAAATTAATTTAACAAATGATTGTGGTTGGTCCTTAATTTAGATTTCCCCTTATTTTTACAGATACTTAAGACGCTCAAAAAGACTGCCCCTACAGCAAGAGGACCAGCCCTAACCAAATTCTTCACAAGGGGAGCAGCCGGTTTAATATAAACCATGAAGTAAATTGCAAAGCAGTTCCTGACACTCTGGGAGAGAACACTAAATGATATTAGACGTTGCTTGTAGTTCTGTTTTTGGGTACACTTTTTAAAATGTTTTTACGTTTTTTTAGATTTTTGTAGTTGTTTCCTGTTTTTCTTCATTCCGGTTTCCAGAATCTGTGTCTTGTATGCAATTTGTATGTTCTTACCAGACAGTTGTTAATCTATTTATAAAGTTGCAGCAGTGGGTTTGTGTTTAGATGTTAATATATCTTATGTTGTGGGTATATATATATATATAAACCTTCTCCGGGTTTGCACGAGCCAGTTGGAAGGGTGTGTAATTTATAATGGCAAATTTAACACTATTTTGAACACTACCAAGGTCTAAATTGGGAAAGATCTTTACTTGTTTCATGTGAAAGGATTATGTTGTGATTCTTTTTATGTTTTTTACCTGCGGTATAAATGATTAATGTTAAGCGTAACACATTAGTGTTATTGTACAAAAAGGACCACAAATTTTTATACCTAAAATAACACTATTACATGGTCAACTAGTGTGTGAGTTGCAATGAATGAGAGGCTTGTTGGCTCAATTTAATATTTAAATCCTTAAAGGACCATTTTTATTCTTTTCTGCATCTCACTAAGAGTATTTTGTAGTGTTTCATGAATTTTATGTGAATAATTTGAATATATGGGGGCACAAGAATATAGCTATAGGAGTCATAAATGCCTACCAACAAGATCTACACCCATTTCAAAGAAAATGTAGTTCTTTTCATGCAAAAAATAAAGCTTTGTAGTATGTGTAAAAAAAATACTCAATAAATGCATTATAGGAGTTTTTTGTGTTCCTGCACCCATTTATCTTAGGAAAAAGAGATTTCCCTGTCTGTAAGAATCCATCATTGCCATTTCATGTTAAGAAATATATTTTGTGTTCTATTACTTTTTAACATAAAATATGTTAATACATGCGTAGACAATCCCTGCTTTTTTAATGCAGTTTTTTATAAAGATGAAACCACGTAGCTCTGTAATACTTAGTATATTTTCTACTGATTTCTCCCCCCTAGTTGGGCTACACAGTACTCAGGGCTGTAAAGATGTGGATATGTGGTATGAATGAGAATTTCTGACATTAAACTGTTATTACACTATTAAAGGGCCACTTCAATGTTGCAGCTTTTAAATAGTAAAGATCAATGTAAGTTATTTTGCGAGAACATACAAAATTGCTATTTCCTCATATTTTTTACTGACTGTTGCAGTGTGTTTCCCCACCCTTATGACCACCACTTTTCCTTCAGCTGCTTTTTTGCTGCACAGCTTTATTAGCAGTTTGCTACACACTCTGCCACAGTTTTTAAAAGATGGGAGTAGCTCAACAAAAGAAAATAAATTAAACGGTTATTTATATTGATATTTAACACTTAAGTAATAGAAGCTGGACCATTAAGTGGCCCAATTTTAAGGATGGTACTTTCGATGCTCGACTTTATAAATGTGAACTAGTTTGCTTTTTCATCCGGTAACAGGGCTCTGTATAATTGGGTATCCAAGTACCATTCTTATATGTTGCTATTCCACAACATAAGCTATAGATGTTCTACACTGGTGTTCTGTTTATTGCCATTGTGGCTCATCATCGTTGTTCCTAATTGTAGGACTTAAGTGTTGTGGCATGTTATGGTATTTGTAGAAACTAAGACTTGAACAACGCACACCTGATGTCGTAGAGAACAAAAGAAAACTGCTTAATCGTGTCTTAGAAAAGAAATGTTCTTATCTGTAATTCTATATTTTGTCTTCGAAAAAAAAAATGTTGCCACGTAGAAGTTTCTTTTGAATTTCTCACATCCATGTGAGAGGAAGCAATAATCTTCCAAAGATGTGATATGTTGCTCTTGCTTAGAGCAAGTGTTTCTATTAGGGGAAAGTTTTTATTACAGAGCCATATTTTTGGGAAGGGGTACCCTTTTACATTGTTTGCAGATTGATCTTTTTGTGTTTTAGATCTGTAACCAGAAAGGATTTTCAAACACAACACATTGCAGATTTTTATTTTAATGCAAAAATAATAACTAAAGGGTTAGCGAGTGGTGATATGATTACATTCTGCATTTTTGTACATGACAATCTAATTGCTGGCGAGTTTTAAGGATGCATCATGCTGTGATTTTTGATTTTAGTTGTAATTCTAGATCTAATTTTAAGAGCTTTGTGTTTAATAAAGTGTGCCAACCTTAATAAGGTTAACAGAATTTTGAAAACCATGTACAATTCTTTTGTATTTTGTCTCCAATAAAATACGGAAGAGAAACTGTTTGTTGTCGTTATTTAATGTTCCTTTTTGCATCCTGTATTTTACCCCCCAAAAAAGAAAGAAAATGGATACATTTATATGAGATAGATATATAGATAAACAGCGAAGGACTCCAAATATAGGTCAAACTTATGGTATTTTATTATTGAAAGATGGGGTCTTAAGGCAGTCCCTACCAGACAGATCGACTATAACGTTTCGGAAGAGCAATAACCTTAAAAATGTGCTTGCACCAAGCGAATAGAGACGTGTGAGAAAAAAACAGACCTGGCCTGCAGGTCTGATGGGAACTTTTCAAATGTGGGATAAAGGGATGCACTACTAGTGGTCTTTTGAAAGAGAAGAATAAGAATTGTGTTGTATCCTCTAGTAAGAAATACGAATTTCGTGTTAGACATATAATGAATTGCAGATCTGAATATATAGTATATGTGTTTACGTGCCACTGTAATAAATATGTAGGCCGGACTAAGAGGACGCTTAAAACTAGGGTTAGAGAACACCTTGTTAATATTAAAAAAGGAGTTCTCACTAATGGGCTTTCGGCATATATTGTTAAATATAATCAACAAGATGTAAGAGGTCTACAGTGGATATAAAAAGTCTACACACCCCTGTTAGAAAAATGTCCGGTTTCTGTGCTGTAAAGAAATGAGACAAAGATAAATCATTTCAGAACTTTTTCCACCTTTAATGTGATCTATAAACTACAACTCAATTGAAAAACAAACTGAAATCTTTTAGGTGGAGGGAAGAAAAATAAAAAGAATGTGGTCTGCACACCCTCTTATAACTGGGGATGTAGCTGTGTTCAGAATTAAGCAATCACATTCCAAATCGTGTTAAATAGGAGTCAGCATACACCTGCCATCATTTAAAGTGCCTCTGATTAACCCCAAATAAAGTTCAGTAGGGTCTTTCCTGAAATTTTCTTAGTCGCATCCCACAGCAAAAGCCATGGTCCACAGAGAGCTTCCAAAGCATCAGAGGGATCTCATTGTTAAAAGGTATCAGTCAGGAGAAGGGTACAAAATAATTTCCAAGGCATTAGATATACCATGGAACACAGTGAAGAAAATATGGCACAACAGTGACATTACCAAGAACTGGAGCTCCCTCCAACATTGATGAGAAGAAAACTGGTCTGGGAGGCTACCAAGAGGCCTACAGCAACATTAAAGGAGCTGCGTGAATATCTGGCAAGTACTAGCTGTGTGGTACATGTGACAACAATCTCCCGTATTCTTCATATGTCTGGGCTATGGGGTAGAGTGGCAAGACGAAAGCCTTTTCTTACGAAGAAAAACATCCAAGCCAGGCTACATTTTGCAAAAACACATCTGAAGTCTCCCAAAAGCATGTGGGAAAAGGTGTTATGGTCTGATGAAACCAAGGTTGAATTTTTTGGCCATAATTCCAAAAGATATGTTTGGTGCAAAAACAACACTGCACAGCACCAAAAGAACACCATACCCACAGTGAAGCATAGTGGTGGCAGCATCATGCTTTGGGGCTGTTTTTCTTCAGCTGGACCTGAGGCCTTAGTTAAGATTAGAGGGAATTATGAACAGTTCCAAATACCAGTCAATATTGGCACAAAACCTTCAGGCTTCTACTAGAAATCTTAACATGAAGAGGAACTTCATCTTTCAGCATGACCACGACCCAAAGCATATATTCATATCAACAAAGGAATGGCTTCACCAGAAGAAGATTAAAGTTTTGGAATGGCCCAGCCAGAGCCCAGACCTGAATCCGATTGAAAATCTGTGGGGTGATCTGAAGAGGGCTGTGCACAGGAGATGCCCTCGCAATCTGACAGATTTGTAGTGTTTTTGCAAAGAAGAGTGGGCAAATCTTGCCAAGTCAAAATGTGCCATGCTGATAGACTCATACCCAAAAAGACTGAGTGCTGTAATAAATCCAAAAGGTGCTTCAACAAAGTATTAGTTTAAGGGTGTGCATACTTATGCAACCATATTATTTAATTTTTATATTTTTTCTTCCATCTACCTAAAAGATTTCAGTTTGTTATTCAATTGAGTTGTACAGTTTATAGGTCACATTAAAGGTGGAAAAAGTTCTGAAATAATTTATCCTTGTCTCATTTTTTTACAGCACAGAAACCTGACATTTTAACAGGGGTGTGTAGACTTTTTATATCCACTGTACAAGTACAGGCTGTGGAACATATTGTATTGGGAGCTGGAGGTGGAGATAGGCTTATCTGTTGAAGAAAGCAGAGACTAGATGGATACATAAGTTGGGTACACTAGTCCCTGAAGGGCTAAATATTGATATAAATTTGGCGGCCTTTCTATAGAGTTATATTAATACTTCCTAATTAGCAGAGGATTTTTATTAATATATAAATATATATTATTATATTATTTTAAACGTTACATTTTGCATTATACAGTAATTTACTTTATATTCAGATATGAAGAATAAGAGATTTGGTATCATAGGTTAGTTTCGAAGAATTCTTAGACATTATTTATTCATTTGTTTATTATTTCCTCCATATATATTTAGAAGTAGGAGTTTATCTAGATATATACAAGCCTAGGAGGAGCATATAAGGAATTGTTTTGAATATCTTTGGCTCTTCTGATAATAGAATTGTTTTATGGATTCATTTGGGGTTAAAAGTGGATATTGTCATGTCATTTAATTTATTCTTTGATATATATTTTTTGGTATATTGATATAACCTATATGATCCCAATATAGAATGTTCAGGTATTTTATCAGATAATTATTTTATACAGATTGTATTTCCTATATGGCGCAATGCATTGCAAGTTTTGGTTCCGTTTATTTATAATAAGACTGGTAATTAATTATGTGGTTAACTAATCTTCTTACTGTCTGCTTTGTGTATGTACTGTTCTGTTTATATTTTGGGGCTTTGGTTGTTGTGGGTGTATTTCCTGTACTGTATTTTATTTGGGATTTACCTTTTTCCCCTCTGGTTGGTGTGTCCCCTTGTCACTGTTTGGATGTGGTGGCCTTAGGAGGAGTGTGTGGCTTGGCCGTGTCCCGTTGGTTTCCAGAACCGGAAGTGGCGTCATCCGATGTGCCGGATATGACGTAGATTGTGAGCACCAGAAGTGGTGTGGTCCGTGCGCGCTGTAAGTGACATGTTTTCGGCGCCTGGCGCACCGGAAATGACGTTACACGGCATGCCAGAAGTGAAGTCCCAGGCGCACAGGAAATTACGTCATTTGGCGGTAAAAGCGCCATTATGGTCCGGAAAGTCTACACACCCTTGTTAAAATGTCAGGTTTCTGTGCTGTAAAAAAATTAGACAAATATAAATCATTTCAGAACTTTTTCCACCTTTAATGTAACCTATAAACTGTACAACTCAATTGAAAAACAAACTGAAATCTTTTAGGTGGGGGGAAGAAAAAATATAAAAATAAAATAATATGGTTGCATAAGTATGCACACCCTTAAACTAATACTTTGTTGAAGCACCTTTTGATTTTATTACAGCACTCAGTTTTTTTGGGTATGAGTCTATCAGCATGGCACATTTTGACTTGGCAAGATTTGCCCACTCTTCTTTGCAAAAACACTCCAAATCTGTCATATTGCGAGGGCATCTCCTGTGCACAGCCCTCTTCAGATCACCCCACAGATTTTCGGATTCAGGTCTGGGCTCTGGCTGGGCTGTTTCAAAACTTTAATCTTCTTCTGGTGAAGCCATTCCTTTGTTGATTTGGATGTATGCTTTGGGTCGTTGTCCTGCTGAAGGATGAAGTTCCTCTTCATGTTCAGCTTTCTAGCAGAAGCCTGAAGGTTTTGTGCCAATATTGACTGGTATTTGGAACTGTTCCTAATTCCCTCTATCTTAACTAAGGCCCCAGTTCAAGCTGAAGAAAAACAGCCCGAAGCATGATGCTGCCACCACCATGCTTCACTGTGGGTATGGTGTTCTTTTGGTGATGTGCAATGTTGTTTTTACGCCAAAAAATTCAACCTTGGTTTCATCAGACCATAACACCTTTTCCCACATGCTTTTGGGAGTCTTCAGATGTGCTTTTGCAAAATGTAGCCTAGCTTGGATGTTTTTCTTCGTAAGAAAAGGATTTTGTCTTGCCACTCTACCCCATAGCCCAGACATATGAAGAATACAGGAGATTGTAGTCACATGTACCACACAGCCAGTACTTGCCAGATATTCCTGCAGCTCCTTTAATGTTGCTGTAAGCATCTTGGTAGCCTCCCAGACCAGTTTTCTTCTCGTCTTTTCATCAATTTTGGAGGGAGCTCCAGTTCTTGGTAATGTCACTGTTGTGCCATATTTTCTCCACTTGATGATGACTGTCTTTACTGTGTTCCATGGTATACAGTCAGGTCCATAAATATTGGGACATGGACACAATTCTAACCTTTTTGGCTCTATACACCACCACAATGGATTTGAAATGAAACGAACAAGATGTGCTTTAACTGCAGACTTTCAGCTTTAATTTGAGGATATTTACATCCAAATCATGTGAACGGTGTAGGAATTACAACAGTTTTTTATATGTGCCTCCCACTTTTTAAGGTACCAAAAGTAATGGGACAGATTAACAGTCATAAAACAAACTTTCACTTTTTAATACTTGGTTGCAAATCCTTTGCAGTCAATTACAGCCTGAAGTCTGGAACGCATAGACATCACCAGACGCTGGGTTTCATCCCTGATGATGCTCTGCCAGACCTCTATTGCAACGGTCTTCAGTTCCTGCTTGTTCTTGGGGCATTTTCCCTTCAGTTTTGTCTTCAGCAAGTGAAATGCATGCTCAATCGGATTCAGATCAGGTGATTGACTTGGCCATTGCATAACATTCCACTTCTTTCCCTTAAAAAACTCTGGTTGTTTTTGCAGTAAGCTTCGGGTCATTATCCATCTGCACTGTGAAGTGCCGTCCAATGAGTTCTGAAGCATTTGGCTGAATATGAGCAGATAATATTGCCCGAAACACTTCAGAATTCATCCTGCTGCTTTTGTCAGCAGTCACATCGTCAATAAATACAAGAGAACCAGTTCCATTGGCAGCCATACATGCCCATGCCATGACACTACCACCACCATGCTTCACTGATGAGGTGGTATGCTTTGGATCATGAGCAGTTCCTTTCCGTCTCCATACTCTTCTCTTCCCATCACTCTGGTACAAGTTGATCTTAGTCTCATCTGTTCATAGTATGTTGTTCCAGAACTGTGAAGGCTTTTTTAGGTGTTGTTTGGAAAACTCTAATCTGGCCTTCCTGTTTTTGAGGCTCACCAATGGCTTACATCTTGTGGTGAACCCGCTGTATTTACTCTGGTGAAGTCTTCTCTTGATTGTTGACTTTGACACACATACACCTACCTCCTGGAGAGTGTTCTTGATCTGGCCAACTGTTGTGAAGGGTGTTTTCTTCACCAGGGAAATAATTCTTCGGTCATCCACCACAGTTGTTTTCTGTGGTCTTCTGGGTCTTTTGGTGTTGCTGAGCTCACCGGTGCGTTCTTTCTTTTTAAGGATGTTCCAAACAATTGACTTGGCCACACCTAATGTTTTTGCTATCTCTCTGATGGGTTTGTTTTGTTTTTTCAGCCTAATGATGGCTTGCTTCACTGATAGTGACAGCTCTTTGGATCTCATATTGAGAGTTAACAGCAACAAATGCAAATAGCACACTTGAAATGAACACTGGAGCTTGTATCTGCTCTTTGTAAATGGGATAATAAGGGAATAACACACACCTGGCCATGGAACAGCTGAGCCGCCAATTGTCCCATTACGTTTGGTCCCTTAAAAAGTGGGAGGCACATATACAAACTGTTGTAATTCCTACACCGTTCACCTGATTTGGATGTAAATACCCTCAAATTAAAGCTGAAAGTCTGCAGTTAAAGCACATCTTGTTAGTTTCATTTCTAATCCTTTGTGGGGGTGTATAGAGCCAAAAAGTTTAGAATTGTGTCGATGTCCCAATATTTATGGACCTGACTGTATCTAATGCCTTGGAAATTCTTTTGTACCCTTCTCCTGACTGATACCTTTTAACAATGAGATCCCTCTGATGCTTTGGAAGCTCTCTGTGGACCATGGCTTTTGCTGTGGGATGCGACTAAGAAAATTTCAGGAAAGACCAACTGAACTTTATTTGAGGTTAATCAGAGGCACTTTAAATGATGGCAGGTGTATGCTGACTCCTATTTAACACGATTTGGAATGTGATTGCTTAATTCTGAACACAGCTACATCCCCAGTTATAAGAGGGTGTGAAGACTTAGCAATCACATTCTTTTTCCTTTTTTTTCCCTCCACCTAAAAGATTTCAGTTTGTTTTTCAATTGAGTTGTACAGCTTATAGGTCACATTAAAGGTGGAAAATGTTCTGAAATGATTTATCTTTGTCTCATTTTTTTACAGCACAGAAACCTGACATTTTAACAGCGGTGTGTAGACTTTTTATATCCACTGTATATATATCTCCCTCTTGCAAAAGTGTTCACCCCCTTGGCATTTTTTGTGTTTTGTTGCCTCACAACCTGGAATTAACATGGATTGTTTGAGGATTTGCATCATTTAATTTACAGAACATACCCACAACTGATTCACAATAAATAATAATAATAAAAAAAACATCTTCAGACATAGAGTTTTCTTTGATGGGCGAAAAGTTACAATTTAGTCTCATAAGGCCAGAGCACCTTTTTCCATACATTTTGGGAGTCTCCCACATGCCTTTTCGCAAACTCAAAACATGCCATTTTGTTTTTTTGCTGAAAGTATTGGCTTTCTTCTGGCCACTCTGTACATAGGACAACAATAAGCCGTACGCTCCATAGAGTTGTGTTTTATGGCAGATACTCCAGTCTCTGCTGTGGAACTCTGCAGCTCCTCCAGGGCTACCTTAGGACTCTGCTGCCTCTCTGATTAATCCCCCCTTGCCCTGTCCGTGAGTTTTAGTGGGGGGCCGTCTCTTGGCAGGTTTGCTGTCGTGCCATGTTCTTTCCATTTGGTTATGATAGATTTGATGGTGCTCCTGGGGATCATCAAAGATTTGGATATTTTTTTTATAACCTAACCCTGGCTTGTACTTCTCAACAACATTATCCCTTTACTTGTTTGGAGAGTTTCTTGGTCTTCGTGGTAGTGTTTGGTTAGTGGTGCCTCTTGCTTAGGTGTTGCAACCTCTGGGGCCTTTCAAACAAGGTGTGTATATGTAATGACAGATCATGTGACACGTAGATTGCACACAGGTGGACATTATTTCACTAATTATATGACTTCTGAAGGTAATTGGTTGCACCAGAGCTTTTTATGGGCTTCATAACAAAGGGGGTGAATACATACGCACATGCCAATTTTCTGTTTTCTATTTCTAAAAAATAGTTTTATGTATATATTTTTCTCATTTCACTTTACCAACTTAGACTATTGTGTTCTGATCCATCACATAAAATTCAGATTAACAAAACATTGAACTTAAGGCTTTAATTTAACAAAATAGGTAAAAATGTCAAGCGGGTGAATACTTTTGCAAGTCACTGTGTGTGTTGTGTATATATATATATATATATATATATATATATATATATATATATATATAAAATAGTACATCTGTGTTCACAAATGAATGAAACTTGTTTCCTGCTCAGAATTCCGAGAAATACAGTTATTACACTGCATTCTGGAACCTGGGCAGGAACATGCAAATGAGCCCACAAAGGCTTCGCTCTTGCAATTCACAACCATATGAAACATGGCTTCCCTTAAGCATATGCCTGCCTTTATATAAATCAGCGAATTGCCCGTCAAAAAATGACGGCAATAAAATTGTAAGTGAAGGAATGTTGTTTGGGTCAGACATTATTTTTTATGGTACTGTGAGATCTCGGTGCTGATTGCGAGGCTCGCGCTGAGCGTCTTTGGCGGCGCTCATTGTGAGCCTCTTGGTTGTATTTTTTTTTTTATCGGAGGCGCTTTTGCTGTCATTGTTAGCTCGGCACTGATCTGCTTTTTGCGCTTATTGCAAGGCTGTCCCCTGGTGTAGTTTGTGTGCTATGAACAGCGTTGGCGCACAGTGAATGTCTTTTGCGTTTATTGCAATACTTTTTTGGGGGATTTTTTTTTTCTGTATATGTATTTTGTGCTGCTAATGAAATAAGTAGTAAATTGATATACTTACCTATTTGCAAGTAATACATGCAGGATGCATTCGGCTGAAGAGCTGACCATCTGTTTTCATGTTCCTGCAGCATACAATGTAGGTTTGCAGTGTTGTGGAGCTGAGTTAGTGTTGTAAAATGACGGCGAATGTGTATGTGGTAGGCGAGTTTCTATGATGATGCGTCCTTGCTAATGGTGTATGTTGTAGGTCGTACGGGTTTTTGTAAAAGCCGTGTTTGCTTTGTGGAATTTAGCGGATTTACGGGTCGTGTAGCCTCGTTTTCGTTTTTTTCTCTAGCTTAGGAGATTTTCGAGTTTGCTAAACTTTTTACATTTGACAGAATTTGAGATTTAAGCAGTGTTGCAGAGGTCCTGGGTGTTTTTTTTTATTTTTTATGTTTTTCGCTGTGAGCGGTTTGTCCGTTAAGGTCATATTTTTGTGAGTCCGCAATTTATTTTTTTCTACGTCCCGTGGCTCGTATATTTTTGTGTAAGTCCAGAGTTAGTTATTTTGTGTTTATGTGTTTTTTTCCAAGTCCCGTTTGTGTGGTCATTTGTAACCGGTTGTGAGGCGCCATTGAGCCTCCACCTCCGCAAATGCGGCCCCTCGCTTTGCAAGGGTCTGTATTTGCGGCCTGCAATGAGCCTGCGACTCATTGCAGCTGACATGGGAGCCTCCACCTCCGCAAATGCGGTCCCTCGCTTCGCGAGGGTCCGCACTTGCACTCAGAAAGTCCTTGCGCTCATCTCCACCAGCAAAGGAGCGCCCTTGGTGCTCCTTGCCAGCAACGGGCCGCAGTTGAGGCGGGCTCGCTATGTGAGGCCACAAGCGTTAGCAACAACCCACATGCTGACAACTATATATGTCATAACCAACCACCTAAGAAAGTTCTATAATTGGTCCTAGTGCTCGACACTAAATTGAAATTGTAGATATAAAATTAATCTGTTTTTGTAGAAACTAAAATTAGAACACGGCGCATAAAAAAGTCTGATAATAATACTCCTGTATATGTTGGTTCAATAGTACCATAATCTTCTATGGGGACAGAAGAAACATGTCCCAACAAATGGTTGCTATCAATACGATCTGTATCAGACGGTAATGTATCATCCAGTAATACAATAGATTAACCTAACCAACAATATAATTATTAGACCAGAAGACCTTAAATATATAACCCACAACTCTTATTACAATATATATGGAGGAGAGAAAAAATCCTGTATCATTACAGAGACCGCCTAACTTTAGGGCCATGGTGTGCCCCACAAACTGACTAAAAATTCTTAATCTAATAGGGAATAGAAATCACATTGAGAGCCTGTGTCACTTTCGGGCCTCCTATCTGAGAGCTATGTTGTGCCCCACAAGCTAGCTGAAATTCCCTATTGCTATTTCCTATTGCTACTCACATAATATAGGAACAGCCTGAATTTAACAAGAGTGGTATAACAATAAAAAAAATAAGTTCAGTGATTAAAAACCCAAAACTCCATTCAAACTGCTAAAATGTGAAAACGGTCTTAGCCAAATAATCCAAAATAGGAAAAATATATAAGAGCTCCCCCTCAATGAATAGCTAGTCACTTAGATGTAATTCAAATAGTACTAAGGGGTTCCAATCTCCGTAATAGGTGCTACTGCGGGGGCAAATGCTCTAGATTGCAGATTGCATGGACCTGACTGATCAAAGCAAGACCGTTTCGCCTTAACCTAGCTTTATCAAAAGCTAAATGTTAATATAAAATGCCATGCATATACAGGGTTTAAACACCCTATTTCCAGGATAATCCACCATATTGTTCTATACTGAGCATCAGCACCTTTTTTTTATGCGCATGTTCGAATTTGGAACACAGATGCAATTATGCGTTCTACTGCGCACATGTGCAATACCTGTACCTACATGATTCATTGACATTTCAGCCAATCAAATTATGGTGGATTATTCCGGAAATAGGGTATTTAAATCCTGTATTCACTGCATTTTTTTAAATTAACATTTAGTCTTTGATTTTGAAGTTCAAGAGTATGTGTTTTATGCAAATCATCTGTTAATGAAAATATCAGAACCACATCTGTGTCTACCTTGTTTATTTGAAAAACTTTAGTGGTTTAGTTATTAATGGAGAAAAGCAGAAGCTTTAAATGTAAATCTTTAAAATACAGATTATAACCATCCAAACAAGATTATAATTTAACAGCAACAAATATTAATCAGCATATTTTGTCATTAATATTAACTACAAAGAAATAGCCAAACATTTGGTTCAGTGACAGGAATATAACATTTCTTCATTGGGTGATATACATTCAATTCATATGAATGTTTAAAAAAAAATACTCTACCAAATCCAATTAAAAAAGCTCAATTAAATCTTTTGCAAGTTCATTTTATTTTATTGGGCTTAATCTCTACATATTTTCTAGCTTTTTTTAACAGCTTCTCTGTTCCAAGTGTGTTACTATTACACTGCATGTCACCTTTCCCATTTGATTGTAATACATTAAAATATACATGTTCCAATATGGGTACCAAGAGAAAACGAATTCATGTAGAAAAATACTTTACGTTTTTAATTCATATTTATTTACGATAGACCTAAGGTACAACTATTGTCCACAGTTAAAATACTTTGGAAAACTTAAATTCAATATGTAAAATAAACTTCATGATGGTATAGAAACAACTTTCATTCAATTAAATGTTAATGATATAATACCCTGGAAAATTCTCAAGCAAATTATGCCATTACACTAAGAAAATATGAATATAAAACAATTGCTTTAAATGTTTTGATGATTCATTAACAAAGTTTGAAAATTACTTTGAATCGAATTCTATACTATCTTCCTGTTTGCAAGATAATGAATGGATTCATGTCAAGAATAACCTTGTGCTCTATTTATATTTTCCTTCATACTTATACAATGCATTATAATATATAATACACAGTTATAATTCAGATTGCTCCTCAGATTGTAGTAGATGTTCTAATAACTCCAGGTACATGTCAATTGTTAAACTAATTTGGATTAAATTAGAAAAAAATATGCAAGCATATAAATAGCTTCTTGTTACCCACAGGACCACTATAATCCTGTATTTAAAATATGTTCTTAAAAACTACACCACATTTTTGACTGTTAAAAGAATAGTCTCAAATTAAATACATTTTATATACAAATATACTGTAGTGTAATCTACAATCATAGTTTCTGATCCACATCCTAGGAGGAGACTTTGCGTATATAGGAAGTTTCTGTTGGCAGCAGGACTACTGAAAAGGTCATTAGTTTAAATGGATGTCTGAATCGGCCATTTACAGAAAATAAAGAGAAATTTCATGTAAAAGTTAAAACTAAAAGTTTTTATTTGCTTTACTAAAGTCAGTTATTTCACTTGTATAAAGCTTTTATATGCAATTACTTTGTTCATATTTTATTAGAAATAATTAACAAACCATGTTTTCTCAATCTTCAGATTAGTAAAGCAATGAGCAATTTTAGGCATATTTAAAATATCTGGTTAGTGTGGTTAAATTCATGAAAAGTGATATTTTTAGAATGTTAACTGTTCTTAAAGATTTTTGAAAACTACAATTTGTTTTAATCTAATAGTGGATATTCCAAAATCTATAATAATTGATCATGGTTACAAGACATTAAAGGGTGCAACTGAACATTTTTTTTTTTTTTTTTTAAATGTTCAATCTTATTATAATTTTTATTTGATAACATTTGTATAATTGTACCATACTTCTACACATAATACAAGCATTGTAACATATAAAATCAAAAGTAACAAGGCATCTGTAGGGGAGGGTTATAAGGTAAGTTAAGGTACTTTCCATTCATGTTACATGTATAAGGTCCAGAACAACTATATGCTGTAGTGTATCTGCAGACATATTGATTGAGTTTTTAAATACCTGATTTTTCTTTTGATTGGTAAAAATTTAGGGATTAATGGCCATTTTGGAAATTAATATTGGGAAGATTTTGGTAAACTAGGAGTAGGTAAATTCAATAATGCTTCTGGATTTTTATCTGTAGGAACTCCAAGGATCTTGTCAATGAGTTGGTATAGCTCATCCCAAAGATGGGCTGTAGAGGGACAGTCCTTAGCATATGTTTTAGGGTAGCCTTTTGGTTACAGCCCTTGTAACATAATCCATCAGGAGTAGGTACATCTTAAGTCTAAACAAAACAAAGTCAGAGGTGCTCAATCAGAGAACAAACTAACCTTAATAGGTTAGTTCTATGGACATGATAACCCACTCACAGAGTAGCCCCTTTTAGCTCACTTGTGCCCTTCACAGGGAGACATATCCTGTATAGAGATGTCGCAAACAGTTCGCCCGCGGACTATTCGCGACGATTTTGGCATGTTCGCATTGGAAGGCGAACACATGCGCTTTTGGGTTCGCCCCCTATTCTTTATCATTGAGGAAACTTTAACCCTGCACCTCACAGTCAGTAGACACATTCCAGCCAATCAGCAGCATACACTCCCTTCCAGGGCCTTCCATCTGAAGGACGGCATACATTTTAGAATCATTCTGAAGCTGCATTCATTGTGAGAGGACAGATCGTGTAGCTGCTGGAGATTTAATAGGGAAATAGATACCCAGGCCAGCTTCCACTACAATTAATCTAATTTCAGTTGCCTGCCGGTGTCAGGCTCACAGCTTATATTGTGCTCAGTGAAATAAAACAACACTTTTTTGACTGTAATACATTGAATAGCAATTGCCTGCCTACAGGCGTGTGTGTGAAGCCTATTGCATCTACTCTGCCAACTTTTGCCAGTGCACAGTGATACGTCATATCTGGTGCAACCGTAGTGTACAGTGACATAAAACAACACTTTTTTGACTGTAATAGATTGAATAGCAATTGCCTGCCTACAGGCGTGTGTGTGAAGCCTATTGCATCTACTCTGCCTACTTTTGCCAGTGCACAGTGACACTCATATCTGGTGGCACCTTAGATTGCACGCGCAGTGCCCCAAATTTGAAGTAGGAGGTCCAACCAAGCATCTTTTTCCATCTCCCTGTTCCAAAAATCAATGCCATATACACGTCCCCTAATAGTGGACGTAACAGGGATTAAACCGATAGGAATATTACTACTTAACAGTACACACCTTATAATAACGCAGACAGAGGCAACGCAGAGAGAGAAGTCTGAAGAAGAGGAGCCAGAGGAGGAAGGTGGCTTTGAGGAGGTGGAAGACCAAACACAGCAGGCGTCCCAGGGATCTTGTTGTCACCTTTCGAGGACCCTTGGTGGCTGGGTGGAGGAAGAGACCTTCAATGACATCAGTGAGGACAAGGAACGGGACATGGCTAGCTTGGTATCCAACCTTGTGCAAATGGGGAGTTTGCGGTTGTGCAAAGGGACTGTTTGCGGTTGTTTGCGGTGCATTAAACTGGGAGATTGGTCTGTTACTGTGAAGCGGGTGTAACCCTTACACTACCTGATCGATACAACATCATACCTTATGTTTTAAAGCATGTTATTCCAAACAATTTAGGAATGTTAGGTGATTTATGCCCTTTATGGCTTAAAACCAGACTCTGCATCAACTATGTAATTTTCCGTGGGAGTTTTGCCATGGATCCCCCTCCGACATGCCACAGTCCAGGTGTTAGTCCCCTTGAAACAACTTTCCCATCACTATTGTGGCAGGAAAGAGTCCCTGTGGGTTTTGAAATTCGCTTCCCATTGAAGTCTATGGCGGTTCGCCGGGTTCGCCCGTTCGCGAACATTTGATTGAAGTTTGCGTCCGATGTTCGCGAACCGAAAATTTGATGTTCGCGACATCACTAATCCTGTAGTATATTAGTCTGGTCTCATTCAGTAGAGCCTTTGTCAGGTACTGTCTCCTAATTGTCTTATATATATTTTCTTGTAACTTGATGTTGAGATAAGATTATTTTTTATTTTTATTGTTTCAACATACAAAGAAGTACAAATGCATGCAATTTTGGGCAGTGAATACATATCTTCCGTGATCTATTATTATATTGTGGTTTACACCTTATAATAGTTGCAGAATCTCATAGTATTCATATGCGTTAGCATTTTTTTAGTATAATGTACTTATACCTTATGGCATATGCAAATTTACATAGTACTCAATCATGATGGCAAAGCCCAAAAGTAGCTAAACATCAATATATACAAATGAAAACATTTACACATTGACACATATAATAAATGGGACACGGAGCGAGGTGCAGTAGGCCGAAATTATCCATAATTCAAACAAAACAGGGCCCAAGATGACAGAACCAAAAGAGAAAGTTATTTATTTGTTATTTAATGTTCACATATTTTTTATAAATCCCACTTATCCAAAGTACCTTCTCTAATTCCTATATCAAGGAAATCTTTCTCCAAAGAGAAATTTCTATTAATGACCAGAAGGGCTGCTTCCATTACATGCTAATAGCCATTTAGCTATAGTAACCACCTGGAGAATAAATACCTTCACTTTCCATTCAAACGACCTTTGGAATATATGAGGAGGGGTATTTCTGAAGATGGATTGATCTTTGATTTAGTTATAACAGAGATTTCCCTAAAACACACCTCCCAAAATTCTTGGACAATGTTACTTCCACCAAATATGTAAAAAAGTCCTTTCCTTGCCACACCCTCTCCAGCAATTTCCATCGCTGGGGGTGTGGGAGAATTTGGCTATTTTACTTGGGGTTAAATACCACCTATTCATAACCTTAAATAAAACTTCTCTCAAAGGTATACATTTTACAATTTTATCTGCACATTCCAGAGACTTAAAGTTTCTATTGGCCAATTTTGTGCCATGTCTTTTTCCCAATTTATCATTTTTTAAGTTTTTTACTGTATATATAATAATTTTAGGTATATTAAAACATTTAGATACTAGATGTTGTTTACTTTGTGCAACATAAAGTTGTTCAAAATTAGTGAAAAGTCTGTTTTGTAGAAGGTTATATACGTTCTCATTCTGCTGTACTCTTGGATTACCAGCTGCTAGTTGGCTAATTTATTTCTTAATTCCTCAAAAGTAACAAGTTCATTAGAGAGTTAGGGAGGTAATTCCCCAATTAGACCATTTCACCAAAGAATATAGTTTTAATTCATTGGTCACAAGTGATATTGGGATAGCTGGGCTCGAAAAAGGGGCTAAAGTCCACCTATTATTAAGTTTTAACCAAAAATTCCAGCATTTTTTAACTGTTAATGCACCTTCTTTTTTGCAATTTTTTTTTAGATCTTCATACCATTATAAATTGTTGAGGTTAAGATGTATCAAAGGGTGGTCTTCTATTTGGGGCCAACTGTGCAGTTTTAAGTTGTTATTCCAATTTATAACATGTTGTAACATTATGGCATTGTGGTAAGTCTTCAAATTGGGATGAGCTTCTCCTCTCCTATTAAATCTTCTAGTAGTGATAGAGGACTTAATTCTTATTTGTTGGTTCTTATAAATAAATTTGTCAATTATATCCTGAAATTCTTTGATCCAGTATTTCGGAAAGGGAATAGGAATATTATGTAATATATAGTTACATTTAGGCAGGATATAGATTTTCACGGCCGCAATTTTACCCAGCCAGGATAAATACATTTTTCAACAGGAAAATAATAGGTCTTTTATTTTAACATACAGTTTCTTTAAATTGTTCGGAATGATATGTTCCAGATTTTTAATAAATGTAATACCTAAGTGGGTAATCGTATTATTATGCCAGTTATAATTATATATACCCTTCAAATATTCAAGCTGTTGTTGTGGGAGGTTAATAACCATAACTTCCGTTTTAGTGACATTTTATTTGTAATATGAATCACAGCCATAATTTCCTATTATTTGATGCAAACATTTAATTAAGGAAATTAGGTCTGTTAGGGTGAGAGCAATATTGTCTGCAAAAAGTCATATTTTATATTCTTTTCCTCCAGTCCCAATACCCTTTATTGCACTTGAAGCACTTATAGAAATCGCCAAGGGTTCTATCAGTAGGGCAAAAATCAAAGCGGATAAGGGACAACCTTGCCTGGTTCCATTTTTTATCTCAAACATGGAAGATTTAAAGCCGATGCCCACAACAGAGGCGGATGGGTTTACATACAGAGCTTTGGAGGCGAAATCCCGCCAAAGGCCTTTTCATCATCCGGGAGAGAGATATAAGGAATTTGTTTAGTGTTAGCAAAGTCAATTAGATTTCAGTCTTGTAGTATTCTGCCCTTGTCTTTCAGGGATAAAACCTGATTGGTCTCTCACAATTAGATCATCTATGACCACAAATAACCGTGTGGCTAAAATCTTGGCATAGATTTTATTAAACAGAGATATGGGCCAAAAATGTTTACAATTGGATAAATCTTTGTTTTTTGTTTATAAATCGTGACTATTGTTGTCTCCAGCATTTCTCTAGGAGCTTTACCATCTCTCATGATTTCATTAAATGCATATTGCATCTGTTTTAAAAAAACAGGGTGAAAGGTCATGAAATATTAATTCACAAAACCATCATGCCAGCAGCTTTACACAGTTTTAATTTATTAATTGTGACTAATGAATCTGCTGGAGCTAACTTTGGTCATTTGATTTGGTTTAAGAAATTCTCAATTTCTTGAATAGAAGGTTTCCTAAACTGTTCACCTTATTCTAGATTATATACATTTTTGTAATATCTAAAAAAAAACTTCACCTATCTCCTAAGGATCGAGGACCATTTTCCTTTGTTCGTCAACTAGATATTCTATCCTTTTCATAGGTGACTTCTTGTTTATTTTATTTGCCAATAGTCTTCCTGGTTTATTACCCTGATGATATAATTTCTGTTGAAAGGCCCATACTGACCTATCTGCCATATACTGTAATTTTCTTCTGCTTTCAGCTTGAACACTTTTAAGGTATTTTATAGCTTCAGAATTCGAACTAGATTTATTGCGTCTCTCTAATCTATATGCTTGAATATGAGCTCCCCCTTTCTCTCTTCCGACAAACCTCCAAATAACCACGTTTGATTTTACTGAATTATCATTAATCATAAAGAACTGTGATAGTTCTTCTTTAATTAAATTATTGTCTATAGTGTCAGTAAAAAAAAGGAATTAATTTTCCACTAATTTCTCTTACCTTTAAAATTGTCTGTTTTGCAGATTAATTTCACCATTGCATGTTCTGTCCAAATTGTTGGACCTATCTCTACCTTGGTTATTTTATTCAAAGCTTTGAAATTTACTAAAAAATAATCCAGCCTTGAATATGACTGAAATCTATTAGAATAGAAAGTAAAATCTCTTTCAACTGGATGAAAAATCAGCCATGTGTCATAGAGATTATAGTTCAGCAAACTTTATTGGACAGCTCTAGATTTCCTCAAAGTTTGGTGGTCAGGAAAAGGTTTTTGAGATGATTTCTTATAATATAAAGGATCTAAACATAAATTGAATCCGATTTTTACATTTGTTTTTGCCCTTAATTAGGGGCGTAAATATTAACATAAGTGTAGTGAAGGTTATTCCGTTTACCGGACCATATTATGAATCTCCCATCCTGGTCTATTTGGACAAATTCTTCTATCTAATCATCTCTTTTATTGAAGAAAATTAAAACACCTCTAGACTTTTTACGAAACGTAGAGTTGTAGTGCAAAGGCACCATGATTCAGACCTTGTACATTCTGTGATATAAATTTAAAGATCAACTGGAAAGGGCAAAAACAAGTTCCCCCACCAGAAAATCCAACTCGATTTCCTGCAAATCTCGGTCTGTGTCTCTAACAATAACATACAAGAGAAAATCCACATAAAACAAATAAAATCTAAAAAATAACACTCCCAACCTAAGGGGGGTTTCTATTTTCCATGCTTCTGGACTCTGAGAATCTCTCTCAGAGATCCAGAAGAAGGAAAACATCAAGCAAATTTGTTTGAGTACCCCGGTTTTGGGCAACCCAAGAGCCTACTTCAACTTTTAAAGTGCGTAATATTTTGAAACAAGCTACATTACTAGTTTTATTCAAATGCAGTGTAAAAAACAAACTGAAGATCTCTCAAGATCCTGGAATTTTACCTCTCAAAACAATATTTTTACCCAAGTGATCTTCTATATTTCTCTTCTAGATAACTATATATATATCTACTGTGAAATCCTTGCATTCCACCTATACCCAAGAAAGTCTAACACAATGATACCATTCCCATATATCTATATAAACAAGCAATCGTGTCAAATCTCCCTGGTCTAAAACCATTAGAGAGTTCCCACTCTAGGGGTTCTCCATCTGTGAATAAATTCAATAAACCTGAGCATTGCTCTTAAACTAGTGCTATCTATTTGTGGAATTAAAATATAAATAGTAATTAGCATTATTGTGTAACTATTCATAATTATACAGTGTAAAATGCAAAAGTTTTCTTCTAAAAGGTCAAGCTAATTGCAGTATTGTGTTTCACAAAAAAAGAGAAAGCTAATTTCAGTGATCCAATCACTTCATAAATCATCATTTATCCAGTGTTAAATTACAAACGGTGGAATATACTACTCTAATGTTCAGTGTTACATAGTATAATCTCACTGTGTTATATATCTCTCTATTCTATCAGTAGTGAAATATTTTCGTCAGCCACCTCGTGAAAGTGAAAATAAAACAGAATTACACTAAAGTTCAAGGTAAAAAATAGAAGTATTTGCTCATGCCGAATCCACAGTTAATGGCATTAAATGCCATTGTTTAAGAAGTTTTCCGCTTCATTAACCTTGTGAACCACATATCTTTCGTTAAAAAAAAAAAAAATTAAGAATTTTAGGGGAAACCCTCATTTATACATTACATTATTGTTTCTTAACGTTTTAGTAATCTCCCCAAATTGTTTGCGCCATAATATTATTTCCCCGGGAAGATCAGGGAATATATTATTTTTGTCATAAGGTATATAAAAAAATTTTTTATCTCGAAAGAAGCCTTTAAAATTTCATCTTTGTGCACCTGATAAGTCAGTCTAAGAATTACATCTCTTACAAAATTTGTTTTAAGCTGTTTAGGTAAGGGAATACAATACAACATATCGATTACCTTCTCATTTGTTGTCAATTGTGGTATTAAATATTTTAACAGGGCATTGGTAAATGGCAATAAATCTTTTGTACCAACAGTCTCGGGTATACCTCTGATTCTATGATTTTTCCTTCTTGCTAAACTGTCATATTTTAAGCATTTAAGCGTTTTTAAGGACTGAACTTAATCTTGTAAAACTTTCATTTGTCTGTTCAACTCCTGATAATTCTTATCAATGGTGACGAGTGTTTCTTAACTGCTCTATATGTTTGGCCATATTTTTTGCGTTATTGGATATTTTATAAGACAGTTCTGTTTTAATAGCTATCTGAAATTCACTCAGTAGTTCATAGTTGTTACCGTTAAGTTGTCTTCGCTTGAAGTTTTCCCTTATGTACTATCTTCTAATTGAGAATTGTCATTATTACTCAATTGTGTAGAATTAACTTCTGCCTGCATATCTGAAGGTAATGCTCTAGAACTTTTCTCTTTATTTAGTGATTTGTCCAAAGGGGAAAAAAGTTTCCAGGAGATCTTAGACTAGCTTTTTTTATCTTTGGCTTTTGATTTAGCTCCTTGATTCTCTTTATTCCTCATGTTAAAAGACAATTTTGCTTGCAATTTTCTGAGCTGAGTGAGATTAACTGCTCAGATTTTTAGGTACAACTCAATCTTAAATTTTTTTTTTTCTGGACAATGAAGTAGATCTCACCCATAAAGACAGTTTTACTTATCGCTAATGGTTTCTCACTTATCTCTTAAAAAAACTATTTATTTAGTTACTTCAACTGAATCTAAATAGAGAAAAAACAGGTATAAACCTTGTCTAGTATTCAATAATTATTTCAGCTGTGTTTCATTAAGAGACAAAGGTTCCAGTTTCAGGTGGAATACTACAGCCGGTTAATATGTTTCCCTTTAGTGGGTATATTGCCCCTTCAGGGACCCAAACCTTCCTGTATACAATTCATCTAGTCAGAATTACATTAATATTCTGTAGTTTTATTTGAATCATAAACTCCAGTTACTTTAAATATATCTATCATTGATCTCTAGTATCTTTTGGGAATAATGAGCAACCTCTTGATAAATATTCAAGCTAAAAAAACACATTTCAAATCCTATCTTAAAGCATACAGTGCCTTGCAAAAGTATTCACCCCCCTTGACTTTTTACCTATTTTGTTACATTACAGCCTTAAGTTCAATGTTTTGTTAATCTGAATTTTATGAGATGATCAGAACCCAATAGGCTAAGTTGGTGAAGAAAAATAAGAAAAATATACATACATTTTTTTTTAGAAATAGAAAACAGAAAATTGGCATGTTCGTATGTATTCACCCCCTTTGTTATGAAGCCCATTAAAAGCTCGGGTGCAACTAATTACCTTCAGAAGTCACATAATTAGTTAAATGATGTCCAACTGCGTGCAATCATTTGGTTAGGCTCATGTTCATGAAGACTTTGCTACTCAACTAACCACAAGATGGCATGAAAATCTTAAAAATTATACATTTTACTTTGTATTTAGAAATAAATTCTGTATTACAATGTATTATAAAAGATGTAAGCATGTTTATTTTGAGGTTTTCTGAAGTATTGTTCACAAAAGAGAAACATTCCCCAGGACTGTATTTTTCTTAAATGTACTGAATTATCAAGGCTCTTTGTACTTTATTTAAAAATATACTCTTTAGAAAAACTATAGTTGATAAAGGGCAAACTGTTTTTAGAAAATAAAAAAGCAATAAATAATTTATTACAGTAAAATAAACTATTTAAGTATTTGCATATCTAAACATAATTTTATTAACAATTGTAACTGTTTTTACTCACTCAAACCTTCCAATTAGTCCCTGAAATTCTCAAAGCTTTCAGTAGAACTAACAGAAATCACATTAGTGTACAAGAACATACATGACCATTTCTCAGTGGTGATCGGTGAAGGTTCCTCTGTGGGATAAAAGTTGCCCTAAATGTTCACCAGTGCCAGGGCCATATTAGAATTAGAAGCCAGCAAATGCCCCTAACCCGTAATTTTCGCTGCAGGTGTTTTTTTTCTCAAAATGTTTAGATGTATTTTATTGACTCAAGCTTGCAATTTACGTCTTTAAGCATCCACACCTAAACCCTGCCTTCTTAAGGAGGATTTCAGGGGGTGTGATCATATATAACAATATTTACGCAAGCCCGTAATTTACTTCTTAGACACAGCTAATAGTAAATGAGACTGTCATCATGACGTCAGTAAAACATGGAGGTTAGATGTAATCTGCAATCAGAGGCTACAAATTAATTTGAGCCAATAAGTAATATTTGCTGATGGGGCTCCCATTCAAGCACTCTATAAAATGCATAAGATCATCTTTTTTAGTCCATGTGGGTTTCATGATATGTATTAACCCCTTGAGTTCTGGGATCAATATTACTCAGAAAAAAAAAATGTTATTGCATATATGCGGATTTGAGACTGTTCTGCAATTAATTCTAATGTCTTTCCAGGCCTTCCCGTGCTTTTAAAGTACATTAGTGTGTGTTTAATTGCTGTTATAGCTCTAATAAGTGTTTAAAAGAGCCCTTGTGATATTTATAATATTTATAATATTTTTGACATTTTTTTAGTTTCGGGTTAGACTTTATTTGCGAGCTGGAGCTACGGGTCTAATAGAATATGGATTTTGTGTAAGTTTAATTAATTAGCGTTCGTAATGTTCTGTGCTAAAACCAATGGAGATGTAAGTCTAAAGTTACGTCTTTGGTTGGCCTGTAGCGTTTGTGGCCGGGGAACTCGTAATCAAATTACAAGTAGCTAATAAGATATGTGGCAATTTTAAGAGTGGTTTCAAGTGTGTACAAATTTATGATCTGGGCAATAGAATAGGGCCCTAGGTTTGTATTAGAGCATGGTCCTGGATTTCAGTATTTCCTACCCTAATACAGGTGAGGTCATGGATTGACTCACTGTTGTTCAGAAGGGAAATACTGAAATCCAGGGCTGTGTTTGGATCAACAGGACAAGTGTCTCCTACCTCTGGGCTAGGTGACTTTCCTATTATTTGGTAGTGGTGGACAGCTTAGTTCTATGAGAGCCTCCAACAGTCCACGATTACACAATCTCTCTGTATAAAGTGAAATAAAGACAACTTAACTAACTGTAAAAACCTCCATACACAAGCAGAGGATCCAGATATCCTAGACTGTTGGCGGCCCTTGTTAGGACCGAGGTGCCCACCACTTAATTGGGTAATGATTATTATTCTTACTGGATAACACCCCCCTTTTTGTTTAGTCTGACCTAATAGTTACACCACATTCGTCACAATTTCTAAGTTCAACTAAAAGAATAAAAAATCTCATCTTATATTTTCTTAATATTACTATTTACACTTTAATGTCAATTAATAAAAATGCTTTTTTATATACACACCATTCTGCTTTAGGATACTGTTCACAAGTTTCAACAATGTAATGATTCTCCTTCTAAATTTCCAGCATTGAAAGATCTTCTGAAATATCTTTGAAAGATTTTTTTTTTATTAAGTGATAGTGCTAACAAACTTATTCCCCAGTTTGACCCTAAAGCTGACATATCTCGCCTTTGTTGGGAACCAGTTAGGTTTATTCACACATGTTGCTTTCTATCACTATAATCAAAAGGCAGCCATACTCAAAACATCTAATTCATAGGCAAGTTTTAGTATAAACTTGGAATTCCTTTGTATTTTATTATTATTATTATTATTATTATCATCCTGTATTTGCAAAGCGGCAACATGTTCCGTATTGCTATACAGGAGTGAGTACAAGGCGAAAACAATTTTATCACGTTGCTAAATAATGGAGGACCCTGTTATTGAACTTAAAATCAGACACAATATGGAAAACTCGCAAACTTGCAGTCTAAAGGGTTTCATATCTGCCCAAAGAGGAGGTACTTTAACATTTTAACATTGTAATTGTGTCATGGCACTTTAAAAGTATAACTTGCATATAGTAAAATTGATAAACCAATTGTTTAATTTTATAATTTGTTTTTAATTTATTTTATGTTCATTTCACTTGACTACCATGTTGGCCGCTCAATCTCCTCCCATCCTGACGAGAATGTCACTGTGTGAGGTGGATGGACATTAGGCTGTGAATCTACATATTATATTTTAAAGCAAACATAATGGCCAGTAGCTTCATATGTGTCCACAGTTATGTGGCGCTGGTTCTAGTTATAGAAGATACGCCACATGGCCCAGTGAATCAACAGGATGCAATTGCTGTGTTTGCATTAGGTGATGCAATATGGAGAATCACAGCGTGTGGCCTACCCAACTCACAGGAGTTGGAGGAGTAAGAAAGGCCAACATGGCAAACAATAATTTAAAAAAATTATAGATGGGCAAAAAGGGTCTTCATTGTGCTAGATCAGGTAATGGGCAAGTTCAGTACTGGAGGTTCACACAAGGCCTGGATTTGAGGATTTTCTTTCTATCAATCAGGGTGACTGTAGAAGCGATAGTCTCACCTGTACACAACAGGGAGATCCTCAAATCCTGGCCTGTGTGACCCTCCAGGAACGAACTTGCTCAACCCTATCCTAGATGGAACTTATGCTCTTAAAGCGCCTTGACCAATGCAGTCTCTTTAATTGGCACATTGCTCGTTATGCTGATTAAGTTGAATTTAGGATTTAATAATTAATTTTATTATTTTTATCTTATTTTTGGAAAACTTACCAAAAGGTTTTTTTTTTCTTTCTAGGAGACACCAAGTTACAATCTCAGGGTACAAAAGAGAAAGGTAAATGAAGCTCTTCACTAATGCATTTATGTTTTTTTATTTTTTTGCAAAGATAAACTAAAACATATATGTAATTTATATCCATGCATCAGAATGTGCCTCATGTGTTTGTAGAATGGGAATAGGAGGAGTACATTATCAGTTTAGACTGCGCAATTAATTGTAGTATTAGAAATGAACACTAAGTGGCACCAAAAAATAACTGTTAGAATCCATGAATGTGCCAGATTATTGTTACATTATTATTGTGACATTATTTAACAAAAGTGTTAACTGCAGTCTTTTACATAAATTACATTTACGCAATATGTTTTGCTTTTTTTATTTCACATTTTTAACGAACACTACTTGCGACTAACCACTACAATTACATATGTAGCACCCAATTATTTTTTTAATGCCAACTGTACAGTCTTAATAGTGATTTTTTTTTTAACAAGTTTTCTATTATAGTTAATACAATTATTTTGCAGTGCAATTCAAAATTCATAGAATTCAGCTATATGTAAATATGTTGCAGTGGATTCTCCTAAGGATGTGAGGAAGCTTTGAATGGAGAATCTTCTAGCTGCACGGTGGAAATGGGAAAGGAAAGGATAAAACTAACTGTGCATTCATTAAAACCAATGGAAAGCCCATTAGTTTACAAGAACACACCCTCCTGTGACAGAGGAGGAAGAGAAAGGAACCCTTCAGTAAAGAATAATTGCATATAAAAGTGAAATATTTACACACTGTACTTAGTTTTTTTCTAAAAGTATTTTGCTAGGTTTCAAGTTTAGCTGTCTGTGGGTTTGATTCCCAGCTTGTGTATAATCCAACCTTGGCTTTGCAAAAAAGCTGTGTAATGCAGCTGGCATAAGCTTAAAGGAAGCCATGTTTAAAATGGTTAAGGATTGAAGAACAAAGCATTTGCGGGCACATTTGCATGTCCCTGCTTAACTTCCCAGAATGCAGTGTAATAACTATATTTCTTGGAATTCTGAGCTGGAAACAGTTTTTTTTTTTTTTTTTTACTTGTTTTAGACATTCAAATGTGAACACAAATGTATTTATATACTATATATATATATATACTTTGCATAATTTCTTTAGATTTGGCAGTTGATTTTAAGAAGGAATGCCCAAAACTCAGCTAAATTTCTATGCAATCCATAATTCATTTTAGCCAATCAGAGGCAGCCACAACAATGTAGCAGTATGGGAAATCAGTCTCTGCAACACAGCATCATGGGATTTGTAGTATTTTCTTTTTTTTTTTATAAAATATTTTTTTTTATTTCACATAGAATGAATCATTGCAATGTGTGTTTCTGATTAGCAGCGTGTGTTAGATTAGAGAAAAGGAAAAACAGGGAAACTTCTATATACCGGATCTTTCCTGACTGCCAGCAGTGGCGGCCATCGGACACTAGGTGGCGCAGCCAAGATTTTTAGTAAATTCCTTTCTATCATCTGCCAGTACCCTGACCCTAAACCCTAACCCTATAGCTTGTAAATTAACTAAAAGCTTGGCCGCACAACCTGGTGGCCAATGGCCGCCACTGCTCGCGGTTAGCTAACAGGAAAGGTCCCATATACCTCTAAGATATTCTACTTTAAAGACTTTTTATAACATTTTTTGCTTTATAAAAACATTTGCCCATTTTGAAGTTTAGTTATTCAAAAGACCATATAGAAAAAAGTCACCACAACAGTGCTTTAAATAGAAAGACCATTAATAGACTGATAAGGCATGTTGCCATGACAGAACTAGAACACATTTTTCTGTAGGCGATGATTAGCATATGAGGAGAAATGTTTATTTTCCTTCTGCCCTCCAAAGTAAAGCACTTTTAAGGACGAGCAGCTTATTTTTTTTCTAACATATTGTGTTGAAGTGCCACTTGCACACCTCCATTTTAAATAGCTAAGCATTTAATTTTCACATCAGTAATTAAGAATTTACATAATTCTGGATAGAATGTGGAATTGCCAGTAATCATGAAATTAGCATGTGCGTGCCTAATCCACTGTTGTGCGAATCAATATTTAATTACTTTGTGTTATTAGCTTTTTCACATAGTGTCTAATTAGACAGGGCAAATAATGAGGAAATGTTAAAGAGCATTGCTTTGTTCCTTAGTTGTTCTCCTCAATTGTCTTAATGAAGCAAAATGGTAATTAGGAAGTTGTATAATCCAGTAACAGCTTATTCACTTCTTTTCTTATTGTCATGGTGAGTGCTCTGCCTGCAAACCAATGACTGGCAAAGGATGGCTTCTATATAACAGGAAAATAACGATACTTATATCCTCTTCTGGATCGCTACGTTGTCGTGATGAAGGGACTTGTGTACTTCAATGAAGCTGTGAGTTATATCATGTAGGGTCACCTAAGATGGCCAGGTCATAGCAGACAAATCATGGTCCCCTGGAGAAGGAACTGGCAGCCCACTCTAGTATCTTTGCCATCAAAACCATATGGATAGGCACGACTAGAAGCACAGACAGATGTGCCTGGCGTGCTGTGTACATATGGTCACTGAGAGTTGGACACGACTGAAGGACTGAAAAACAACAACAAATCACTGGTATATCAACTAAAGAATGCTCATAAAGAATGCTGTATGGTTATTATTAATCACATATAATCATTACACTCACAGATATTCTGTGCAGGATTTAACCAATTTTACAGATGTTACTCTTTTAAAGAGATTGAATTAACAAATAATAAAGGATCAATGCAATTAAAGCATTGTATTAAATGCTTAAAGGCTATTGTAAAGAACTACACTTGATAATGGCCAAGATGGGGTTTTTTAGCATGTCATTAGAAAAAATAATCAGTTGTAATTATGTTGCATTGGAATTTACATTTTGGTTTATACTAATCAGCTTCTTTATATGGAAGGAGACTTGCGGGTGAAGCATATATCTATAGTGTGGGAAAATTATTATACACCAATGCATTACCAAAACTCACCCATCTATATTTATCATGCAATATAATGGTGCTTTAACCCTTTCCCTGTTTGGTGGACCTGCTATTGTGTCTGAGGCAGCAATGTATTGATGTGTCTACACAGGGCAAGTCATGGCAATTCAGAGGTTAAAATGTACCTGTGTTGTTGTGTGTAAGTCTGCGGTTCAAGTGAGGATTCCCCTCCTTACCCCACCAATGCCCAGTCCTCCAGCCGCCACCATGCTTACTAGTGGCACACTGGAGCTGCCAATCCACTCAGCCTGCCCACTCTCACAATCAAGGCGTTTCATGGGGAGTTTTTCTGCCCTTGTTTCTTCCAGATCGCCCAGATCTCTGTAACTGGTGGGAAGATGCAGCCTTCAGGAGAGCAGAGGGCTGAAGCCTCCATTCCTCGCTCCTCTCTCCGAATTCAGCCAGAGCTGGCATCCACACGTGTGGGTGCACACTATAGACAGCCAGATGCATGGGACCTGTCCTAAAAAGTCATCAGTGTTTGTGGATCCTGCCTTGCTATGTCACATTGTGCAAACTTGCTTGTGTATACTCACCATCCCACTAGTACCGTGCAAGATAGGAGGTGGGGGGTAGGAGATTCAGTACAAAGAACATTTGATGAAATGGCTGAAGACGTTGAAACGTCATTATGACATGCCAACTTTCCATTCAACTCATGAATCAACTCTACCAAATAATAAAGCACTACTCTTATCATGCGTACGATTCATAAAAGAAGGAAATGTTTGTCAAGAGTTATTATTTGCAAAAAATTTGGAATATGATACAAAGGGAGAATCTGTACTGAATACTATGCATATGTTTTTTCAAGAGAAAGACATTCCTATTCGTAATATTTTGTCAGCTGCTACTGATGGTGCTCCAGAGCAATGACAGGGCGCCACAAGGGTTTCATAGCGCATTTGAAACAAGCAGTACAAAATGTGCTCGCTGTACATTGCTTCATTCATCGTCAACATTTGGTTGCAAAGAATCTGAGCGAGCGCCGGCATACGTCGCTCCATTACGTTATTACAGCAGTCAACAAGAATAGAAACAATTCATTGAGTGACAGACTCTTTAGCCAACTTTGTATTGAAAATGATGAAGACTGTAATCTTGCTGCTTCATACAGAAGTTCATTGGCTCTCCAAAGGTATTTGTTTGAGTCAATTTTCCAATCTTTTTGACTCAGTACTAGAGTTCTTAGAAGGCAGAGACGACGGATTGCGGGCCAGCCTGATTACATCCAAAGATGACATTGCATATTTGAAAGAATATTTAATGACGTCAATCTACAATTGCATGGTGATGAGTTGAATTTAATTAAAACAAAAAACGTCATTGCTACTTTTGTGGGGAAACGTCTTCTGTTCAAGAGGAACCTAGGTCGAGGTTAACATAGCCACTTCCCAAATTTATCAGTAGTGTCTGTCAAAAAGGAAGATTTACTTACTTACTGCCAACACTGGCAGGTTCTCCATACTGATTTCAATGAGCGATTCAAGGATATTCTAAACATAAATATACCAAATTGGGTATTAGTTCCTTTCGCATACGTAAACACAGCAGGATCATCACATTTAGAAAAGGAACTCATAGAACTGACAACAAATGAAGAACTGAAAATAAAATAGAAAAATGGATACCAAGAGTTCTGGCTTCAGAAAACAATATCAACACTGTACCCTGGATTATGGAAAATGGTACAGAAATTTTTAATGCATTTACGTCTTCTTATTTGGCTGAGCGTGGGTTAAGTGCTGGATCCAAATTACTTTCTAAGAGAAGGAAATAAAATATAAAATATAAATATATAACGTGGCGATTTATAACTGTTTTTAACAAAGTTTGAACCTGATGTTAACAAACTTTCAAAAATGCACCAGTCTCTTCCTTTACATTACTTTGTTATTTTTGCTTTGTATTTTTACTTTGTAAGTTCAAAATAAACAATTTGATGTTTTTTTAATTATTACAATAAGATACTTACTAATGTAATACAATCTCTTACTATGTATTCCCAAATTTCATACTTAAACCTTTTTACATCGCTGCAGTAAGCTCCGACACAACATGGAAGCCTCTATACACAAACAGGGACTACACAAATTATTTTTATGCTCACAGCTTCCATAGCTGCTGATATTGTTAGCTGTTACTTCCTTACTTCACAATCATATTAAATTAAGTTGTTCTAAAAAGCAAGACAAGGAAAATCACAATTCTCCCTTACTTGGTGAACCACATATCATCATAGCAGAAGCCAATTTATACGTGTGGGGTCACAAGTACAGCAAATGTTGCTGAATTGCTCTAATGCTGAATGCGCAGCCCCGCTATATCGGATCCATTCAGCAACAATTGTTGTAATCAAGTTTTTTGTTTTGATAACAATACATCACAAATGTGGCATTTAGGCTGGTAATTTGTAGTCCTATAACAACTTTGGTGCCTTATTGAAGGTACTTTCTTATTTTGTTTCATTTCAAATAACAGCTTCTATGTCCAGAAAATATTGCAGCAACTTACCCTATTTTCTGTTTTATCTTTTCCAGCCAAGAAAAAGAAACCTAAGCTGCTAAACAAATTTGATAAAACTATAAAAGCTGAACTGGACTCTGCAGAAAAGTTGCGTAAAAAGGTAAGATCATCATTACGAATAAATCATTTCTAGGAAAAAGACACATTGGCATTATTTAGTCCTTTCGGTAAATGTAACCATAGACAACATTATCTGTTGCTTATAAATGTATGAGAGATTACACTGTTTATCATTGATAAAACCAAGAAGCTTGCAGTTAGTTTTATCTTAGAGAACTAATAAACGGTTCTTCATAGATAGATTCAGATCCTTCAAGGTATTCAAGGACCTTCAAGATACTGCCAATGCCATGTGCTAGTCCTGGGAGACAATAAGGAGCCTGAGGTGGTTAATGCATGACCAAATGTGGTGTAGATAGGAGGCTTCTGGGTTCTTAGACTACTAAGCAGAGTTGAGTACAACCTTTATAGCAGGGACAGATTGAACCATAACGATAATTGGACTTTTGTGCTGGGGTAGCCCATTAAGGCTGGATGAGAATTTAACTAGAATGTAGAAATAATCAAAACATAGAAACAAAGATTTGAACCAAAAGTGCAAATCATGTCTGCCCATTCTATCTACTTAAATGTTTGGCTGATCGACTACTACTTATCTACTACTTTTTCTATAAAGTACTACTTTCTCACATTACCCCGAATTCTTTCACTTTCCAAATCATTATCTATGGGGTAGACTATGGCCTCCATTAAATTGAGCAAATTCTAGTTACTGTAGGCCGTAACGTAGCCCGTAAAATAGTTTACTATTTAATTTGCGTCTTTTAGCTACCTGCAAAATGATTTACTGGATACAGGCTAAAAAGCCCTGCGGTTGTCAAAATCGTAATTCCGACCCATCTAAGCCTTTGATCTTTCAAGCCTGTAATTGTTACAATTGTAAATCACTATTCAATTGCTACAATTCCTCAAGCCCACAATTCTTTTCACACCCGTATTTGGCAAATGTAGAAGAAAATCCTATGAGTACCAGATAGGACTCGCAAGGGGGTTAAACACCTGATCGTAGCACTGTAAATGCAAATAAAAAATCAATACTGCACTGTAAATGATGGGGAATGTGAATTAATTGCGCAACAGTCTCAAGCTCACAAATCTGCAGTAAAAAAAAATGTTTTTAAAGTTTTATTTCCATGTTATAGATCCCAGGAATCAAGGAGTTAATACATATCAGCCCCCCCCCCCCCCCATACACACACATGGACTAGAACAGTATCGTCATTCATTTTTATTATTTTGTACATTGCCTGATTGCGAGTCTGATCGCATTTCGGATTTCTAAACACAAACTGATTGTCGTTTAACCTCCATATTTTACTGACGTAATGATGACGGTCTCATTTACTATTGGATGTTTCTAAATCGGTAGTTACGACTTTGCTTAATTTATAATGATCATGGTCTGAAATGCTACTTACGGGGGCATGGTTTACTGTTTAGGCTTTTGCTCAGGTAGCTGCGGGCTTGTTCAATTGTAATTGTTGTAAATTTCAAGCCCGCAGAGTTACGGCCGGTATGAAGCCAGCTGGGGGCATGCAATTGAATGGAGGCCTATGTTGAGCAAAGAATACCATAGTCAGCAGGATGTTACATTAAAGGGCCACTGTAGTCTAAAAAGTATTTTTGCATAAAAAATAAGTGGTCTGTAGTGTAGATAAATTACATTGAGACACAGTGGAAAGGTTTCTCTTTCTACTGACTTGTTACAGAAAATAAAGCAAATTGTTTGGAGGTATGGGCTGCAACTCATTGTGCCTATATTCCCATTCAATTGAATGCCATGAGATAAGAAAACACAATTAACTGATTCCCCATGAGATTTTTTTAAACTTCCTATCAATTCACTTGTTACAAAGCAGACCAGCAACATTGTTTTTACCTAGTCTGTGATGCTTAATTGATCATTTTCTTAACTTAATATAATTTATTTTACATGCAAAACATTTTAGTAATTTATAAAACAGGTTGTTTTAAATGCACAATAACAAGTTTTAGACTATAAACACCTTTAAGCAACTCAAATCAAGTGTATGCTTACTAATGCAAGAAGCTTGATAGGAATATTGGAGCACCATAATAATTAGCAGTTCATGAATATATGAGATGATAGGCATTAATGAAGGGTGGTGGGATAATTCCCTTGACTGGAAACCTTATACAATATTGGGGAGACATAAGGATAATGGAAGAAAAAGTGCAAAGTTTTGTCATTATATTAAATCTACATTTGTGGTTGTGATAGCACTGGTGATAGCATGGAGGCCACGTAGGTTATTAATAATAGTCGAAGGACAAATCTCCCAAAATATTTGATGGGACATGCTATGAATCCTCAATTATAAGTGTAAGTAAATGCAATTCCTACTAGATATGGGAAATACATCTAAACATGGTCAAGTTCTATTAATTTGAGTTTCTAACTACCCGGTAATAACCTTGATAAATGAGACCAGCAGTTCAGCTAAAGGCAGCTGATTTTGAATACAGTGAGAAATCATTATCTGGTGCAAGCTATAGAAACAAGGCTTTTTTTGGATATAGTGATCACAAATAATGTTAATATAACTCCAGATATGTAGGGGAGCTCTTGGATTTCAGTAATCATAACAGAGTTTCATTCCATTTCAGTTTGAAACTAATTTCCTTATTTAAAGGCTAAGGGCATCAACACAGTGCATAAGGGACAAAGCATAGACAGGTAAAGTGCATAGAATACATGGTCAACCTTTAAAGTACTGTTGAAATTGCATAAATATTAACCCACATGTAGAATTAAAAGCAAAATAATATATCATAACTCATATGGCTTAGGAAGAAAATACAGTCATGCCTTTATAAAAGAATAGGGAAAGTGAGGCAACATTTTTTTTGATAAAGACCATTAACAATTAATCAGCATATTGCAGATCGGAGGAGATCTAAAAAGGTTGAACTTGATAGACTAAAAGTCTTTTTTTAACCTCAATTACTATTTAACTATGTAATTATTTGTTTGAGTTGTTTGGACGGAGCCCCACTCTCTGTGACCTTATAGACCATAACACACTATGCTGATCCATTTGGTATTCATGGCAGAGATACTGCAGTGGTTACCTGATCCTTCTCCAGTGGGCCACAGCATACAGCTTCTGGTATTCCTAGGTGGTCTCCCATCCAAGTACTGGCCGGGCCCAACACTGCTCGGCTTCAGGGTGGTGTGAACTCTTGGTTTGCTGAGTGGAACTGAACCTAGTTCGCAGAATTGAAAGCACAGAATCTTATCCACTAAACCACCATGAAATTGAGAGACTATTATAAGTCTTGCAAAAAATGAATTATATTTGCTAAAATAGAAAAAAAAAAGGAGAGCAAAAAAACACACATATATATACTAGCGACTTGCCCGTCAAAAAATGACGGCAATGAGATGTGTATGTTTGGAAAGTTGTTTAGTTATTAATATACATATTTGACACTTGTAAGTATTGTGATATTAAAGCATGTTTAGTTTTGTAAAATGTTCTCTTGGTGAACAATAAGTCTTAAAGCATTTTGTATTCAAAGTATTAACATTTGAATGTAAGAACAGTTGAACTTTAAATTAATCAGTATTGTAAACTTGAGGTAATGGTTTTTTAACATGCAATCTGTATCTGAAGAAATGTTAACTTCAATATACATTGAATTGAGAGGAAAGCAAACAGTAAAAACCCTTGTTGAAACGTACACAATTTTAACATGAACTTTGTAATATATGTAAATAAGAAACTTTAAAGTATATTTTTTGAAACTTGAACTTTATTAGCTGTGTAACTTTGGAACTTGACAAAACATTTGTATAACTTGGAACATTATAAACAGTAACATAGTGAATACATTTTTGTAACATAATTCTGTATTAAAAGTATTAACAGTTGAATGTAAAAACAGTTGAACTTTAAACTAATCAGTATTGTAAACTTGAGGTAATGGTTTTTTAACATGCAATTTCTATCTGAAGAATTGTTAACTTCAATATACATTTATTCCAGAGGAAGACAAACAGTAAATACCCTCCTTGAAACGTACCCAATTTTAACATGAACTTTGTAATATATTTAAGTAAGAAATTTGACATAATATTTTTTTAAACTTGAAGTTTCTTATCTGTGTAACTAAGGAACTTGAAAAAACATTTTTACAACTTGGAACATTATAAACAGTAACATAGTGAATTAATATTTTAACATAATTTTGTATTAAAAGTATTAACATTTGAATGTAAAAACAGTTGCAATTTAAACTAATCAGTATTGTAAACTTGAGGCAATGGTTTTTTAACATGCAATTTCTATCAGAATAATTGTTAACTTCAATATACATTGAATGCAGAGGAAGGCAAACAGTAAAAACTCTCTTTAAAACGTACCCAATTAAATTAATTCCTTCCTGACCCCGTGAACTGTCGATAAACCTTAATACAGGGAGTAATCTTAACATAACAGACAATATTTACATTGGCCCTCATTCAATTGCGATTTGGCCAATTGAATATTGCTCTAAATAAGCACATAACATAAATTTTTTAAATACATTTTTAGTTAGTGAAAACCTTGCTTTTAGATAGATGCTTACTAAGTAAAAACTTCTTTAAAAAAATATGTTATGTGCTTATTTAGACTCCTATTTAATTGGCCAAATTGCAATTGAATGAGGGCCATTGTGTCTTAAAACGTGGTTGAGCTCTTAACATGAACTTTGTAATATGTTGAAGTAAAGAACTTGAATATATTGTTTTCAAACTTGTTACATTAGAAACAGTAACATAGTTAATTAACATTTTAACATAATTTGTAAGAATAATGCAAGGCAAGTGTATTGTGAGGTGAATCATCCATAAACAGTACTTCCATTAATTATGACTGAATTATTTATTGTTTTGTATTTTTGAATGCTTTGAAATTTGTTTTGCTTGGGTTTTATTTCTTTACTGAAAAGTTATAGTACTTCATAGTAGACAATGTTTTTAGTAAAAATACGTCCATCTTCTAATAAATCACCTTGACTTTCATTCTTTTCAATGTAATCTTTAATAGCCTGTGGATTTTTGCACCGTGACAACGCAACGTACAATTGACCATGTGCAAATACTGGTTCTTCCAAGAAAATACCCACAGGTTTGAACGTTTGACCTTGTGATTTATTAATGGTCATGGCAAATGCCATAATAATGGGAAATTGTCTTCTTTGAAGTATAAAAGGGAAACTACTTTCACTTGGTGCTAAATCTATTCTTGGTATGAAAACTCTCTCTCCTTTATGGGTACCAGTTAAAATTTCAGCATCTATAAAATGGTCCTTTAATTGTTGAACAATTAATCTTGTCCCATTGCATAGGCCTTTTTTGGGGTTCATATTTCGCAGTAACATGATAATTGCACCTTTCTTTAGCTGCTAAATATGTTGTGGCATTCCAGAAGGAGTTAGTGAGTTTATGAATTCAGTAGAAAAGTTAGCCTGACTTTCATTGTCATTAGCAAGTACAGAATCAGCACTGTGATAATTTCTTTGTGGTGCATGAATTTTTTTTAAGATTTCATTATTGAGGATTAATGCATCCTTATTTTTACACGTTAATATGACTTGGTTGGCAAGCTCCGAATATTCCTGGTTATTTATGCTACCTTCAAATATAGCCGATATAATATCTTGGTGACAAATCATATGAGGTGGGATCTCTACAGTGTCGTCAGGTAAATGTGGTATTTTTTCTGTTCTGCCTTCTCCAATTTTAATAAGCCAATCATTGAAATCAGTTTGGCCTTCTGATCTCATATTTTGTTGCAGTTGAAGATGGGTAAAATGTTTCCATAGTGTGCTTGACTTTATACAGGTTTCGATAATGTCAGTTCAATTTCCATGTACAACGACAGGTAATGTTTGTCTAAAATTGCCACCTAACAACATTACTTTCCACCAAATGGAAAAGTATTATCCATGACTTCACGAAGCAAACGGTCAATACATTGGAGGGCATAGCATGACATCATTGTGGCCTTATCTATTATAATTAATTTACAATTTCTTTGCTTGTAATGATGTCATGCGAATATCTGACACAGAAGTTTCTAAAATAGGCACTGGCAGTTTAAATCCACTATGTACAGTTCTTCCACCTTCTAACAAAAGTGCAGCAATTCCAGTAGTGGCAAACGCCATTGCTATTTGACCTTGTGCTCGTACCGAACTCATTAATAAATTATATAGATAGGTTTTTCCTGATCCGCCAGGTCCATTAAGATAGAAATAACGCTCTGTCACCATGTCATCATCTATTGCATTTTTAATGGCATTAAATGCTTGCAATTGTAAGGTATTTAAAGTTGCAAGTCTTTCTTCTGTTCTTTCTACTTGTAGTTGAATGTCATAGTCTTCAAAGTTTATGTCATCTATAAGACCTGGATCAGGCAAATTAAAACTTGCACAACTTAATCCATGAGTTAAAAATACTTTTTGGATTTCCATTTACGCTTTTAAGTGTGCAATGGGTTCATTGTATCGTCGCATAAAGTCTTCAGCCATATTACTTTTAAAAGTCTCCCTCACAGCTAATGCATTTGGAGGACTAGAGAAGATACAAATAAATGCAAATTGTTCTCTCATCTGCCGTGGCATTTGACATTGTGCTGCTTCTTCTAAACATCTTTCCCATTCTGTATCATCAGCTAGTAAGTTTCTATGTCTTGCAGCTAAATGGAAGGATTCATATACTATGTCATTAACAGTTCTTAAGTGTTCAAAACTGTGTGCTCCAGGAACAATTAAAAGTACTATCCGTAAGCAAAAACGTTCAACATCTCTTGGACTGACTGTGTAAATTCTTGGGATTATTTTATTGCCTCTGCTTTTTCTCGGTCTCCATAATCCATTCACAAAAACATAGTGACATGGAATTTCACTATATAAGAATTGTGTTGCTTGTGAATCTGTGGAATTTAATTCAAACCATGCTGTTAGTGTAGTGTGACGATCTTCACTATGGGCCAATGCATTTATTTCATTTCCAGCATGGAAATACACTAAATGTCTTTGTGGCAAATGTACTGCTAATCTATATACTGCATGTGATCTATCATGCATTTCAAATTTTAAAAGGCGCCACATAGCTTCTGGCGCACTGACATAGCGAGCATCTACATGAGATGCAAGTTCATCATGTACTAACTCACTACTTTCAGGGTTGTCTGCACTTTTGACGACTACAGTAGCTGCATCATAGCCTTTGTAAATATATTTGTAGACATATTTAATGGATTTGATGGAAGTGCAGGCTTCTACGTTGATGTGGGCATTGTACTTCATGAGTAAATGTGGATTGTAGATACTACATATCTATTGTCAACTTTTTTTCCACAAATAATGGCACTATCTCCTTCTCTTCTTTTATAAAGTGGATAGCCATCACAATTGGCATAGGTTTTGTCTCTATAATCTTTTGGAAATTCTTTGGAACGTTTATTATTTTCCATACATGGTGATTGTGGATTAAGCTCACCACAGGGTCCATGAATCATGCGATGAGTAACAATCTCATAAAGTCTACCATATAGTTCTGGATCTGGTAGTTGAGCAACAATGACTGCATCCACTTTGTCAGAAGTATCTAATTTATCTTTTTCTTGAAGTATTATCAGAAGATGCGCATGTGGAAGGCCTCTTTTTTGAAATTCAATGGTATATACATAAGCAAGACATTTGCCAAATAACTGACTTATAGTGATGTCACGTATTAATTCATTTAATTTAATCTTAAAAACTATGGCTACTAAATCTGGTCTATCAGAAGCACTTTGTCCAAGAAGTACATTTTGTGTAATTTCTGGCCATTGTGGATTACATGTAAATGTAAGAAATAAATCGGGTTTGCCAAATTTGGTGACAATAGCCATAGCATCATTGTATCTTTCTCTCATATTTCGAGGAGATCCTTCAAAGGAAGATGGTAAAATGATTGCTTTGCCAGCTGTCATGTCTCTGCTTGTAGCCACGTCGGCAACATATTCCATTAGTCCCGAATATTGTTCTACACGTAGTTTATCTTGTTGATATTTTATAAAGTTTAAATTATTGGCCTCAACTTGCAAATAGGAATCAATAATCCATTGTTGTGTTAGTTTTCCACCACATAAAATTGGATTAAATGCATTTCGAATTTCAATTTGAACTACTTTAAATTCAAGCATAGAGACATTACTTCGGATTCTGGCTTTAGCATTTGGGTAACTGGGAAGTGTTAATTTTGGTTGCCAACCTACTTCTCCGTTTGGGAAAAAAATGGGATATGTCATTGGATCTAAATTTGGACTTAAGATACTCATATTAATGAAAGGTTGCTCCTCCTTTCTGGGATATATTCTAATGTCTCTTTGAAATGGTGGTTCTCCTTCATCATTTTGAAACACCATTGCAACCTCATTTGATGTTGGCAAGTTATAACAAGTTATCAGTATGTCTGTCTCTTTTAAGCACCATATTACCCTTTGGCATTGGTAATTGATGTCTTTGTGCATGAAGTAGTTGTTCATTTTCTACTTCTGCCAATTTTTTATAAGCATTACTGTAGGGATTATTGTCCATAATGTTATTTAGCTCTATAAAAACACCTGGTAAGCATTTTTTATTTTCTTGCAGCTGCATACGTTGGTCAACAGCTTCCATTGTATCTAGGACATATAGTTGAGCGAATTTTCTTTGCTCTCCTTCCTCTGGATGTAAATGGGAAGTACGATGATACATTTATCCTTGGACTTTAAAACAGTAAGAACCATGTCCTCGTACATTAGCAGCTAATGTTGCCTCCATAGATGCAAAGGATATGGCACTATTGTAGGATCCTATGTTTGTCTTAACATTTTTGTAGTTTGGAAAAGTAGGTTCAGTCATAATGTTTTGTAAATAGATTGGAAATCTTTTCTTTGTGCAAGTTTGAACTTGCCTTTTTGACAGCAACTAATAAATTGGCCATCTCTGGGTCTCTCCTGTTTAAAATAATAAGCCTCACAAAACTGACATTGAGTAGTCATGTCCCCACAACTATGAACCTCTACTGCTAAAGACTTGAGTAAAGGACAATTTGCAAAGCATATAGCAGTTTGACTTTCATATTCGTCAGGTGAAATGTCATGTAATGTTTCAACAACAGGTTCTAAATGCTTTGTTTTTTCCCCTGGCTTTTCTTGGTATATCTTGTATTGGTTTAGGTAAAATGTCATGTAATGTTTCAGGAACAGGTTCTAAATGCTTTGTTTTTTTCGTGGCTTTTTTTGGTATCTCTTTTATTTTTTCTGGTAAAATGTCATCTGATGTTTGAGGAATAAGTTGTAAATGCTTTACAGGGAGTGCAGAATTATTAGGCAAGTTGTATTTTTGAGGATTAATTTTATTATTGAACAACAACAATGTTCTCAATGAACCCCAAAAACTCATTAATATCAAAGCTGAATATTTTTGGAAGTAGTTTTTAGTTTGTTTTTAGTTTTAGCTATTTTAGGGGGATATCTGTGTGTGCAGGTGACTATTACTGTGCATAATTATTAGGCAACTTAACAAAAAACAAATATATACCCATTTCAATTATTTATTTTTACCAGTGAAACCAATATAACATCTCAACATTCACAAATATACATTTCTGACATTCAAAAACAAAAACAAATCAGTGACCAATATAGCCACCTTTCTTTGCAAGGACACTCAAAAGCCTGCCATCCATGGATTCTGTCAGTGTTTTGATCTGTTCACCATCAACATTGCGTGCAGCAGCAACCACAGCCTCCCAGACACTGTTCAGAGAGGTGTACTGTTTTCCCTCCTTGTAAATCTCACATTTGATGATGGACCACAGGTTCTCAATGGGGTTCAGATCATGTGAACAAGGAGGCCATGTCATTAGATTTTCTTCTTTTATACCCTTTCTTGCCAGCCACGCTGTGGAGTACTTGGACGCGTGTGATGGAGAATTGTCCTGCATGAAAATCATGTTTTTCTTAAAGGATGCAGACTTCTTCCTGTACCACTGCTTGAAGAAGGTGTCTTCCAGGAACTGGCAGTAGGACTGGGAGTTGAGCTTGACTCCATCCTCAACCCGAAAAGGCCCTACAAGCTCATCTTTGATGATAACAGCCCAAACCAGTACTCCACCTCCACCTTGCTGGCGTCTGAGTCGGACTGGAGCTCTCTGCCCTTTACCAATCCAACCACGGGCCCATCCATCTGGCCCATCAAGACTCACTCTCATTTCATCAGTCCATAAAACCTTAGAAAAATCAGTCTTGAGATATTTCTTGGCCCAGTCTTGACGTTTCAGCTTGTGTGTCTTGTTCAGTGGTGGTCGTCTTTCAGCCTTTCTTACCTTGGCCATGTCACTGAGTATTGCACACCTTGTGCTTTTGGGCACTCCAGTGATGTTGCAGCTTTGAAATATGGCCAAACTGGTGACAAGTGGCATCGTGGCAGCTGCACGCTTGACTTTTCTCAGTTCATGGGCAGTTATTTTGCGCCTTGGTTTTTCCACACGCTTCTTGCGACCCTGTTGACTATTTTGAATGAAACGCTTGATTGTTCAATGATCACGCTTCAGAAGCTTTGCAATTTTAAGAGTGCTGCATCCCTCTGCAAGATATCTCACTATTTTTGACTTTTCTGAGCCTGTCAAGTCCTTCTTTTGACCCATTTTGCCAAAGGAAAGGAAGTTGCCTAATAATTATGCACACCTGATATAGGGTGTTGATGTCATTAGACCAAACCCCTTCTCATTACAGAGATGCACATCACCTAATATCCTTAATTGGTAGTAGGCTTTCGAGCCTATACAGCTTGGAGTAAGACAACATGCATAAAGAGGATGATGTGGTCAAAATACTCATTTACCTAATAATTCTGCACTCCCTGTATTTGTCTTTTGCTTGTAAGTCTTTTGCATGCTTTTTCTCGTCGAATTTCTTTCTCCTCTGGTGTCTGCTGGTCGGCACAGCTCTCTTGTCTTTCTCTTGTTTGCTCTCATTAGTAGCCATGTTAATCTGTAAAAGAAAATAATTAAATTTAATTGGGTATATTGAAATTTAGATTTACTTTTAAACATTATTGTCCATAACAGACAAATAAGAGGTAAATCAGTAATGTGTCAGTTATATTTTGTTAAAAGTTATAGGCTGTCATTGAATTGCGATTTGGCCAATTCAATATTGCTGTAAATAAGCAGATAAGATTTTTTTTTTAAATAAGTTTTTAGTTAGTGAAAACCTTGTTTGTGGATAGATGTTTACCAACAAAAAACTTCTTTAAAAAAATATGTGATGTGGTTATTTAGACCTGTATTGAATTGGCCAAATTGCATTTGAATGAGGGCCATAGTTAGTGCTTGTTCTTGTTATTTTTTTCTGTTGACGTGGATGCAGAGCAAACATGTTTATTTAGTTTTCTCATTTTTTGCTTATACTGTTCCTTGGTTGAAGTGTGATTTCAATCAGAATGTTTGTTGGTCCTGTGTTGAAAGTCCTCGTCCGATGGCCTTGTCCTCAGTTGAAAGTCCTCGTCCGATGGCCTGGTCCTCTGTTGAAAGTCCTCGTCCGATGGTCTGGTCCTCTGTTGAAAGTCCTCGTCCGATGGTCTTCACGCAGTATCTGTTGTAAAATGAAAATTTTATTTGATTTGAATGTATTTGTAATAAAGAAAACATTTCATTATTTTGGTGTATTGAATCTGTTATGGTGAATTTTTCTGCTATGCTGTTTTTTGTGCAACCTTTTAAAAATAATTTAAATGTATTTATATATTCCAGTTATTCTTTTTTTTATACTGTAATTATTAATGTTGTTCTTATTTTGGATATGATTGCAATGTTTTTAGCATTATCTTGTTTTGTGTCCACCACTTTTGGTATACAAATGTAGACTTGTTTGTAAGGCTTATAGCTTTGTAAACATTAAAGAAGAATATTAATTTAGTTTGCTATTTATTTGTGTGATTTTTGGTACAATCCTATTTGTGCCTACCACTTTTGGTATGCTTATTTAGGCTTATTTGTAAGGCTTATTGGTTCTTAACCATTAAAGAAGAATATTAATTTAGTTTGCTATTTGTTTGTGTGATTTTTGGTACAATGCTATTTTGTGTCTACCACTTTTGGTATTCTTATTTAGGCTTCTTTGTAAGGCTTATTGGTTCTTAACCATTAAAGAAGAATATTAATTTAGTTTGCTATTTGTTTGTGTGATTTTTGGTACAATGCTATTTTGTGTCCACCACTTTTGGTATTCTTATTTAGGCTTCTTTGTAAGGCTTATAGGTTCTTAAACATTAAAGAAGAATATTAATTTAATTTGCTATTTATTTGTGTGATTTTTGGTACAATCCTGTTTTGTGTCTACCACTTTTGTTATGCTTATTTAGGCTTCTTTGTAAGGCTTATAGGTTCTTAAACAGTAAAGAAGAATATTAATTGACTTTTGTATGTGTTTGTGTGATTTTTGGTACAATCCTGTTCTAATTTGCACAATGTAAAGTAGGAAATTAGGAAACAATTCTCTTCTCAAGTAACAGCAGCAGTTAACTATCCAGTCACTCCGTTCATCACCTGAGTAGAAGTGTCGAATTTTCTGGAAAGTAGGCAGTATTTATAAACTTTGAAGTGCCTGAGACCATTAGAACGCAATACGCATGCGCTATTTGCGTTCCAGCTCACAATTTATGTTCCATCCGCCCTTTTGTGCGTAGTAGTTTTCAAAATGGTGGTTAATATCAGTGTGGTACGTTCCGCATAGCATGTATTTCAGTCTTGCGAGTCACTGTAGTAAACCTCTGAAGCCTCGTTTTCGTTTTGTTCGGCGGCCATTTTTTCTCTCGCTTAGGTGATTTTCGGCAGTTTAAACTTGTTTTTTTGGACTTAAATGGACGTGTAAATTAACTTTTCGAGGTGCCGGATGCCCCCCCCCACTTGCTGTAAGTAAGCTTTTTATGTCTTCGTTGTGTTTATTTGTTGTGTTTCTGATGTTTTCATGCGCGCCGTTGTCGTCCGGTTTTATGTGTTGGGAATGGGTCGTTTCGCGGGTTGTTTTTTTTTTGCGAGGCGGACGTAATTTGTTTGCGATGGACGCAGTTGTTTTTTATGTGTAAGACGCAGTGTATTTTTTTCTAAGTCGTGCGTATCTGTGTTAACCCCGTGTGAGGCGCCTTTGAGTTTTTTTTTTTTTTTAAGTCTTGTGTGTGTGTGTAACCCTTGGTGTAAGGCGCCTTTGAGGTTTTAAAAAAAAAAAAATTTGTTTGTGTGTGTTAACACAGCCGACGTTTGAGCCTCCACCTCCGCAAATGCGGACCCTCGCTTTGCGAGGATCCGCATTTGCGGGGACGTTGGGATGCTCCACCACCGCAAATGCGGCCCACAAACACAGCCGACGTTGGAGCCTCCAGCCTCCGCAAATGCGGACCCTCGCTTCGCGAGGATCCGCATTTGCGGGGACGTTGGGATACTCCACCACCGCAAATGCGGCCCCTCGCTTCGCAAGGGACGCAGTTCTTGCGGGCTCGCTGTGCGAGCCCGCAAGCGTTCGCAACAGCGCGTATGCTCACAACTATATATGTGATAAGGCTATAATAAATATTTATTAAGATAAGCTTTTTGTGTAGATAGAATGGGCAAGCTAGATGGGTTTATTGGTTCTTAATTGGCCTTTTAACTGAAATGAACCCACTTTTGACAGAACTACCATCTTCTCGGCATACTAGATCTCATCAACTTTGCCTTAGGAAATATTGAAATTCAAGATACAGTATACAGCTCTCTATGATTTATTGCAGCAGTTATTGTAATGTATTTAATGTGCGCAAATGTATAATCTTGATGTATGTCTGCTAAGATGTTGGATTAAGTTATTATTTTCCATCCTACTCGCTGAATTTTTCCTATCTCCAAGAAGTCATAAGCACAAGACATAGATGAAAATAAAGCTGTGTTATTTCTTGCTTTATATTGCTCTTCCCTGTAGGCAGATTGAAGCTGGCTGTGTCTTACTCCAAGCAACAGTTGTGCCTGTTAATAACAAGGCATCAGACAAGTGATCTCTGTCATAGTTATTGCATTTCTGATTCAGGCAGCACACACTTATCTAAACTAATGAGACAATCTATTTTTTCATGGTAGGTCTATTTTAGGAGTGAAATAGCTCATGTGCAGCGTGTTACATACAGTGATTCCTTGGGGATAGAGACAAAATTGTACTGGGAAATGGTAAACACACAAATAAGAGGCTCTGGTACAAGATGGCATGAGATGGAAGAAAAGGGAAATTGAAGGCGCAAGGATATAAAGTAGTCGGGGCAGTGAGGATAAAGAATGGGAAATAGCAAATTGCTTTATTTGAAGTAGCAAGTAATAAAATGTCAGAATTATTTTGGAATGGAAAAGAGTTTGGACAAAACATGAAGCTTGAGATAAAAAAGACGCAAGAAGTGAAAGGGGATTATAGGGCTACTGTGGTCTAGGCGTGAAGCCACTGGGGGGTCCACTACAGTGTAGAGGTCACCTGATACATCATTATGTTGCCATCAACTATAATAGTTGTCGTAATTACGATTTGTCTGTAACGCTATGTTAAAAGTTACAGGCTTGCGCATGCGCAATGATTGCCAAAGGCACTCATCGTGAGGCTGAAAGTTACGGGCTTGCAGAGGTCTGCAATGAGCGCCAAAGACACTCATTGTGAGGCCCGTAAGGTAAAGGGGATGCAATGAGTGACAAAGGCTTGCAATGAGCGCTCATTGCGATGCTTGAAATTTACGGGCATGTAGCGGTCTGCAATGAGCGTCGAAGGCGCTGATTGCGAGGCCCGTAAGGTAGCGGGGATGCAATGAGAGCCAAAGACGCTCATTGCAGGGCTCGCAAAGAGCGCAAAAGGCCCATAAGGTAGAGGGGGAGAGGCTCGCAATGAGCACCGAAAGCGCTCATCTCGAGGCTTGCAAAAGATGCTCGCAAAAGAGGCTCCGACCAGCTTCTGATTTACGGGCTTGAAAAAAAAAAAAAGCCCATTAGGGGCTCCCTGCCTTCTCCTGAGGCAGGGAATCCATAAGTGAGGTTGAAAGCTAATTTGCTATTCAATTTGCATTTTTTGGCGGCCTCCCGAGTTATGGCCTTGAAAAAAAATGGCGGCGTTAAAACCTTTAACTTTTTTTCAAGCCCACAATGCTTGGAGTTATACCGATTTTAGCTTCAAGTCTTGCAGGCTTGAAAAAAGTGACAGATTTAATGCCGCCAAGCCCACAAATGAGAGAGGGGAGGGAGAGGGGGAAAAGACATGCTGGGGAGGGGGTGGGGGGGAAAGCGACACAGGGGAGGGAAAGAGGGGGTTAAAGAGACACAGGGGAGGGAGAGGAGGGCAAAGAGACACAAGAGAGGGGGGAAGGGACACAGGGGAGGGAGAGGGGGAAAAAGGGACACAGGTGTTGCCCGCAAGGAGCATTGAATGCGCTCATTGCGAGGCCTGTGATGTGTCGCAAAGTTACGTGCTTTCTCATGCGTGCATCACATGCCATGGCCTGCAATGAGGACCGTAAAGTAGATGGGTGTATTATATGGATTAGTATAAGGTAATGTGTAAATAGGAATCTCATAAAGATACAAGTTGTATTATCAATACTGCACTATAAAATACGGGTAAAGTGATGAATGACATGAAAATTAATTGTGCAACAGTCTCAAGCCTGCAAATCGGCAACCATTTTTTTTACAGTCTTGAATATAAGCCACACTTATAATAAGTGCAGCTTATATCCGGGCCAATACGGTACTTATTTGTTAGACTTGTTGCCTGTTTTGTAAGTCAGTATGTTGCAGTAGGATTGCACATCATCAATAATTATTACTTTTTTATGATTCTCAGGGAAAAGTTGATGAGGCTCTACAAGCATTTGAGAATCTGGTGAATAAATATCCACAGAGCCCAAGAGCCAAATACGGGAAGGCACAGGTAAAAATACTGTCATTTCATACAATTTGTTTTGAAAATATGTGAATTCTTGTTTTTTTACTAACTTTATGTCCTTATAAGGACTCTATCACCCCAAAGGCAGCCCTTTTTCCAGTGTATTATACACTGGTCATTTAAAATCTTTCTTGAGATATACACCCTTGCTTGTTTTGCTCCAGTCGGCTGTTGCTCTCTTATGCTAAAGTTCTGTGTCTTTCATTGATGTAGGGGCATGGACCTGACTATATCGTAGCATGATTTTTATCACTACAGAAACAAAATTGATTAATTAAACTCCACGTTAACATATCAGCAATACACATTTTTATATTGGGGTGTACATATAGTTAATGTAAAGAATAAATATACTAATACTATTTATAGCCAGCTTTTAATGTTTGTTAAACATGTTGGTTTTGAGGTGACAGTCACTTTAAGGGAGACTGTTACCTTCAAATTGTTTTACTTCATTTTGAAGCTATAGATATTTGGGAATCATCTGCCCAATTATAAAAACAATGAAAAATTTCTCTCTGAACCAAAGAACTCTGACAAAGTCAATCAATTATCCACATGTATCTATAAAACAAGCTGTATCAGTTCAGGGAGAATTATGCCCAAAGGAAAGTCTCCAAAAGAGGACCAAAGATCCAGGTTCAAATCCCAAGTAAGATCAGATTCAAATTAATGTCAGTTCTCACCTATTGAATACATGTCTTAGTTCTGTCTTATAAGTCTACATTATTCTAACCCCTTGGCAATCAAGCACTTAGTATTAAATATTAGTGCATTATATTGGTATACTATTAAGCTCCTAGTGTAGAAGAATTCCAGCAGCTCTTCTAGTTTAACTGCAGGTCAGTTCATCAATAATTTGGTTACAGCTATACCTAATGACTGCGCCATATTTAATTGGTAAGTCTTTCTCCTTAACACCCCTCTATCACTTCCAAGATCCCATTTCTTTTTCTGCCTAAGGACTGGTAGGTAATATCTCAGGGACAGGCAATGACTTTGTCATTGTTGTAGTATGAAAAACTGCTTTTATGTTCACATTAATATACAAACATATATTTCAAATACCAAATGCAAATGATGCATTTTTACATACGTCAAATCATTTTCTGATGTGTAATAATGTAGAAATGTGAGTGCTATAGCATGCAACCTTTCATGTAAATGTTAATCATTTCTTGTTATTCAGTCATGTCACAATATAAAAAGGCCTGACATATATTACTACATGATATTTTTTACCTACTTAGCATATAAATGTATATTTGCATTTATATATATTTTTTTCTTATAATATATTGTTTAAATTTTCAGCTCACGACATACAGTACAATGTAAACATGGAAGAATGTGGAATAAACATATTAAGCTTAATATACATATTCCTATACATATTCTTGTGTGTAATAAAGCAAGTCATAACAACTCCCTTTATTTATTGGACTCCTCATCATTCAGGAGCCAAGCTGTGAAATTTTATTTCCAAAATGTTTCTTACAGCCATTACCAATTACAAAAAAATAAAATTGGCACTTTACTCAACATTAGACTAGAGATATGCCATGTAATGTGTTTGAAACTATTTCATACATTTATTTAATTAGTCATATCTATGTATTGACTCCTAGATACTTTTCCTTCTTTATCCAATCCATATGAAAAATACACTTAAAATAGCTGCTTCTGAGGGAACTGATGTCTGAAGCCAGTGCTATCAAATGGCTTTGTTCACCTACTGCTAAAACATTTTTAAAAAGTATTTAATATTTATATTCAAATATATTTTATGTTGTACAGGTACTTGTCTGAAATTTGTTCATGAATGTATTCATGTAAATGTATTCTTTAAATTATATAGACAATATACATGCATTAGATTCCAATTTTTGGGATAATTGAACTTGACCACAGACAGTGAGATAAATCTGCAGACATTGTTTGACAGTGGAAGCAAGCATCACCAATAGTCCAAAATCTCAGAAAGTAATGTAGGCACTTAGTTAAACCAAAATTGGTCTCATTTATATCTGAGTGAATTATTAAATAAATGTTCATCATACTATGTACAAGTTGTGACAAAGTAACCAAGGCATCTAAACCATTATCCCAATCTAAAGTTTTGACATTTTTAAAAAACTGTTCAGCATAATATCTCCCTTAAATAAAGGGAATTTGTGCAACCATAAATACCGATATTTTTCACACAATTGATCCACAGTAAAATAATATCTTATTAAAGAATTCATAAAATCCTTTGATAAAGTTATTTTTTAATTAAAATTATTGTTTTTGGGCTAACATTACGCAATTGAAAATAAAAGTGAGCAATACCCTTCTGAGTCCAGGTTAAACAAGAATTAAACAATTGTGATTTAATTCAGTCTACCTATTAACTATTTGCCTATTAACTATTCTCTGGAACTCCCTGCCTCGCTTCACCAGACTATCCTCCTGCCTTAAATCCTTCAAAACATCAATAAAAACGCACCATTTTAAAGAAGCTTATAACCTTCCTCCCTAACATTCTCAGCACTACTCTCTCCCTACTGTACCACATACACACTTCAACCTTTAGATTGTAAGTCTGTGAGTTTCAATCCTGCGCTGTGCTTTAGGGAAAGCGCTATGGACACCGGATTCCAAGCTCAAAGACAGGGCCATCCACTCTTTGCAATGTATGAATCTTTAACTTGTCATTGCCTGTAACTTAACTTATGTATAGCGCTAGGGAATATGTTGGCGCGTTACAAATAAACGATAATAATAATAATAATAATTTGCCCAGTTGTTCTGTGTTGTCCACAGTAAAAGGTTTTCCTCAATATGTTTAAGTGTTTTACAATTTTTATGTAAACATTCAAAGAAGATGCACATCAAGTATAAAAGATTGATCTAAATTGACCAAGGTATAAGGATCGATCTGTTTTAACTAATCAGTTATCCACTGGTATTGCTCTGCCAAACTATCACATATATAATTGTCCTAATTGCGGGCTTGCCAAAAGTTGTTGGTAACGCCATGTTAAAATTGCCTCGTGAAGCGAGGGCCACAGTTGCGGCCAGGCAATGAGCGCCAATGGTGCTCATTGCGCTGGTGGAGATGAGTGCCATAGGCGCTCATCCCTACAACCCTCAGCACTTAGGCAAAGACCTCCGAAGGCGCTCATCGCGCTGGTGGAGATGAGCGCTGCAGGCACTCTTCCCCGCAACCTGTGGGACAAAGGCGCTCATTGCGCTGGTGGAGATGAGCGCCAAAAGCGAGGCCGAAGGATGGAAAACGCAGTCGAAGGACGGAAAACGCAGCCGAAGGACGGAAAAGGCAGTCGAAGGACGGAAAAGGCAGCCGAAGGATGTAAATACTAGCCCTTAGCACTAAGACTTAATGTAGAATGGTAACACTTAATACAAGGCAGTAACATTTAACTTAAGCCAGTGGCACACCAAAAGTAGTAACACAGGGAGAGAGGCTCGCAATGAGCGCAGAGGGTGCTCAAGTGTGAGGCCTATAAAGGACACAGGGGAGAGGCTTGCAATGAGCGCCAAAGGCAGAGTGACATCAGATACCAAAATGGTGTCTGACAGACACCATTTTGGTATCTGATGATCAGCTTCCTGAGACTAGAAGATATTTTACATGCAGTGATGAAGTTTCTGTATGCATAATAAAACAAGTGTCCATTACTAATGTCAGTTATTTCATTAGATCTAAAGGAAAGTAAATTAGTTTACAATTAGGTAAGAGGGCTACTTGGAGTAAATTCATGTTAGACAAAAGAGTGATAGAAGTCTGTACCAAGTACAGCAAGCAAATAATACACTTGTGTAGGTTTACATTGTTGGATTTAAATATATGCATCATCCTATAGAAGTATGCTTAGTGCTCTATGAATAAATATTATGTTTTTGTGATTTCTTTTGAAGGCTGAAGATGACTTGGCGGAGAAGATGAGAAGCAATGAGATTCTTTTGAAAGCCATTAACACTTACCAAGAAGTAGCTGACTTGCCAAATGTGCCAGCAGACCTAGTGAAACTAGCACTGAGGAGACGTGCTAATCGACAGCAATTTCTAGGTGAGTCTTATTTGCTTAAGACCTATGAGTAGTGTGTAGCTAGCACTTGAGAAGTGGGAGATTGAAAAAAAATGAACTATAAATCTAGGGCCTCATTCTATTATCGGCCGTAAAACGGTCGCAAGGCTGCGATTCCTTGCGGGGGTTCTGTTACCTCGCAATTCTATTAAACGGCCCCGCAAGGATCTCCTCTTACGGCCGGCCGTATATCTTGCAACGGGCCGTAAGCTCAGAAATCTTTAAAGTCAAAAATTAATTCAAGACAGCACTGTAAAGCTCTGTAAATGCTAGGGATCATATTGGGGGACATGAGGATTAATAGTAACCCACTCTCAAGCTTGTTTATTTTCCGGCCGCAGCGTGGCCGGGTCTGAGGTGCTCCAAGCTCTCTGGACTTTTTACATGGATATTTGACATATATAAAAACATTTTTTTTTTACGGATTTGAGTATAGGGGAATGTTGTGCTATTTTTGCTAACACCTACAATCACTTTATAGTCTCCTCAGAGTGCAGGATGGCTTTATTTTGGCTTTATAATGTGCTTAATTGGTGCTAGAGGGACCTTTTTCCTGCAAGTAAGCTGCGGCTCGCTTTTAGCCTTGCTGAGATGGTTCCCGGAGCAATAGAATAGCAACCGGGGCTTTCGAAACCCTTGCGGCCGTTTTAGATGAAAGGCTTTCCTCCGGTGCGAGCGGCCGCAAGGGATAGCAAGGCGCCGGCCGCAAGCCTGCCGGAATCCCCAGCCTGAGGGGAATAGAATAGACGAATAGCTTGCGGCCGGTCCTTGCGGCCCCGCATCTCCTACGGCCGGTAATAGAATGAGGCCCCTAGACTCTAACAATAATTGAGCCAATTGTTCAAAGAGGAATATCCTTAAAACCTTGTGTTTTACTAGCCCTCATGACTTACATTTTCCACCAATGTGTCAAAAGGAGAACATGTAAAATACAAAGTTTTCACTTTATTATAGATGGAATTTCAGTACTACCAGTATATTAACCATCATTTAGGTAATAATATGGGCCATTGCCCAACTATAGGCTTGTCTATATTTTTGTGGGTTTTGGTAATTAATATGATGATGTTATAAATATCAATAACATTTACTAATATTAATTCAAAATTACATATTTTATATATTTGCCAATTTCGACTAATTCCGAATTACTACACAATATATATATAAGTCTTGACCTCATGAAATAAACAGAACTGTATTATGTGAGAATATATTTATTATAAATGAATATAGATTATAATTCAGTATATTTTAATATAACAAGTTGGTATAAACAATTGTAACGGAAATATATATCAAGGTACAGCAATTATTAAGTATCAGTTATTATCACATTGCTCACATAGTCCCATATAAGACATGCACAATATGCTTAATGTAATTAATATGGCAAATATGGCATTGGAGATAGTTTTGATTATTTTGGTATGTTTACAATTATCTATTTATTAAGATATCATACCATTTTAATATCATATGATTTTATAGTCGAATTATAGTATTATATCTTATTCAAAAGAGAAAATGTTTTTCATTACAATTAATTATCGGATATATTAGCTTGCTATAACAGCTGATATTTGTGGTATTTATCAAGTGAATTTATAAATTATACATCGACTTATAATTTACAAATTATAGTGGGATATTGTATGTATCAGGTAAATATTTATATAGCAATCTATTCTATAGTAAAATATTTTCATGATTGTAATGAAAAATAAATAACATTTGGAGAAATATTAGACTTTGATACAATACCGATTTTTCATGTTTGGTTTCATCATATGACTCAGCCCATTGGAATTCTATTTATTTTCTTATATTTCAGAAGATTTTCTTGGTATGTAAGTGTATAGATTATTTTGTTAATGATATAAGGTCTTCTTTGAGGAATTTTCGATGTGTTTGGGAATGTTTCTTCCTGGGATGTGTCTGTGTCTCTCGAATGTTAGTTGTTCGTTGTTATATCAGAGAGCTTCTATATCTTGGTTTTTTAGCCTTCTAATTCCTTTGTCTGTCCAGAAGTCTGTGTTTGTTGAAAGGTCTGTCTGTGTGTGTGTGTATGCGTCTCCTTCTCACAGAGAGCATGTTTATCTCCCAATTATACCCACAACTTAATTTGCTTATCAGAAATTCCAATCAGGCTATGTATTTGGCAGCCAATCAGAAATTCTAATGATGTCATAAAATATTTAATCAATAAGAAAATTATATATTCTTATTCCATAGACACAGTATCACTTAATATCTTATTAACAGATGACGCCCCTTGGATCATCAAATTATTACAAAGAATTGAACTAAAATCAGCTAAATAGACCTTTGAACTACAAGTAGTAAAATTAGAACACTATTGGCTTACATTGACATTTCAAAGCAAAACTGTCATGTATCACATACCATAGACAAATTTTGAATGAGAAAGACTAAATATGTATGGGAAATATCTTATCTTTAAGAAACATAAACCTTAAATTTACTTCACCAATTAGCTATGGCATTTGCTTATGTAATGTCTCTACAGAACAAGGGACTCTTAAGATTTTTTAAGAATATTATCCAAAATGGAAATGCATGTACCGTATATATATATATATATATATATATATATATATATAGAAAACGAATAATACATTAATAAGCCCATCTGCATGTCTAAAAGGCGGGGACATGCAAATGAGAATACAATGTACCTCACTCTTTTAATCCAAAAATAGCAACTTTATACATTGCTCCCTTAAAGCATATGCCCGCTGTATTAAAAGCATATGCTTTAAGGGAGCAATGTATAAAGTTGCTATTTTTGGATTAAAAGAGTGAGGTACATTGTATTCTCATTTGCATGTCCCCGCCTTTTAGACATGCAGATGGGCTTATTAATGTATTATTCGTTTTCTGTACTTTGTACGGTGGAGAGCTTTTCTCACTTTTGTGCTCACCATACACTAAATGATTATTGTGGAATATATATATATATATATATATATTTATTTTTTTTATAAAATATTAATACATTGGATAATATAAAAGGATAATAATAGGAATAATATATTATAGTAACCATATAAGATTGTATTTTATTCGTAGTAAAGTTCTGACAATATAATTTGTTACTTTGCCTCTGAATAGTAAAAACCTAAACACAAACATAATAGGCTAGTGTTTTTTTTTAATTTTATTACTGTGTGTTATGACTTTAAAGTCTGTATATAACATGGAAACGTTTTCAGTTGGTTCTTAAAATACATGAAAATTATCAGGTCTGACTTGTGCAGCATAAAGATTAAAGCTTTTGTTTGTGCTCATGGGACAGTGATCATCTCTGTAATCATTGAGTGACATGAACTAGAGAGTAAAGATGTTTGATGTTGTATTGAGCTGGCATAACACAGGATCACTGCCTGATTGTTCAGTGGACTGACTGTTTGCTGCTTCAATACTATCATATAATATCTAATGGAAATCAGAAACATGCGAGGACTGAGATTTTCATCATCACCTCTGGTCTCTGTACTTATAAATCTAAAGAACTTTTTATACTAAAGTATCTAAAAATAAAAGTATTTTACATTGATTTTTGTATAACAGTGAAGCAAGTTCTGAAATCCATTATCTATGATATGTAGATTACAGCTCTTTATGTTCATGGATCTCAAACCACTACTGTATGCAAGTAATGATCTTAGGTGCTAAACATGTTTCCAGCACAAAAATGCAGGGGTACCAACTAGAGTCCTAATATTAGTGAGTCAGGCATGTAGTTAAGATGCCACTGTTTGAGCTAAGAGCTCTTGTCACATGCATTACCTTACAACTACTACTACAGCCCGAGCACTAGGTAATCATCATACTGTTGACAACTCCTCTATCACTCCTACATACCTTGTCCACTTTCTTTGCGGTAGGATCGATATCACACACTCCTTCACTACCCCATTAAATCAGTCACCAAATCTTGCACCTCTAACCTGTGATATCTCCATACAGCCTTTCCTTTTCTCTCACAAAATAAAGCCAAATTCACAATTCATTATCTTTTATAGACCATCCCTTCACTCCAGAGACCAGTACATCTGAAATGCTTCTGATTGTCTTAGCCATCTCCTTACATGTTCCACTTCTGCTATTTCACTCTGCCAATCCCATCACTCATGTCCTGTTTCCTCCAGGATTCAAAATTGGAACCATCACCATCAAAACCTTCAACAAATACTGCACCACTTATATGTCACATCTTACTTTCAAATTCTGCTCTAATCAATACTCTTCAATGTCCACAACTTCCTCCTTATGTTAGCTCCCATTACCTCTTTCCAAACTGTTTACAGGGTCTTTACTCTTGCTGCATAGACTCTATAAAACTCCCTGTATCACGATGAAGACTCTTCATCACTTCAAATACTCTTCTATTCAAACAAGCTTACAAGTATGCTCCCTGCTTTCTACCGCCCATTCCATTCCATGGATTCTGTGTCCGACCAGCCCACAATTATTGTACGTTTTCACAAAATAATAGCTCTCAACTTCTTCTGTACCAGTGTTTAAAGATCTGCCTGGTTCACTTAGCACTGTGGGACAGGTTGGTGCTTTATAAATAAAAAACAAGAATAAGCTGTTTTGGGATGATTGGTAGCCAATCTGGTTACAAGGATACCTGCATAAAGGCAATGCTTCATATAATGCAATTTATTAACTATTTATTATAATGCAATTTATTAATGGAAACTGTTTTTCATTCTCCCCTCAAATGTATCTAATTACTGCATATTCCATCTTCAGACAGAGATACTTATGTTTCATACATTTCCTTTTATACATTTCATAATTAATAATACACATTATTAATTTTGAACAAGAATTGATCAGGACTCTTGATTTTATTTCAGAAAAATATTACCATGCACCTAGGATTTATAAGTGTTTATTATGCGCCTCCATATACATATTTGTAATTCTTGCTGTTGAGCCTGTTTTATTATTTACACAAAACCAGGTCGCATGAGAGGATCTGTAGTTACCTTACAGAAATTACTCCAGATGTATCCAGAAGATATCTCTGCCAGGAATGAACTCGGTGTGGGTTACCTTCTCCTTGGAGATAACAGCAATGCAAAGCTTGTTTATGAAGAGGTAAATAATGCTATGGATGTATTACAGTAACAGCAGCTTCAATACTTAACTTCCCCATCACAAGAAGGATACAAAATATATTTTCTAACAGTTTATACATGTAATTCGGAATATATATTTCCATACTTTTATTCTAAACAATATTTATTTGATGTCTGTGACGATCCAGGGGTAGGGGCTATTACTGCCCAGTGCCTCCTGCTATAGACTACAGGTAAACTACCCACAAGGATCTTGGGTTCTTGTAGATCTCTGCACCAGCACCCAGGATTCAGCACTTCCAGGAGTCTCAGTAACCTTCCTGTGATAGTGACCAGGACAAGTTACTTGCAGGGTGGAAATAGGATCAGTATTGCAGCCACCAGGATCAAATAAGAGAACATACTATTTTTATGTGACTCAGCAGTGAACTGATTTGTATACTACACAACAATGACAGGGAGTGACAAACACAGGAGATTGACTCCACCTGGGGTCTAATAGTCTGGCATCCTATCTGGCACCCGTGACCAATAGGCCAACTTTCAAATACACATAATGCTGCCTCCATGTCTAGACCTCAGATAGAGTACATTATTTTTATCTGGCAAACAATGGGACAAAACATTTTACAATACAATGGAAGTGTTTATGCACATAGTCCAGCACCTGGAGTCAAGCAGTCTGTCCTTTATGGTTGCTAAATTGGGTCTGTGACAATGTCTGTTTTAGAAAATTTTCATATTAAATGAAAGTAAATGTGTACTTTGAATTTATTTGTATATATTACTTTTATCAGTAAACGTTATGTTTCCTAAGAAATAAGGAGATAAATATAAATATGGAAAAACGTTATTGATGTTACAGCCTGCTGTGCATGGTCATAGTGTTTTACATTATCAAATTTATAGTCCCAGCGCTATTGACAATAATTGTTTTTATGGTGTTTTAAATTACAGGACATTTCTTATAAGTTGGGGAATAAAAGGAAAATAGTGCTCAGAAGCAAACTAGTACAAACTTAGTGTTGTGTAACTAGGTTTGGTTCTGTATCCAGCACAGGCTATTTGTTTTTACTTTATAGGGACCCTAACAAGATTTAGGGCATCAAACAAGTTGAGATTTCCAGCTAGAATGATCCCTTGAGGACCATAGTCCTTTCTCTTTACCTCTATCAGTGATTTTGTTCACCATTGGTGTAACAGAGATGTTGTGATTTATAATATATTAAAAAGGTCATTGAGTTTGTTACTTCATGCCTGTCTATGGTTATCTACTGTATATATAGATATAAACATATATGTGAAGAATAAAAAAAAATAATTAAAAATTCCCCTCTGAAAGAAACACACCATGTATATGTGTCCTGAAAAGATAATCAATTAACTTTATTTTTTGGTTGACCTTTTTATACTGTTTTTCCGCATTATAATAATATGTTATTTTCCATAAAAAACACATTTAACACCTTTTGGTAATTTGAATTTCTCCACGTGGTCTAGGCACTTCCAACAAAGCCCAGTGACAGCCTGTCTATCTTCCCATCTAGGTGCCGATAAGTCTATGGTTCCTAATGACAGATACCTCTGGACAATGTTTATCACAGCAGGGGTTTGCCTCATGAACATTGGAGACATAGGGCCTCATTCTATTATCGGCCGTAAATCGGCCGCAAAGCTGCGATTCCTTGCAGGGCTCCCGTTACCTTGCAATTCAATTATACGGCGCAGCAAGGATATCCTCTTACGGCCGGCCGTATATCTTGCAACCGGCCGTAAGCTCAGAAATCTTTAAAAGCAAAAATAAATCCAAGACGGCACTGTAAAGCTCTGTAAATGCTAGGGATCATAATGGGGGACATGAGGATTAATAGCAACCCCCTCTCAAGCTTGCACATCAGCCCAAATCCAAGATTACATTAACTGTTTATTTTCCGGCCGCAGCGTGGGCGGGTCTGGACTTTTTACATGGATATTTGACATAAATTAAAAAATAAATTATTTACGGATTTGAGTGTAGGGGAATGTTGTGCTATGAATGCTAACATCTACAATCACTTTATAGTCTCCTCGGAGTGCAGGATGGCTTTATTATGGCTTTGTTATGTGCTTAATTGTGTGCCTGCGGGACCTTTTTGCTGCAAGTAAGCTGCGGCTCGGTTTTAGCCTTGCAGAGAGGGTTCCCGGAGCAATTGAATAGCAACCAGGATTTTCTTGCGGCCGAAACTCTTGCGGCCGTTTAAGATCAAAGGCTTTCCTCCGGCGCGTGCGGCCGCAAGGGATAACAAGGCGCCGGCCGCAAGCCTGCCGAATCCCCGGCCGGAAGGGAATAGAATAGGCAAATAGCTTGCGGCCGGTCCTTGCGGCCCCGCATCTCCTACGGCCGATAATAGAATGAGGCCCACAGTGTCTGGATGATCGGACGGGGTTAACCAAAGTGGGGTACCATGGATCCCGGGTAGATAGGCCTTCCCTAAGGGGGAGGGGCCATTTAAGAGAGTATTACAAGCCCCAGTTAAATTCTGGTGCCTAACACCAATATGCTTATACAATGATAAAAAAATAATAATTATTGGTTGATATAAATTATAAACTATGCCTCTGATGAAAAATCGCTCGTGAACTCAATAAATTGTGGTTGTTAAGTAGAGAGGCCTTTTTTTTTCCATCTTTGCTACCAAAATATAGCATAGATTGATAAAAACAAACAAGTTTTTTTATAGCCAAAGTTGTACTTACACCAAAACTAACAGACAGACAGAGCTTTAAAGGGATCCTCCTCGAAGGAATCCTGCTTACTGGAAGGCATATAGCCCCACAAGATGGCTACAGTACCCTACTTCCAACAGGAGAGATCAGAAAACTGGTACAACAAATAAACTAAAAAAAGTTCAATATTTGCCCAAATCAACAAATGTAGCACTTCAGAACAAGTTACTTATACAAACAGAAACTCCCTAATAGCAACATTAAGCCACCTTTTACATATTGACAACAACATTACAAGTAGGAACTTGCTCCTTTAAAGAAAATATAATCATCTTGCCTCTAAACGTCCCACTTGATTATGCACATTTCCTACTTAAAGGAACTTTAAAGACAACTTAATTTATTGCCACTGTGACATAACTTAAACCTTATTAAAATTACACATACACAATATAAAAAATTAATTAGACAAACCAACCATTGTTAATCCCAAGATAACCGGTATTGCCACTGTCCGCTCTATTTAATGCAACACCAATCGCAATTAGATTCCCTATGCAAGGGCCATATTGGCAGAGAACATTATTATTTTCCTTTGAGTCTGACAACCCTGATGCGGGTAAAATAAATGTAATATTATTATAACCTCCTGTTGTCAGTTTCGCAGTGATTAACAATGGCTTTTAGATTAGATTGTAACTTGTCACAAGAGCAGGGCCCTTATCTTCTCCTGTACCAATATGTCCAATTTGTTCTATTCTGTAAAAATTATATTCATGCGGTTATTGTACCCTAGACCTACAGAATCTGCGGGTCAACAAATAAAATATAATGGTAATAATAATAAATGGTCTGTAGCTATACCACACCATCTCTCTAATGGTTTAACTATTTTCTGTTGTGTTCCAGGTTTTACAGTTGGCACCAAATGATGGGTTTGCCAAGGTACATTATGGCTTCATCCTTAAAGCTGAGAACAAGATTGCTGAAAGTATTCCATATTTAAAGGTGAAATATTAAGTTAATTATAAAGAGCCTATGGAATAATGAAATATATAGTAACATTATTATCTGTGTATTGTCTTAAAATGTGAGGCTAGAGAAGGTATGCATTATAAGATCTACATCTACAACCATAGACAGCTGTCTGTAAGTGTCATGCAGGCAGTCCACAGAACAGGTATGCCAAAAAGTTGATTAAATAATTTAAATTGCTTAAATAAACGGCTAGATACTAGATTACAGTTTTTATACATTAAGCAGAAGAATCATTAAAGGGCCAGTTAATTCAGCACATTTTGGAGGACACCAGTGGAAAGATCTCATAAAGACAGGTTGAAATATATATATTTTTTTTAAATATATGCTTTTCTGTGCGTTTACCTCTTTGAGACCGCCTTCTCCAGACCAGGCAGCTCAGACATTGTCTTGTTCCTCCTCCTAAGTGACGTCCTCCAATCAGGTTGCAGGGGTGTGTACACAGAACTAAGTGGGAATGACTTGACAGACAGGGTGTTTGTGTGTGTGTCTGTGACATCACTCATAGAGGCTGGATCTCCTGCATGCAGTTTAGTCCCCTCTGTGTTTGTGAAAACTGTGCAGCATTTCTCAGATCAGAGCAGGGATTTCTCCAATACACGTGTAAGGTGAGATAGAGAGTTACACAGATAAGAGAAGTGCTCCCTCTCTCTCTCTCTCTCCCCTCTCTCTCCTCTCTTTCTCTCCCTCTCTTTCTCACTTTCTCTCTCCCTCTACTCCCTCTCTCTCTCTCCCTCTATCTCTCTCTCTCCTCCCCCCTCTCTCTCTCTCTCTCTCTCTCTTTCTCACAATGTGGATCACAACAAAATGTGGCATGTCCCTAAAGAGATGGAAATACCAGATCATCTAATGCTCTTCCTAAAGAATCTGTATGTCGACCAAGAAGCCACGGTGATAACCGAACATGAATGGTCCAAGATTGACAAGGTTGTATATTGTCACCTTATTTATTCAACTTATATGCAGAGTACGCATAAGGCGGAACTGGATGAATCCAAAGTCGGAATCAATACTGCTGGAAGAAATATCAACAATCTCAGATACGTCGATGATACTACTCTGATGGGTGAAAGTGAGGAGGAACTAAAGGACTTATTGATGAGGGTAAAAGAAGAGAGTGCAAAAGTTGGACTGCTGCACAACGTTAAAAAGAAGAAGATCATGGCAAACGGCAATCTCACTTCCTGGCAAATAGTCGGGGAAGAAGTGGAGGCACTGACAGATATTATTTTCCTGGGATCCAAGATCTCTGCAGATGGTGACTGTAGTCATGAAATTAAAAGACGTTTGCTTCTGGGGAGCAAAGCTGTGGCAAGCTTGGACAAGCTAGTAAAAAGTAAAGCTATTAAACTATCAACAAAGGTCTGCATAGTTCGAACTATGGTATTCCTAGTAGTAACATACAGATGTGAGAGCTGGACCATAAAGAAATCTGAGCACCGTTGAATTGACGCCTTTGAATTGTGGTGTTGGAGAAAACTGCTTAGAGTCCCTTGGATTGTAAGAAGATCCAATAAATCAATACTTCAGGAAATCAAGACAAACTGTTCACTAGAAGGTATGATCATGAGGCCGAAGCTCAAATATTTTGGCCATATTATGAGACAGCAGGATTCCGTAGAAGAGACTCTGATGCTGGGAGAGATTGAAGGCACAAGAAGAAGAGCACGACAGAAGCGGAGATAGATAGATGAGGTCACTGAAGCAATGAATATGAACTTGATGGAGCTCAGAGGGGCAGTGACTGAGAGATGCACCTGGTGTGCTGTGGTCCATAGAGTCACGGAGAGTCAGAAAAATAGCATGTTTAATAATAAAACTTTATTATACTCTACCTCAGGGGTAGGCAATGTTCTCCTGCTAAGGGTAATCAAAATGTCTGAAGCAGTAATTAATTCACCTGTGCTCAACAGGGATATACTAAAATCCAGGACTGTGTTTGGCACTTCAGTATCCATATTGCCTACCACTGCTTTAACTTTTTAAAAAGCATAGCACAGTGTCTCTTATTAGGAAATATTACACTGATGGTATAAAACCATTTTTGTTGTTAAATTAGGCTTTCTCTTGTATAAGATTTAATTGTTGTAGTGACTCATCACACTAGTCATGCAAGCTTATCTCAGTTAAATGACGACGCATTAGCCTACAGGCCATTAAAAGGGCCATAATATGACTTCAGTCTTTTTGACGAATGCGCAAAACCGTTGCTAAATTTCAGTGAAAAAGGGATAGGGGACTTCATTTGGGAAATGAAATAGGAGGTGAGGCAAGTGTTTGATAGAGCATGCATGTGTGTTAATTTTATGGGGAGGGGGCTCATGTGCTATCAGAGAGGAACATTATTTTCTAAAGACTGGACACTGCATGGAAAGCCTTTGAACTACCTGTTAATGTAGTATCCATTTATATTTACATTTGTGTAATGCAAATATTTGCTTAAGATGTAAAAGTGTAGCCGGTTACTTCAAAACCCTACTCAACAGCCTAGAGGAGCCCTCCATACTGAGTATCTGATCTGTTGAATTTGTTCTTCATTCTCTGCGCAGGAAGGACTGGAGTCAAATGAGCCTGGCACTGATGATGGGCGCTTTTACTTCCATTTGGGGGATGCCTTACAAAGAGCCGGGGACAAAGAGGTACATATATTTAAAGATCATTTAAGCTTTGATCAATTTGTGTAATGTATAGGTTCAGGCATGAATTGTCAGCTTGGCTCCACTATAATTGTTCATATGAAACCATTTAGCTTTGTGGATCATACAGTTCCAGAATTGAAAATCTAATATCCAGGACGAAAGCCAGACTTTTTACTTGTGAGAGTAATTTATATGCCGTGATGCCTTTTAGCACATAAATGTATCTTTTTAGTTTAAAACAATCCTGTATTATAATTATGTTCCAGTGGCAAAATACTGTTATTTACTTATAATATAATATAATATTATTATTCATTTATGAATGTGTTTCATTCCTAAAAAATATATCTTCTGTTGGGAGGGCTTATAAAAAAAGGAGAAGCGCAAGTGTTGTATTATATTCTCCCTGTAGATAAATGTTGTATAGCACAATGGAAACTGTTGACACTGTATCAACAGATCTAAAAATGCACACATACCGTAAATCAAATTACACATATTTTGATAACAATTTGTTGGATAATATCTCCATTTATATATTTTCCTTTTTTTTTTTAATTTGTAAACTTTCAGCAAATGTAATAGTTCTATATAATTGGATTTCAAATTACAAAACAAGAAGACAATAAAATAAGCACTCTGGAATTCACAAAAGATAACGAGGGCCCCACCTAGCAGATGATTGGAATGCATTTTAATAATATATTTGTCATAAAAATCACAATCTTACGAATGTCGCTTGAGAAATATGTTCAAAGCACAAAGTAAAAAAGCTGTTGTTTACTCAAATTATGTATTTTTTATTTTTCTATTGAGAACATTTGTCACAAATAGAAGTAATAAAAGCAGCTACTGTTCCTGATTAACCACATTCAGCGACAGTAAATTAGAAGCTGTACATATTCACCCTTTGTAGCATGATGTGAATTCCAATGAGACAATAGAATATATTAACATAAAACCTACACTGCATAATATCTCTAGGTAAAATAATATTTAAGTTAATTATTTAATTAGCACATGTAAGAGTATAGCTTTGAATTGCAAGTTTCCAACATATCATCCCTGAGGCGAGATGCCCCTCCCTCTTATATGTTTATTTCTCTCTGTTGTCTGTTTCCATTACATCAGACTAATTTTCCCTGGTTATCTGGTTTATTCACCATAACTGCCTGTTCATTTGCCCTGGTGTGTGATTACCTCCTTTTTAATATCTTTCTCGTTCACCACAGATGCCTATTCCTCCACCCCTTATATGGTTCCTACCCTATTTGTATCTCTTTCCTTCTCCTGTTTCCCCCTACTGGCATCTGTTTTCTTCTCATTTCTATCCATTTCATTCTTTCTAGTTTCCTTCCAGCTGATAGAAGTTTATTTTTCCTTGGTACAGTATATTTTCTTTTTGACATGTGTTTTTTTCTCTTGAAGTCTTATTACTTCATTGTGTATTCTGTATCTTTCCCCTTGTATCTGTTTCCTTCTCAATTCTATTGTGTTGCATCTTAGTGATATTTGATTCCTTCTTCCTATTGCCTGTTCCCTTCTCTCTCTACAGTATGTCTTTTATCTTCCACCTTGTGCCTTCCCTCCCCTTCCCTTCCCTCTCGTGTCTCTTTCCTCCCCTCTCGTATCTCTTTCCTCCCCTCTCGTATCTCTTTCCTCCCCTGTCGTGTCTCTATCATCCCCTCTCATGTCTCTATCCTCCCCTCTCATGTCTCTATCCTCCCCTCTCATGTCTCTATCCTCCCCTCTCATGTCTCTATCCTCCCCTCTCATGTCTCTATCCTCCCCTCTAATGTCTCTATCCTCCCCTCTCATGTTTCTATCCTCCCCTCTAATGTCTCTATCCTCCCCTCTCATGTCTCTATCCTCGCCTCTCGTGTCTCTATCCTCCCCTCTCGTATCTCTTTCCTCCCCTCTCGTATCTCTTTCCTCCCCTCTCATGTCTATTTCCCCCCCTCTCGTATCTCTTTCCTCCCCTCTCGTATCTCTTTCCTCCCCTCTCGTATCTCTATCCTCCCCTCTCATGTTTCTATCATCCCCTCTCGTGTCTCTATCCTCCCCTATCATGTCTCTATCCTCCCCTCTCGTGTCTCTATCCTCCCCTCTCGTGTCTCTATCCTCGCCTCTCGTGTGTCTATCCTCTACTCTCGTGTCTCTATCCTCTCCTTTTGTATCTCTTTCCTCTCCATGTACCCTTTTCCTACATCCTGTTTTTTGTTTCCCTCCCTTTACATTCTGCTTCTATTCCTTTGCAGTTTCTTTTCCACTGGTTGATATCTGTTTCATTCCCCTGTATCCTATTTCCTTCCCCCTTATCCTGTTTCCTTCCCCGTATCCTGTTTTCTTCTCATTGGTATATTTTTCCTTCCCCATAGTATCTCAATCTTACTGGTGCATGTCCTTAGTTTATATTATCTTGCTGGTTTCTTTTTTTCTTGTCATTGGTATATTTTGCCTCATTCCTGGTCTCCTCCTATCTTGTTTAGGTTTTTTCCCCCAGTACAGTATCTGCTTTCCATGGAATTTGTTTCCTATGCTGTTGCTTCTCAGTAATATCTGTTTCCTTCAACCTGATATTATGCTGCTTTTAGTGGTAGTTGGTTCCTTACCTCTAGTATTTGATGGCTTCTGTCTGGTATTGTGTTGGTTCTTCCTTGTATTGTGCACATTCTCAATTATATGTGGATGCTTCTCTCTATACATGGTATTTATTTTCATCTCCATGCTCTACCAACGGCTCCAATATGATCAGACTTACACCAGCATTCAGTGGTGTTATTACATCATGGCAGCTAACATCGGATTTCTAGAAAGGTGGGTATTGAAGAGAAGGTGACTCTAAGAAATATCATAAAGCTTCATATATTTTAATATTTTCTTATTTGGTGAGCATCCAAGTGCACACAGATGCCAACCACCAACAACTCAATTTATATGTTATCCAGTAGATCTTATCTACAAATATATAATGTATCCATGAGATCTCCATCACTTTACAATTTAGTAGATATGACTTTTGAATGTTATCAAGTTACAGTGCAGATGCCACAGTAAAGTTTTGTGTATTTCCCAATTATTGACAAAAATGTCAAATAGCAAATTAAGTGATAAGTCTGAATTTTAGGGAAAATGTGTTTACAATTCATGCACAATCACTCTTGGAAGACTTGGAATTACATTGCTAGAATATATGGTCCAATGTTAATGGTTTGTGGAAAATATAATCCTGAGCATATTGATTACCAATACGTTGCAAAAGGCAATCACAAGTTTTATGGGAGAAACTTGACATTTTCTATTTCATATATAAAAATAGATTGGATGCTTGGTAAGTCTTTAAATGTATTTAACCTCTAAGTGTTCTGAGTAGAGATGCTAATAAAATATTTCACTTGCACATCCATTTAAAGAGAACTAAAGTTTTCTTTAAACCACGGCTAACTTTCTCTGTATTTCTTTGACATTTTAACTTTTTTTTCTTAGTTATTATTAATTAGAATTCCTTGAACCCAGACTTGATATAATTGCAGTTTTTTAAAAATATGCTACAAACAGATTTTATACTTTTATAGTATACTTTTCCATCTGTAAATAAGTGTTCAACATAGTCAAATGGTCTCTCAAGGTGCATATGACTTTAAGTGATTTATATTTATGATAAAAGTGTATAGTACTACTGATTTGCAGTGGAAGACATTTCTTTTGCCCTAATCCAAATGCCTACTTGTGGCTTTTCTCTTCCAATTTCACATTTAAAGAACCACTGTAATGTCTTAGCAAAATTAGCTATTTATATTAATTTTACATTGATCATTAATACAATTACTACGTAATAATTTGTGATGGCAAATTTAAAATTTTAATTTATTTTAAGAACTTACTACCAAGCCCCAGTTGAGTGTTTGTCTAAAGGGCTTTAAAATCAATTAGATTTAATAAGAGAATGACCTTTTTTAGGATAACTCAACAGTGAAATCAATGGAATAGGGAAAATCCAAAACAACAGCCAATGGAGTTTGTCACACTTTGTTGGGGGGGGATGCCATCAGTAGCTGAGACTTCACTTTGAAAGTCAGTTTAATTTTGAATACTATTCTTTTTAAGTTATTGAACAAGAATTTTATTAATGAACAATTAATGGATTAAAGTATTTAGCACATGTTGTTAGGGCGCTATAGTGTTCATTAAAGGTGAAACACCCTGAAAGAGGGATTATGACTCTTGTAACCTTTATGAGGTTTATTATTAAAGGACTACTGTAGTTTGTTAAATATATTATAAACTAACATTAGCAGCTATTTATGCCATCAACATAAACATAAGTTAGACTTTCAATAGACCTGTATATAGATGGTATCTTCATCCAAGGTTCATTGCATTCCTACCTGGAGTTTAGTTATGTTAGAAATAAATAAAAAAAAGGTCTGATGTCATTAAAACAAAGGTGAATATAATGTTTAAACATTAACAGCCTTATTAAATTGCGATTCGGCCAATTGAATAGGGCTCTATTTAAGCACAGAGCATATTTTTGTTTCAGAAGTTTTTAGTTTGTGAACTTCTATCCAAAAGCACGGTCTTCACTAACTAAAAAAAATATGCTCTGTGCTTATATAGAGCCCTATTCAATTGGCCGAATCACAATTTAATAAGGCTGGAAATGCTGTATGCATTTTATGTAAAATTTTTGAATAGATGCTTACCATTTTCAACTCAGTTTACTAAAAAGAGCACACAATCAATATGCTATTTCATATTAAGATGTGGAATTTACAATAAAAAAGATCGGAATAGATTTGTAAAAGATAGTATTCAAGTATCAACATATGGAAGCAGTCCCTCTGGTACCAATCTGTGATTAATCAATTACTATTTCAACTTTGTAAAATGAATAAAAAGGAAATTTGTGTTCACATTTGAACGTCTAAAAAAAGTTAAAAAAACTTGCTTCCTGCTGAGAATTGTGAGAAATACAGTTATTATAATGCATTCCGGGAACCAAATGTGAACACTAATGTAATAATGTTTAATTACTGTACTTTTGTACAGTGAAGGGCTTCTTTTGCCCACCATAAATTAAATGATTGTTTTGCTAAACTCTGTAAAAAAAATTGATCTGAGAGATCATTACTGCGAAAAAAATTATTTGACAAAATTTCAGTAATAAAAAGAAGGTTAGCAGGACAAGTCGATCGCACTAGAATCGACAACTAAAAGAAAAGGGAAATGTATAAGAGTATATCCTCCAGAGAGCTAGAGCTAAATATTTGTCATTCACTACGACACCAGAACAAAGTGACCAAAGAGATATCTGAGTACAGATGGTTCCTAAGTCATTGGAAGTAAATATACTGATACTGTGGTGAGGAAACTTTTCTATATGTAGAGTCACAGTTTGCAGATCCCTGGCATAGCAGCAGCTACTTAAAGGACAACTGTAGTTTGGGAAAATGTTAAATGTTTATGAAGTATATAATAATCTAACAACACTAGCTCATTTTGCAGAAATTCTTAAGTTTGGCTGACTCTGCTTGGGTCATAGGAAATTCCATTTCGGACTACTAGTCTGGCTGAGTAAAAAAACTTATCTAACTAGGTATTGTACTACATTGCTGTTGTCAAGTGTGATATTTAAGGTAGCAGTTTTCAACAGAACGGAACAGAGATCTTATTTGAATCCACAGTTCCTTCCATTTATCTTAGAAGACAAAATGTCTTCCACTTTTAAAGCAATACTCAAAATATTCTAATAAAAAATGTGTATAAATATATTTATATAAGGCCTTTGCCCTGTGTTTGTGAAAGGGGCTAAGGGTTTAATCCCCCCTGCCCCATATGCATATTGCTTGTTTCATTCACACATTACAGAGGAGCTGCTCGGTGGTCAATGCTTCTTCATGCTCTCTTTTTTCATATGCCTGCATAACAGGGAGGATCAGCTAGTTGCCCGGTCTATGCCTCTACAAGCTCTCATTGTTATGAGTAACGCTGCCATCATCCTATTATTCATTAGTTTTACATATTTTATCACAACTACAATTAAAACCCTTTACTTTTTTACAACCTGAAACATTTGGCAAATACACACCTTACAACTCTATCATTCCATTTAGTTTTCCTTATGAGTTAGTCTTACCAAGTATGTTATCAAACTCTTTTTTTTTAGCCGCTAAATAATTTTTAATATTTCCATGTTTTTCCCCATATTTTATTTACACTACCAATTAATGCATTCCCCCCCCCCCCTTTTGCATACAGTATGCTCTGTCACTATAAATTCGCCTCAGAGGGGCCATTTCGGTAGTTCTTTTTTTTTTTTTCCATTACCATTTAAGTTTTTCATACTTCATGTCATGCATTGGAGAAATTAACAATATCATCACAAGTTTTCCACATGTTTTATTTTATTTTTTTAATTGTTTTGTTACATCCAAAAATCTAATCAACACTGCCAATGCCCTTTTTCCAGACTACAAATATTTCAGATTACAAATTCCTTTTAGTTTTCCACTTGGTGTATAAGAATTCATTTCAATCCTTACATACTATACATCGATCCAGCTTACATTTTTAATATTCCTGATTCTTTCAATGCATATTACTCCAAACACTTATTATTTCTTTATGTTAATGCTGATTTCTTAACATGAAATGCATTTGTTGATTTTGTAGCTTCTCTTAGACTTCGGCTTATTCATTAATAATCTTGATTGCATTATATTAAAGGGATTCTCTGGGTACTTTTTAATTTGTTATCACTTTTCCAAATTTGTATTAATGACTGTTGAGTTAATTTCAAAAAATATTTTGTTTAAAAAACAAATTACTTAATTCACCATTTTGTTTTTCCATTAATAAAAATTGTTCCTTTTCCATTCTATTTTACTACTTCAAATTATACGCTTTTTTGACTACCCAGCTCATTTATCATCTTAATTATTCTCATGTTTTCACCATTTAGGCACAATTAAGTTGCTATTCCACAATCAATCAATAGTAGCTCACCTTCTGTTCACATAATACTTTAGTTACTGTGCTTCAGAGGTATTCATAATCTACTTCAAATCACAACTATTCGTATTTCACCTCAAATGGGAAGTTACATTTTTTCTCCGATCTAGGGATATTTTCATCTCTATCCAGATATACTCATATTTTGACCTCAAAACAGAGGTGCTAAAATTTTTATCTCAAATCTCAGGTACTCTTACATTCTCTTTAAATTGGAAGTACTCCTATATTCACCACTATCGAAAGTTTATTAAATACTCCTCTTAATCGTAGGTACCATATACCCGCCACAATCAGAGGTGCTCACATATTTACCTTAGCTTCCACCAGAGTAATAGAATTATCCCATTTAGCTGTCTTCTTCAATTCATTATGCAAACACAGTTTTACAATCACATCGTTTTTTCAGATGTCCAAACACGGAGCCTCTGATTTGGAAGGCGCACCCTCCATTATCTCACAAATTTACAAAAGTCAGGATACAACAAGCCCTCCTTCCTATCTCTCTTGCACAATCCCTAAATGAATTAAGGAGTGTTAGGACCAGATCCTAGTCCTAATTATCATGGGAGGCGACGTCACCCCAGGACTGGACCAGCTGTCTTTATCACTGCGTCTCTCTGTCTGATTCAAGCGCTTGGGAAACAAAGTTACATAAGCCAGAGACTTAAATTGAGAGTTAAATTGCCTGATTAAATTTCATGTTACAGGCAAGCTTATATAGCAAGAAACCACAACCCACAAGTATTTTCTTTTTTGGCCCTCTAAGCAGGTGATCATTCCAACATAATTTATGACAAACCTTTTAATATTTCATCATGTCATGATTGTACACTCCTCAGTTTTTGATCATTCATCCTGACTGCACATATTAAGGCACTTGACCTGTATTTGTAGGGGGAGATGAACTATATTGTACTATCCTGTGTGTATACACATGTGTAATACATAAACTGTACTGTATATATACATACACACACACAATACAATACAAAACAGTGCATAGGTGAGGAGGGGAGGGTTTTGTAATCCCTTAGGTAATAAGGAGAACTTTTGAATGTTATTAAAGGTAGCATTTTACTTCAGTAAATAAACTTTTAATTATGAGCCATCGGTCAGGCTTTCTGATTCATCAACAGACGGAAATCATCTTTTGCCAATGAGAGATCATTGCCATTAACTACTGATTACCCTCTGAGGCATTTGGTCCATTGTCTTGAATGTGATAACATGCACAAATAAGGTTAGTCAACCTCAGACCCAAGTGACTTCACTCAAGACAATACACCCAACACCGGTGTTAATCTGTAACTAATGGCAGTTATTTGTCATTTACAAATATATAAATCTCTGCAGGTGGGTCAAAAAGACTGACTGGCTTAAAGTGGCAAACATCAATGTTAATTTACTGTAGGACAATTCAGTTTTAATAACTTTCAATTGATAAAGTACTTGTTATTACATTTAGTTTTAACTGTACCATATTCATATTCTCTACTGTGTCACTTTAAGATTTAATATTTAGCACATTTCACTACGCTTTTTTAATTGTATGACATTCACAAATTAGAAAATGGAAATTGGATGAGTTTACTGTTATGTGTTGCTTGTTTAGGATGGTGAATAATCATCCAATGTTGCTAGCTTCTTTTACTTAATTAAACAAGGCTTTATTATATTTACTGTACTATTTAATAGACATAATATTCACTTCAGATAATTGTGTTCATTGTATCTCTTCTAATGGGATGTAAGACTACTGAAGCTTATGCAAGCAGTAAAGTAGATTCATGTAAATCTGTATAAATGTGCATGTACAGAATAATTGGATTTGCTTGTATAAAATCCAGACATAGACAGAAGGTGAATAATTTCTCTGCATCATGACCTATATCAGAGTAATATTGGTTTAGAGAAACCTGTCCAAACCAGACTGGGATTGAATTATATTTTATTTATAGTCATATGGAGCTGCATATATAAATGAACATTACATAGCAGAGGTAATATGCATGATATGATGCAGAGAAGAGTAGGGCAATGATGTGGATATTATATTAACATGGTCAAGTGGGAATCAGGGCCTTACACATTAATATTATATTCAATGTAGAGGTATTCAGAGATAGTAGTTTGTATGAGTACAAAGTGGAAAACAAGATAAGGTAATTAAAGGGACAATTCTAATTGGTTACAAATGTTCTATCTTCCATTTAAAAGAGCATCCACTACAATTTATTTAGCATTGTATTATTTGACAATGTGTGACATTCCTTTTAAATGTATGTTGTGGAAGAGTTCATATATTAATACATGTAAATACTAATAAAGGAGACCCCTACACCTACACCTAATGCATAAATTGAGCTGTTTTATAATGAACCGGTATTTCACTTTATAATAGAGACTGTTATAAATTTAAATGTTGTTCCTAAGAACTCCGGGCCCTATGCTAAACCCGTCTATCACAATTACAGGTGGTTTAGTAACAAAGTAAATCTTACCTAAGAGTTCTATTCCCCCCATCCCGTAAACATTGAAAGAGAACCTCTAGGAGTGACTTCGGCATGATAAAGCCGAAAAAGCACGGCACAAATCTTCATTGATTTTTACAGTGCTAAAAGATTACGAGTTACTCCGTTAGACTTTTACACCAAAACCCATGCTACATTACAAGTCAGGGCAGAGCCGTAACTGAAAGAAATATTATGTGTACCAAAGACCACTCGTAAATGGTTTTAAAATATTTGTTGAGTTCCGCAGCAGCAGTTAAAGCGACAGTATAGCACCAAAAAACAAGGAAAAATTATGACATTTGAACATTATTTGACACATAACAGTCCAATATAAACAAATGTGTAATTAAAGAATATGGTATTGTATTATTATGTCTGTTTCATTATACAACATCCAGGGTAACACACAACCTAGTACTCATGTCAGGAAACCACGTTGCCTAGAAAAAAAAGGTTTTAAGGCATTGTCTGTGGCTCTTCCCTTGGCCTCTCACAGCTTACAGATTCTTCAACTCATCATGCTGGACACTCTCTAGACCTTATCTTCGCCAATCTCAGCACAACCTCCAACCCAGTCATCCACCCACTCCCTCTAACTGTTTATTGAATCAGCTGCTATATATAACATTTAACAATCAGATAAATGTTGCAACTAAGCAAAACATCAGGTTTATTCGGTAATTCATTGGTTCTGAGGTGTCTGCTTTTACAGAATCTCAGCAAGGCATTGGGTTGATGCATTAAGGAGTCTCCAGATGTCATCCCACAGTGGGATGAGTCTTTCTCTCATTGGTCAGAAAGTTAGAACAAAGGAAAGATGGCGTTCTCCTTCTTGTGTCCAAGGTGTGGTCGTTATCGTCATCCTTAACAGACCGGAAATAGTGCTGCCTACATCTTGTATGCAGGGAAGTGGCAAATCCTCCATCTTAGAGTCTCCAATAATCAACATTGTTAATAAGATTACGTAATACTGAAAAGAGAAAATGTATGAGTAGGGCAAACATAAAATGCATTTTCTTATAGATCCTGATCCATAACACTAATACATACATAGCTCAGTATGCTAATGTATGGCTCAGAGTGCTTGATGATGGTGGGGTATGGATCTAACTGCATAATTAAACCAAAGGACATTTTTTTTTGCACTAACTCTCCTGTATTTGACACTATTACTATCACTAGACACAGGAACACCATGAGCCTGATTTAAATGAGCAATCTTAAGTTACTGGAGCCCAAAGGTGAGTCCATAAGTTAATTTGCTATTCAATTGGCGTCTTTTTGTGGGCATCAAACGGTTTACAGGTTACGGCCTTGAAAACCTTGCAGATGTTAAACCCGGAACTTACAGCCTCCCAAAGCCTTTGATCTTTCCCGTCCGCAAGAGTTACAAGCCCTAAAATTGCAAATCGCTATTCAACTGCTACAATTCCACAAGCCCGCAAATGTTTTCACACCTGGAAACGGCAAATGTAGAAGAAAATCCTACGACTACTAGAGAGGACCCGCAAAGGGGTTTAACCCCGGTCCGAACACTGTAAATGCAAATTAAAAATCAATATCACAATGACATGGAAAGTGATGAAAGACATTATAATTAATTGCAAACTCGCAAATCAGCAATAAGAATCATATTTTTTTATGTGTCATTTCAGAGTTATATCGATCTCGGGAATCAATGAGTTAATCCGTATCAGGCCACCCACATGGACTAGAACAGTATTGGCATTCATTCTTCTCATTTTGTATTTTGAGGGTTTGCGAGTCCCATCGCATATCGGACCTCTGAATCTAATTGATTAACACGTAGCCTCCATGTTTTACTGCCGTAATGATGGCAGTCTCATTTTCTATTGGCTATTTCGAAATGGGTAGTTATGGCCTTGCTTAATTGACCATATTCCCGCCCTGAACTGCTACGCACGAGTGCATGGTTTACGGCTTCAGCATTCGGCGCGTAACTTGCAGGCTTGTTCAATTGAATAGCACCGGAATCAGAGACGAACGGGAGCCCTCAGCACACCCGCAAACATACGGCCTGTATCCCACGAGATGCGGGCTTGCAATTGAATCAGGCTCTATGTCTCCACATTGCCCAGAAAGTATTATTTTGTACAATCATGTTCAGTCTTATTATATATTTTCTCATTTTACAGTGGTGTGATTCACAGCCTGACAGTGCAGGTTGCCATTTCATTAGCAGAATGTTCTAAAACTTTTTCTATAGACTTTGTATGATTAGAAATCTTGAGGAAAGAAAAATCTTGTTCTTCCTTAATTATTCTGCAATACATATGTAATCATCTCTATTGTTCTACAAACTGTATTTAACAGACAGGAAAGCTGGTTAACATTAATGCCTGCCTAATACAGTTTATTTTTTCCAGGCATACAAATGGTATGAAATTGGTCACCAGAGGGGACACTTTGCATCAGTCTGGCAGCGATCTTTGTATAATGTCAACACTCTCAAAGCTCAACCATGGTGGACTGCAAGAGAGACGAGTTACACCTCCTTAGTGAAGGTATGTACATTTTGATACATGTAGTTTGCGGCAATATGTTATTTTTAACGAGTCTGCCTTCTTCAAGGTATCAAAATAATTAAAAAGAATCATGATATTTATGTTATTGTTTATTGGATTAATTACATATTCTGAATCTCCCAACTGAGAATGTTAAGTTTAGAATATAAATTCAGCACAATGGAACAGCAACCATATTAAAGAACCAGTCCGGTGATTTTGACCACAGTGGTCCTTCAATATTTTTTTGTGCTGTCTGGATACGTAAAACCTTATTTTTACTCAACACATTTTTCATTGATGTATTGAAACCAAGCATGTATTTAAATTCATATGTAATTTATAGTCTGTAATTGAAATGTGACATTCCTTACCACTGAATCTTAATATTCCACCTAATAGAACAGCTTAAATAGCCATTGCAGTCCAAGAAAGACACTTACTTGCCAATTATGTATTAAACTAACAATATTTTCAGTTGTGTAAGCCATAAACATAAAGCATTTTTAGGATAATCTGATTTATGCTTATAGGAATCCATTTTGTGTTTGTTATATCACTTCCTCAGTGCTGAAACATAAAGATATGTGTTTTGGGGAGTTGAGAGAGGGATGGGGAAAGAGCCTTTGTTAAGATAATTGCATAAGATTGAAATTGACACCACACTCCTTCCTCTTCATTCTCCCAGAAGCTTACTGCTTCAGAAAATGCAACCATATCTCTCCAGTAATGTAAACACTCCTCTCATACGCATAACTTCCAACCAGCGTATCATGGATTCCCCCAGAGCCCAGCACAGACATCCAAATCATTTTTTATAATTAAAAACTAGCAGTATGACTTTTTCATACTTTATTATGCTCATAGTTTGAATCACAGTTTTCAATTTGTTTTTCAAGTTGAGGAAATTGTTTGCAGTTTCAAATAAAAAAAATATAGATGCTGTCAAAAATAAACGTAGTTGAAAACATGGAAATGTTGTCCTATATTAAATACTAAAAAGGCTGTAAATGTGTAGGTTTGAAAATTAGTGAAATGGCAGAGCTTGGCCAGTGATTTCCAAGAACTGCCGTGACTGGTTTCCAGATGACTTCCGAAAACAGATCGCTAAAGACCCATCAACATTAATCACTAATGCCAAATGGGTTAAAGGTGTGTAAGTATATACACTGACAGAAAAAAAAGAACACCTTTAATTGAAATCATTGGAAACGTCAACATCAGCAGTGATTAGCAATTTCATTTTAAATTCAGTCCTATCAGTTGTGCTGGTGAGCGTTGAACGCTTCCACTTACATAAATTTGATTATGAGCAAAAGTCCAGTAGGAACTGCTGTAGAGCGCAGACAAATGCGCGCGCCCGACAACTGCGCGCCAGCCAAATTACATTACAACAGATGTAGTATAGTCACACTCTGCAGGGTCTCTCCTACAATTAGACCCTAAGACCCCCCTAAGCCTAACCCTAACCTCTGTAACCCTAAGACCCCCTAACCCTAACCTCTGTAACCCTAAGACCCCCTAAGCCTAACCCCCTAAGCCTAAACCTAACCCCTCTAACCCTTACCCTAAGACCCCCTAAGCCTAGCCCTAATCCCTGTAACCCTAACACCCCTAAGTCCAGCTTACCTGTAGTCCGGCACTCAGTTGTCTGGCACACTTTTCTCTGGTGCACGGTTGTCGACGCACACATTTGTTGGCGCGCTGTTGCCGTGCGCTGTTTTTTCAGGGACACCGGTAGGAAGGGGCTTTTGTCATAACCCAAATGGGGGTTAATTTCAAACTTGTTATTTAAATTGACTTGTTCCTTATACTGTATTTTACTCCCAATGTCCAGTTAGGGTGTTTCATATCTCCCATCTTTTCAAAATGTCAAAGAAAGATACTTTTATCCTTGAAAAATCAAGAAATACTAAAGTTTAAATATACACTTAAAATTACATAAATCTACATACAAACATATATTCAGTAGAACTGACAGTTGAAGCTTCCTCCAAATTTTGAGAGAAAACTACAAGAGGAGCTGGAGAAACAGGATTTTGCCCCTATATGGGCAACTTTTCTTCAGAAGATATACTTTAGCATTTGCACTGAAAATTGGACTATCCCTCAAAAAGAAGGTACAATGGGGATGGTATGATGTTACATTATATTTCAGGGTGTTATTACCTCTACTAGGTAACAAGACATCAGGCCAAAGGCCCATTTTATTTGCCCATTTTATCTTCCTAACAGTCTGACTTCATTAAACCTCAGGATAGCCTTATGCTTATCCCTGTCATATTTCAATTGCTTAACTGTGTCTGACACTGCCACTTCCACTAGAAGGCTTTCTACTTCAAATCATGACCTCTTTTCTTTATATTCCTCTTTTTCATGAAGCCACTTCCACCTTGAACTTTATGAAATTATTCAATAGTTTATTCTTCTATTACTCAGTAGGATAAGTTTTATATTTATGTTATGTTATTTCGTTTTATACTTTTCCCACCACTAATTACTTTCTTAGATCCTCTTTCTCTGAATGTTACCCTTTGGTGAGCAAAGCAATAGCATATTTCCAGTAACACAATATTGTAATGGTGCACATGTAGACTATCAGACAATCACAGATACCTCAGAGTCTTGTAAAAATTCAGATTAAACCTACAGGGGCCCTCTAAAAATGTATAATTAAAACATACCAGTGAAATCTTCTTGTTCATGCTGGATAGTGGAATAAATCAGAGAGACAACAGCTTTATGAATATGTGTTTTGTAGAATTTGCACTAAATGTGATCGGTAAACAGTTCGGATGTTTAAAGGATCAGTTTCCTCTTGTATAAAACACTCTATCAGCCACATTAAATTTGAAGACCGTATCGGCATCGGCACACCGGCAAAGGCTGCGGGCTTGAAATTCGGCTGTGTTACATAGCTAATAAATTCCACCATGCCACGAGTTACTGGCCGGAGACACAAGCCCGTAAACCATTCTTGCGCCATTGCATGTACGGCAGTGATCATGATCAATTAGTCAAACCCATAGTTACGGGTTTAGACGGAGCCAATGGCAAATGAGATCGTCATCATTATGTCACTGAAAATGGAGGTTAGATTTCAAAGCCTTACGTGTTTCAATTACGGGTTACCAATCGGACCCGCATTCCAGAAATAATGCTATATGAAATCAATAAAGATGTTATTCTAGTCCATGCGAGTTCCAGAATATGTATTAACACAGTAATTGCCGGGATCGATATAACACAGAAATTAAACAGAAATAAAAGTATTTTATATTACAGATTTGCGAGCTTGAGAATGTTGTGCTATTAATATTAATACCTAGCATCACTTTCCCTTTCATTATGAGTACAGTAGTGTGTTGATATTTGCATTTACAGTGCTACCGATAGGACTTTCACCCCCTTGCAGGTCCTCTCTAGTACCCGTTGGCTTCTTGGCTCCATTTGCGGGTTATGGGATTGAACGCCAGTGGATTTGTTGCAACTTAATAGCGAAATTGGGAACGTAGCAGTTACGGGCTTGAGAGAACAAAGGATTTGCGCGTGCGGGCAGAGTTCAAATTTCTATGTCCCATACCTTTTTTTCGCCCTTAACCCGCAAGTCGTTGGCGGGTTGCTTTACAAGGCCAATTTAATAGCCGCAAGTCTTGTGGGCTGCATTACGGGCTTCGGTTTTACACAGTGAGGGAATTTATTAAGGCTGTTTGCGACCTCAGAGGTGTCTTCCTACGATGTCCAAAAGATCCCTTTTTAAGTGGTATATATCTATTATTTTTCAGACTTGTTTTCTTATGCTTTGAAATGCTCATCTATATGCATTATAGAAAACTACAAAGTTTAGCAACATAAGGAATATTTACCTGCCAGGTTATTGTTATCATTATACATCCTTATCCCTGGTCAATTCATCATTTTAAACAGGTTCATTAAATTTTGCTTTTTTAATAAATCTACAACATAAACATTTTTCACTGCTGGCAATATATTACCTGTTATATCAGATGGGAGCCTCAGTAATAAATAATTGCAAATGCAAACTAAATATTTGAAAAGGGACTACAGTAAAAAAACAAACTAAGGCATCACATTTAAAGAATGTTGCAGATAAGGGAAAAAATACATATGGAAAACAGGCTCAAAACAAAATCCGATAATGAAGATGTCAGGGACTCTACAGCGGGCAACATGCATTTGTTCTTCCTATTACTCCAAAGGATAAGATGTCTGGTTCCCAGTGTTTCATACTATGTTTGAAGTTGTACTGTACATACTGCTCAGGTGCCATAGATAGACCATTCATATCCCATTATTTCACACTGATAATGTTATTCCGTTTCATCCATTCCCCGCGTCTGAATGACTCACTAAAATAGTTATCAACACGAGGGATGTTACCTTGGGGTGTGCAAAGCAATATAGCATTTCCAGGAACACAATATTGACCTGGCGTACTTGTAGAAGAACAGGCCACATATCCTTCAGAATATTGTAAAAATCTAAATAAAAAATATAGGTTCTCTGCAAAATGTGAAATTAAATATGAAGTAAAAAATATGGTGTCTAACATTTTTTTAACATCTGCGCAGTAACAATATTGCGAAGTTTATAAAGACAGCTTAATTTGTATTCATATTTAGATAATTAGTTTAAAAGGAAAATGCTCAAAATGACTAAAAATTCAAATAAAAAGTAAGAATATTTATATTTTGATTGAACAATGAACATAACTGTTTTATTGTTTATTCTATGTAAATCAAAAAGGTCATTCATGTTCATTTTCTTGACTTTGATTGACTGTAGTTTTAAATGGTCAATGTTCCTTTATGTAAAACATTACATGTGATGTCAAATAGGAACGTCCTTACATTTCCAAAAGCTGCATTTCCAAAAGGAATAAAAGTATGCAGACATGTTTTTTTTTAATATACGCTTTTAAATTATAGAATATATGAAGTTTTATCAATATCAGGAATAATTACCATTATTTTTGTAACATTATACACAATATTCACCAGTCATTAAATAATTTTAACCTTGGCTATTAAGATGGTTTGGGGGAAAAACTAATTTTAAGGCATTTTACTGCTGTACATCTTTTAACAAAACTTGAGAGGATCATTGCCTACATCTCAAAGAAGCTAATGTATTTAGAAAATCCACTCTTAGTCAACATTGCATAATTGTTGCAGACATGGATAAAAAAGGCATATAAAGATATAAGGAAAGCAGACTCAAACAATGAAGAAACCATTATGCATGTGTTCTTCCTATTACTCAGTAGGATAAGATTTCAGGCTGTTTCATACCTTGTATGAAGTTGTGCTGGAACGTGCTGCTCACACATTTGTAGACACACACAAATAGGTTGATTCTATGGATGTGATAACCTACTCATAGAGCAGCCTCTTTTAGCTCAGGTGGGCCCTTCACAGAGAGACATATCCTATAGTATATCAGTCTGGTCTCACTCAACAGAGTGACCCAGCCTTAATGAGTTCAGCTGCACCCAACATCATGTCCAATTACATCTCTCAGTATCCAATTAGTGAACCCCATCAGTGATGGGTCCCAAAGCACTTAGTAACAAGTAGACATAGATATAGGCTCTGCATTGGTAAACATGAATCTACAGTATGAAACGGAGCAGGGTTTTTATGCTCACTTTTTCTGCCGGTAGAGAGATGAAGAAAAAATGGGATGGCTTGATCACCCCTGGCGGCCCCCACCCTGTACTGAAGATATTCCCATCCCCACTCTCTCCTCCAATCCAACTTTAGCTGCCCAGCAGGAAAATATCATGAGAGTTTAAAATAAACAAAGACTTTACTTTTTAACAGCTGTCTTTAAATTTGTTTAAGAGTAGACACTCTGCCTTCATTACTAACAGGATTAGAAACCTGTGAGCAATGGAATAAGTATGGATCCACACAGGATCTCTGTTCAGTTTTGTTGAAAGACTGCTACTTTACATTGCTACTTGACAAATAAACTAATAGGAACTCTACACACTCAGATACAGGCAGACTAGACATACAAAATAGATACACAATTTTCTCCAAAATACTTTAATACTCCTGACGTATATATACGCTATTAATGCTGTTGGCTTATTACACATTTTAGTATGTGAAGCTTTTCTTAAACTACTTTGATCCTTTAACAGATATCCCTTTAAATATATTTTTTAACTTTATGTAGTTTAGCAACATCAGGAATAATTACCAGTCAAGATATATTAACATTATACATCCTGTTCATGAAATATTTACAACCTGTCCTACTAAAATGTTTTAGAGCTCTTGATAACCCTTCTACATAAGACATACTCACTTATGTGCATTATTAAATAAATTAAAATATCAAACACTCATTGCATGAATTTCAAGTATGTTCATGTAATTAGAAATTCCACTCCCTACTAAACCTTACAGGACTTCTGCGGATGAGAAAAATACATATAAATACACAAGGAAACTGTCTCTAGCAATGAAGTGGAAAGGGACCTTTCAACGACCAATATTCATTTATTCTTTCTATTGCTCAGTAGGATAACAGTTCCCGGTGTTTTATAGCATGTTGTGCTGGAAAGTACTGCTCAGACACCATAGACAGGCCATTTACATCCAGCTGTTGCACCCTGGTAATGTTATTTAGTTGTATTCTGTTTACCAGTAAATACTTTCTGTTTGTCTGAATGGCTCGCTACAGTAATTACCCTGTGGTGTGCAGAGCAATAGAGCATTTCATGGGGCACAATATTGTAATGGTGTGTTTGTAGATTAATAGACTTATCCCATATACCTCAGTGAGTTCTAAAAATTCAGATTAAACCTACAGTCTACACACCCCTGTTAAAATGTCAGTTTTCTGTGCTGTAAAAAAATGAGACAAAGATAAATCATTTCAGAACTTTTTCCACCTTTAATGTGACCTATAAACTGTACAACTCAATTGAAAAACAAACTGAAATCTTTTAGGTGGAGGGAATAAAAATAAAAAATAATCATAATGTGGTTGCATAACTCTGCACACCCTCTTATAACTGGGGATGTAGCTGTGTTCAGAATTAAGCAATCACATTCCAAATCGTGTTAAATAGGAGCCAGCATACACCTGCCATCATTTAAAGTGCCTCTGATGAACCCCAAATAAAGTTCAGCTGCTCTAGTTGGTCTTTCCTGAATTTTTCTTAGTCGCATCCCACAGAAAAAGCCATGGTCCACAGAGAGAGCCATGCTTTTTGGGTATATATATATATATATATTTATATATATATATATATATATATATATATATATATATATATATATAAATAAATAAATATTTTATAACAATTACTGTACAATCAATTAAAAAAATAAAATTGAGCTCTACTTAATGTACCATGATTATATCATTATGTCATCTATAATTTTTAATGAAAGTTAAATGAAAATTGGAGCTCTACAACCATGTATGGAATGTAATCTTAATCCAATATAGGAGGCTACACTGAGGGTCAACATACAGAATGTGTATATTTAATCCTGTAAGAATCATAGATATCTTTTCTTTTTTTCTAAACTAATTATTTAACATTTAGTATCAATGCTGGAAAACGATTACCTCCATCCTCTATTAATAATAAGGGAATAATACCTCACAAGGGATAACTCCCGACCACAACACGTTATCCTGAATTACCCACTTTTTGCCCTTCTGTTGAGATATAAATAACTCATTGACAAGAGAATAGAATTGCAGAGTAGGCTTCATAGGGTAACCGGCACCTCAAACTGCAGACAAACTAAGCAGTCCAAGATGGAATCCCACATGATACAACCAGAATCATCTAAATATAAGCTTTTGTTATTTGGTTACATACTTCACAAGCAAATTAAAAAAAAATTCCAAACTAGAGGGGTCCTTTAGCCCCTTCTCCTCAATGACCTTATTATGGGGAGACTGTCAGGTGAACTGGAGTCTAAACCTATAACCTTTGAAAGTGAATTTAATATTGTATATTACTATAATAAATCTATATTAATTGTTTTAATTATCAATTGATAAGTTAAACAACAAGCTCCTCTTGTTAGGGCATTATAGTGGTACAGTCTTGCCTTGTGTAAACATTGGATGTGATGCCAGATGGTGTTTCCTTAAATATCCAAGAGTATGCCTATCCCAAAGGAATACAATTATAGTTTTTCAGCCTTGCTTTCTAATGCTTAAAAAATGCTTATTATATTATAAAGTTTAGGAATAACATAAAAATTGTCCCTTTCCAAGTTATTTATAACATGGTATGTCCTATTCATAATACATGAAATAATTATAACCTGGCCCCTTCAAAGTTTTAGAGTTCTTGATAAACACACTGTACAAGACATTTTAGTGCAATATAAAATTAAATTAACTAAAGCATCCTAGACACATTTAATGCATTTTTAGGATATTTATGTATTGATTTATTAAGAATTGACACTCTTAATAAACACTGGAAAATTGTTGCAGATAAGGAAAAAAAGGCATATACAGACATAAGAAAAACAATGAAGGGATCAGGCACCGTGCAGAGCCCAATATACATTTCTTCTTTCTATTACTCCATAGGATAAGATTTCTGGCTGTTTTTAACCGTGTTTGAAGTTGTGCTGGAACGTATATAGCTCACACACCACAGACAGACAATTAGCGTCCTACTGCTGCACACTGATAATGTTATTAGGTTTTTCCTTTTTTAGCACTAATCACTTTCTTAGATTTTACTAAGAAAGGGAATGGATCACTGAAATAATCAGGGGACTTGTATTGTGCAGTGTGGAAAGCAATAGAAAATTGCCAGGAACACAATAATGGTGGGCTTGTGGACCATATAGACTATCGTATGTTCTTCAGAGTATTGTAAAAAAACAGACTATACATACAGGGGCCCTGCAAGCATGTTTTAATATACTAAAGAAGGCCTCTTTTGTCTGTACTGGATTTAGAACTAAATCAGAGATACGTGTTTTATACATATGCAGCCCTATTAAATTCCCTCAACGTGAAAAAAAAACGTAGCCCGTAACACTTGCCGCTATTATATTGTCTGCGTCAAGCAACCCGCCAATGACTTGTCGAAAATCCTTTGATCTGTCAACCTCGTAACTGTTTCGTTCCAATCAGGCTATTAAATTGCAACAAATTCACTGGTGTTCAAGCCCGTAACTAGCAAATGGAGTCAAAAAGCCTACGGGTACTAGAGAGGACCCGCTATGGGGTTAAAGTCCTATCCCTAGCACTGTAAAAGCATATATAAACACACTACTGTACTTATAAGTAAAGGGAAAGTGATGTTAGGGATTAAAATTAATAGCACACCATTCTCAAGCTCGCAAACCTGCAATATAAAATAAAAAAAATTATGTTTAATTTCCATGTTATAATTATCCTGGCAATGTTAATATGTCAATGTTATGTGTTAATACATATAATGGAACTAGCATGGACTTGAATATCATATTTACTGATTTATTAATATTGCATTATTTCTGGAATGGGGGTCCGATCGTAACTCGTAATTGGGACCTGTAAGGCTTTGAAATCCAACCTCCATTTTTCAGTGACGTAATGATGACAATCTCTTTTGCCATTGGCTCCGTCTAAACCCGTGACTACAAGTTTGACTAATTGGTCATGTTCACGGTCGCACATCCAAAAAAAACTAAAAATGGTTTACGGCTTGCGTCTACGGCCCGTAATCACGGCATGGTGGAATTGAATAGCTCTGTAACGCTGCCAAATTTCAAGCCCGCAGGCTTGCCAATGCCTCTACAGGCTTCAAATTTAATGGGGCTGGTGGAGTCTTGTGGAATTTGCACTAAATATATGCAGCAGAAATGTTTTGACGTTTAAAAATACAGCTTTCTTTTTTTTCTTTTTAAAGAATGTACTTAAAAGTGAAGTACTTATATATCTTTACTTTTTATTATCTTGTCCAAAATTGCCATGACTTTTCTCCCCAGAAGCAAACATGTTTTAATATAATTTGCTAGTCACCATCTTGACCCAGGGCCTCATTCTATTAACGGCCGTAGGAGATGCGGGGCCGCAAGGACCGGCCGCAAGCTATTCTGCTATTCTATTCCCCTCCGGCCGGGAATTCCGGCAGGCTTGTGGCCGGCGCCTTGCTATCCCTTGCGGCCGCTCGCGCCGGAGGAAAGCCTTTGATCTAAAACGGCCACAAGAGTTTCGGCCGCAAGAAAAGCCTGGTCGCTATTCTATTGCTCCGGGAACCCTCTCTGCAAGGCTAAAAGCGAGCCGCAGCTTACTTGCAGGAAAAAGGTCCCGCTAGCACCAATTAAGCACATTATAAAGCCGAAATAAAGCCATCCTGCACTCTGAGGAGACTATAAAGTGATTGTAGGTGTTAGCAAAAATAGCACAACATTCCCCTACACTCAAATCCGTAAAAAAATTATTTTTCATTTATGTCAAAAATCCATGTAAAAAGTCCAGAGTGCTTGGAGCACCTCAGACCCGCCCACGCTGCGGACGGAAAATAAACAGTTAATGTAAACTCGGATTTGGGCTGATGTGCAAGCTTGAGAGGGGGTTGCTATTAATCCTCATGTCCCCCAATATGATCCCTGTAGCCAGACTTAATGCCAGTCACTGGTGATGATATTTCAGGTTGAGGCAAAAACATATGACGCCATCTTGTTTTTTGCTTAAAATATATTAGGTATTTTTTAGTTATAAAGTATCAAAAGCAATGCAGTTATATATAAACATATCTGTGATGCCATTTCTATATTGGAAATTCCTACTAGAATGTATAATTTAGCAATCAGTATATTATTGTGCTTCATGCAGTGAGAAATCAGCAGGAGAGACTGACGGAGGCTTGTTCTTTCAATATTTGTTTCTGACATAAAGAAAGTTCCCTATGTACAAGGTTTTATATTTATACTGATTTATTCCCAGTACAGAATACTTGACAAATACTTCTATAAATCAGAGAAAAAAGACCCAGTGCCATCAACATATGCAAAGTCTGAGCAACCAGTAATTGAATAGTACTATAAATACAGTGATGTTATTATGTATGTTCTGTACATGTAAATGTCAGGAAATATTCTACGTTATGCATTATTCAACTTATACAGTTTTTCTACCTACACAGATACATTTGGAACTAATTAATAGTGTACGTGGGGCACTTAATGTAAATGCAATTCACTCACGTATATCATGAAATGCCATCAGCAAATCGTTTGGTGTATGCTTTATTAAAGGGCCACTGCAGTCGAAGAAAAAAAAAGCATGCGCCAAACTAACAATATTAGCAGCTTTGTTAGCCTTGGACTGTATATATTTTTTGGGATTCATGGAATTTATTATATGTCTGATACATCACATCCTGAGAGCTGGATGATGGGGGGGTGTTTGTAGTTATCAGTGGAGGGAGGGTGGGGGAGGATAGAACAGGCAGGAGTCCAGAGCAACTATCTGATAATAGGATAAGATTGAAATTGACACGCATCTTTCCACCAGAAGCAGGAAATTGCATCAAAGACTGCAACTATAGCGCTCCAGAAATGCAAATGCCCCTCTCACACAGACAGCTTCCACCATTGTATTATAGATCACTCCAGGGTCTCGCAGATCCATCAAAAACATTTTTTTAATTAAGTTTATCATCTTTTTCCTGATTAATTATGTTATTAGACTCAAATTTTTCAAACAAATATTTGTGTTTGATTGTGCAGTGGTCCTTTAAATACAAATAAAGCTATACAATATCTGATAAGCAAGTGTGTTTTAACAAATATCTAGGTTATTACACATTATAATTATCCCAATATTATAACAATATATTTTATGATAATACATTATTATTATTATTAATATAAAAAATAATCATTGTAATAGTAGTATTTGTCCCATACAATCAGGTCCTCCATCTCTTTAATATCTGTTAAAATTGTCCATTGCGGACCATAAAAAAATCCACAGCACTGTGATTTGCAGTCTGAACAGTCAGGCTTATCCTTGGTCCACTCCACAAACTCTGCTAGCTCAGTTGTGCCATATACAATGGAGACATTTCCTATAATACATTAGAATGAAGCCACCCAGGTTCAGACTCTGAATGCCAGAAGAAGCAGCTAACCCTAGATATGCATTTCAGTCTATTGGGTATTGTCAAGGAGGTGCAGCCGTTTTCTATAAGCACTGCTGAGCAAGCAGTCTAGTTTGGAGTCCACCAATGCAACTTGACAGAACACAAGGCTTATTTACATATGCCAATCCACAGGTTCTTTAGTATACCACTCTGATCCCACCCAAGAAGTGATCTAGCCCTAAAATACATGGCAGTCCCTCTGTGAACATTAGAAGCAGCTACATCCAAAGGTACCTCTGCGGGTCATTTGTGAGTCTAATGTGCAGAAAGTTGGTGCTGCATATATGAATGTCCAGGTCCAAAACAGTCAGCGGGCTTCAATTACACATAGGAGTTTTTGAGTACAATGAAAACTGTAGTCTGATTGGGTCAAAAATACAATAGGTAGACTTTTTATACATCCACTGAACTGTGTCTTACTCTCGCCTCTATTGCCATAGCTACTCATGCACTATGGTGGCACTTTGATTTTCCAAAATATATCATTAGTGCCTGTGTGTTTTTGAAAATAGGGATGATGGTCCTTACAAATTTTAAATATGTTGGGCTTATTCCTAAAGGATTAAGACACCTTGAGCCATTGGAGAAATCTTGAATTACCTATAATCTTGTTACACATATCTGCTAATCGTGTTTGTTACAAACTTAACAAAGATGTAAAGATTTTCCCAATCTTTAACTATTTATGATTTTAAGTCAATTCAACATGTTCGAATGGGGAAGGGGGGGGGGGGTAGCTAGATATATGAGAAATAGTAACTGAAAAGTGGAAGTGGAAAAAACAGGTAATTTCATTGTCATCATTAGAGCTCTGTATGTAACAACCTTTTGGCCAAGATCAAGTGTAGTACCTTGGCTGCCTGGTGGGGTATGGAAATGGTCCCAAAGAGATGTGGGAACAGGGAAACACTTGGTGCTCTGGGCAGAGGGTCAAGTTGTATTGAATTCCAGGGGCTAATTGAGGGTTTTGTGCTCTGACACGCCACCAAGCACAGAACGTTTGGGTTTGTGGGTAGTCCAGTATTTTTGTTATTGCCCATAGCCTATGGGTTAGGGGAGCACCTCACTGTGCACCCGAAGCACTTAGTGCGAGGACAGAAAGACCCTTCTCACACGTCTCTCTGGCTAAGTCGGATGGAGTTGGTGGCAGCTGCCTCACCTAATGCTGGCATCCGTCACTTTTGTTTTTTGACAGCACAGGACAATGGCATGGCAGACAATATGAGCATAGTTTTGATTTTGGCACGGTACATTTTCTTCACACCAGTGAAGACCTAGATGTTCTTGAGGGATGGCCTTTTGATCAAGGACCCCTAGGAAGGACCCGGGCGGAGTTTGTGGTAGCTGCTCCCCAGGAGTCTGAGCTAGGGTTGACTGGTGGCAGCTGCCCCCCCCCCCCCCTAGTGAAGAGCCTGTCCTCATCGGATGGCATCAGCCTGAAGATGGGAGTGGGAGAAATTAGATCTTTCTGGTTTCCCTAAACCTTATGATCAGAGCCCAGAATCTTAAAGGGGTCCTCAAGACGGGGAGACCCGGAGGCTTCACTGGGGCTCTAGCACGTAGAAGCACAAGAATGATTGAGGCACTCTTCACTGAGCAGGTGTTGAAGAAAAACATGTCCACTGACCAACATTCTACTCCAAAACCCAGTCATGATACTACAACACAGAGGCCTCTGATTTCTTCACTTTATTCACCATCACGGCACGTACAACAGAATAGTATACATAATATCTGCTGCTGGCTGCGAATGCTTAAACAACATGTCTTTTATAACATCTCCACATACAGAAAATGGTTTGTCCATTACCAACCCCTTCTAGACAATAACAATTATTTACATTTATAAGCCAATTAAGAGACAAACATGTTCTTAGCTTGTAGTAACTGTGCATATCACCTTATTGTAATAATGCATGCGTAGTAGCCACCTTGTTTTTCAGCCTTGAGTACGGCCTTCTATTGGCTATAGAAATATTATTGTTTCATAGTGAAAACTGCTAAATTAGAGAAAATCATAATTAACTGGTTCAGAGCTTACATTGAGCAATATAAAAAATGCTGCAAAGGTAATAAATGCTATATATATATACTAAATAATGTATGGTTATTTGTACACAACGCTGCCTCCAGCATTCTTAAAAAAAATAAAAAAAGAAAGCTTTGTATGGAACAACAAAGTAATTAGTGGTTAGAAAATGCTACATTTGATCTGCAATTTGGTACAAAATCTAGAGGAATAATCTAGAAAGAAATGAGCTAGAATTTATTTTGGTTAAAGAACATGGAACATTATTATTATTTTTTTATTAATTAAGACAGCATGCTTTAAACATTACCAAAGTTGTGTTGTGGATGACAAAATATTAAGTAAAAACATCATTGAAATGAACAGGAAATGCACAGACCATACATCTGTCTGTATGTCACTGGCAGAAGAACTCAGCTATACTACTGTTCATTGGCCGAAAGGTGCAAGCCCCAGATTTGAATAATTTTTTACTGTTTCAAGAGTATCATTTGAAAAAAAAAGAAAGAAGCCTAATTGTACACCTTTAATGATGACAAATTTGGATATCGATGTAATCTGACACCATTATATATATATATATATATATATATATATATATATATATACTGAACTGTTCCATGTTATATGTGCTCACACCCACAGTGTAAGCAGCCGGATGGTTGATCAGTGGTGATAATATTTTTAGGTGCTTCGTTTAAGCCTGGATGTTAGACAATTATTTCCTATAAATATACTATATCTATACATGAAACAAGTAATCTCAATTTACAGTCCGTTTCCTATTATTTGAATCATGCTTGCTTTCTGTTGGACATTTTCATTACGCATATTCCATCTGCTCAGACATTGGAGGACCATGATGAATCTTTGAGCGTAAAGCAATCAATGGGTTTATATTTATACCACATAGAGAAAATGCAGTATTGATTCATATTCAGCAAGCAGAGCTCATTGTAAAATGAATTACTATATTTTCTTGCATACTTAGTAATGTCTGTGATCAGTACTGTACTTCAGCAATCTCTATGAATTAAAGCCACCTCTTAAAGGGCCACTGTAGCAGTGTGTACCAAGAACACATACACATGTTATATGTTGCAGCCTCTGCTTGTAGAATATTCCATGTTATGTGTCTTCAACAAGTCCTGCTAGATTTTAGCCTGATAGGCTGCAGCGCTAGTACAACTTTTTATGATTGACATTAAACCACTTTCCCCGTACAGAATCTCCAAACCTGCTCCTGCAGATGTAAACCCCTCTCTTAGAAATACAAACTTCACCAAATTACCATGGATGTCCCTGGAGATGAGTAGAGGAATCAGTTTTTGTTTAACCTATGCTAGACTCACATTCTTTAAGCATATTTTTTGCTGCAGCAAGACCTGTTCTCTATGGTTATTGGATAACTGCGACGTAGGCACCTTGCTGCTGTGCCTTGGGATATGAGTAGCTTCCCACTGACACAGAAGGCTAAAGCGTATGTCTGGTGGTTGATGCTCCTTCTTTGCAGAAGGGACTTGCCTGGCACCTCAGCTCCGTTCTGTTCTTCGGGACGGGGACAGTCTGATATGCTACAGGAAACTTATGTTCTGTAATGTCACAAGCAGGCTAAAATCGAGAGACAGCACCCCATCCTACAGGGCAGGCTACTAAGCAGATGTACATCCATCACTTGCATTTATTTGACTGGTCCAGTATCTTCAGGCAGCCCCTCTTGAAATGTGCTGCCCTAGGCCTAGACCTCTCATGGACCTAGGTAGAAATACACCACATACAGTCTTCCTCCATATGTAAAGTTGTGAGAGTTTGGTTCCTTTTTTGTCAGCCAGTCACAAGCTGTAATAAAAAAGCTGTGTCAAGCTGTTGGCCATTTTGTATACAGAGAAACACATGTTTGCTCCAACTTTTTATTTTAGAGACTGGCGAGTGAGGAGCATTTCCTGATAAGTCTACAAAAAATATACCAACATTACCAGACAAAAAATAAGAATGCTAGATCTTAGATCACTTATTTTTTCATATAATACATTTTTTTAATGTGCATGACAAATATTGAACCCAATTGTTTTTTCAAAGTAATTATTGTCTGTGCTAACACTAATTCTTTTCCATCTACTTTCAAGAGATTGTGAGAAAAAAAGATACTGCAAGGGAAGTAAAATCTGTATTTATATTTTATTAATGAACCTCTTGTATGGTCTCATAGTGTCATTTGTTATTGTCCCCTTATAAGAGGAAATTCATTTATTAATAAAGAAATTCAAATTCTTCTTCTTCATACAAGATAAAAGTGCTTGAAACAATATATGATTATTTCAGAAAGCTTGTCATTGTAAATTATATTTTTGACCATTACTCTCATTTAATAGATAGATATTTAAATTACAGTATGAGTCAATTTCATTGGGAAGTTAGCTGCAAAATATACAGTCAGGTCCATAAATATTGGGACATCGACATAATTCTAATCTTTTTGGCTCTTTACACCACCACAATGGATTTGAAATGAAACAAACAAGATGTGCTTTAACTGCAGAATTTGTTTTAAGGGTATTTACATCCAAATCAGGTGAACGGTGTAGGAATTACAACAGTTTGTATATGTGCCTCCCACTTTTTAAGGGACCAAAAGTAATGGAACAGATTAACAGTCATAAAACAAACTTTCACTTTTTAATACTTGGTTGCAAATCCTTTGCAGTCAATTACAGCCTGAAGTCTGGAACGCATAGACATCACCAGACGCTGGGTTTCATCCCTAGTGATGCTCTGCCAGACCTCTATTGCAACTGTCTTCAGTTCCTGCTTGTTCTTGGGGCATTTTCCCTTCAGTTTTGTCTTCAGCAAGTGAAATGCATGCTCAATCGGATTCAGATCAGGTGATTGACTTGGACATTACACAATATTCCACTTCTTTCCCTTAAAAAACTCTTTGGTTGCTTTTGCAGTAAGCTTCGGGTCATTGTCCATCTGCACTGTGAAGCGCCGTCCAATGAGTTCTGAAGCATTTGGCTGAATATGAGCAGATAATATTGCCCGAAACACTTCAGAATTCATCCTGCTGCTTTTGTCAGCAGTCACATCATCAATAAATACAAGAGAACCAGTTCCATTGGCAGCCATACATGCCCACGCCATGACACTACCACCACCATGCTTCACTGATGAGGTGGTATGCTTTGGATCATGAGCAGTTCCTTTCCGTCTCCATACTCTTCTCTTCCCATCACTCTGGTACAAGTTGATCTTAGTCTCATCTGTCCATAGGATGTTGTTCCAGAACTGTGAAGGCTTTTTTAGGTGTTGTTTGGAAAACTCTAATCTGGCCTTCCTGTTTTTGAGGCTCACCAATGATTTACATCTTTCTTCCTTATCACTCTACCCCTCTCCTTTCCTCTATCTACTCTCCCCTCTCCTTTTTCTCTCTTTCTTTTCCACTATCACTCTTGTTTCTCTCACTTCTGCCCTTCCCTCTCTGCTAACTTTTTCCTTCCCTCTATACTCTCCCTTCTCTTTCTCTTTTCCCTCTCTTTTCTATTTCTCTCTCTCTCCTTTTCTCTCTCCACTATCTGTCTTTGCTCTCTTCTGTCTTTGCTTGCCCTCTCAATTTGCTCTCCTTCTCTCTCTCCTTTCCTCTCTCCTCCTTTTTGTTTTTTGCTCTCCATTCTCTCCCTCCCTTTCCCTCTCTCTCTCCCTTTCTGTCTTTGCTCTCCTCTCTCGCCTTTCCTCTCTCCTCTCCCTTCTCACTCTATCTCCCTTCCTGTCTTTGCTCTCTCTTCTCTCTCACTGCTTTGTGTCTTTGCTCTCCTTCTCTCTTTGCATTTTGTATTTGCACTCCTTCTCTCTCTACTCTCCCTTCTTGCTCTCTCCCTTTCTGTCTTTGCTCTCCTTCTCTCTCTCCTTTCCTCTCTCCTCTCCCTTCTCACTCTCTCCCTTCCTGTCTTTGCTCTCTCTTCTCTCTCACTGCCTTGTGTCTTTGCTCTCCTTCTCTCTTTGCATTTTGTATTTGCACTCCTTCTCTCTCTCGTCTCTCTTCTCTCTCTCCCTTTCTGTCTTTGCTCTCCTTCTCTCTCTCCTTTCCTCTCTACTCTCCCTTCTCGCTCTCTCCCTTTCTGTCTTTGCTCTCCTTCTCTCTCTCCTTTCCTCTCTCCTCTCCCTTCTCGCTCTCTCCCTTTCTGTCTTTGCTCTCCTTCTCTCTCTCCTTCTCTCTCTCATCTCTCTTCTCTCTCTCCCTTTCTGTCTTTGCTCTCCTTCTCTCTCTCCTTTCCTCTCTACTCTCCCTTCTCGCTCTCTCCCTTTCTGTCTTTGCTCTCCTTCTCTCTCTCCTTTCCTCTCTCCTCTCCCTTCTCGCTCTCTCCCTTTCTGTCTTTGCTCTCTCTTCTCTCTCTCCTTTCTGTCTTCACTCACCTTCTGTCTTTGCTCTCCTTCTCTTTACCCATACATTTATATGCAACGGGTATGCATTTCTTTGGGTAATGTAAACACAAAGCTGAAAGCGCAAAGAGCTTTAAATTAAAGCTAATCATTATTAATATTATTGTTTTTTTGTAAGGGTTAGTGGGTTAAGTTCAAAGCAAAAAACAATAGCGATATTAACACATTGCAAAGAATGGAGGGCTCTGTCTTTGAGCTTAGAATCCGGTGTCCCTAGAGATTTCCTCCAAAGCACCATGCAAGACTGAAAACTCACAAACTTACAATCTAAAGGTTTTTGTTGTGCTACAGAAGGGTGAGAGAAGTGTTGTGCATTTTAGGGTGGAAGGTGTGTTTTTAGTGAGATTTTTAAGGTTATGAGGCTGGTGGAGCGAGGCACGAAGTAACATAGAATATGGGCAGCACAAGAAAAGTCCTGAATACGGGAATGAGAGGAGGTGACAAGAATGGTGGAAAGAAGAAGGTCGTTAGCAGAATGAAGACGGCATTTGGAGATGAAAGCAGAGATATAAGGGGATGCACCATTGTTGAGGGCTCTGTAAGTTAGGGTCATCATGTTAAATGTTATTCTGAAGGCTGAGGGAAGCCAATGGAGTGATTGACAGAGAGGTGATGCCGACACTGAGCGTTGTGTACGGTAGATGAGTCTAGCAGAGGCATTCATTATCTAGCTCGCAAATTAAGTCGAACCCCCAACTAAAAAAAGTATCCAGTTTCTGTCAAAAATATTACGATTACTAAATAGGACTCACAAGAGCTTTTTCAAACACTTATTAAAGCTACAGTAGCAATTAAATACACAATACTGAACTTTAAAACCATTGGAAGGCATGGAAAAACATTAGAATTAATTGTAGAACTGTTTCAAACCCACACATATTCAATTAAAAAATATTATTTTTAAATGTTATTTCTGAGTAATATCGATCCCGAGACTCAAGTAGTTAATACATATCATAAAACCCACATTGACTAGAACAGATGATGTAATGCATTTTATAGAGTGCTAGATTGTGAACCCGATCGGCAAATATTAGTTATTGGCACTAATTAATTTGTAGCCCCCGATTGCAGATTACGTGTAACTTCCATGTTTTACTGATGTCATGATGACAGTCTGTGTCTAAGAAGTAAATTACGGGCTTGCTTAAATATTGCCAGATCATATGATCACGCCATCTGAAATCCTACTTAAAAAGCCAGGGTTTACTAGTTTAGGCATATGGAGGTAAATTGCGAGATGGAGTAAATAGAATACATCTAGAGAGTTAGAGAAAAAAACACCTGCAGCCAAAATTACCTTGTAAGATGTTTTTGCAGGCTTCTAATAGAATAGTGCTCATAGTGCACTGAGTGGCCAACTAAGTAAGTTTCTTAACTTTTTTTTATGATTTCTCTTTATTATAAATAATTCATTAATTAGGTGGAACTTGTCCTTTAAGTGTGCAGCAGATTAATAATTCAATCTTAACCAAGTAATGGGCTAATATGAAAAAAGGTATTCTGTGTCTAACTGTAAGTATCTTGAGACACATTAATAGGAATATGATTGAGTCTTAAGTTCATTGGTTTATATACAGTTCGTAGTAGAGCAATATTTTATTGCCTTAATTTCTACAGAAATGAAATATCTACGCCATATAAAGGCTGTATCTATCACACACAATTTAGAGAACATATTGTCTTCCATACCTGTATCTGGTAGAAACTCTAACTACTGTGAAGAAAGACTCATTAGTAGGAAAACATTAATGAGAATATCATGCAATTTGCAACAATAAATTGAAAATGTTAACACGGCCAGTCTTTGAAACTAATTAGATGTATCTTTATGGTGGAATTTTTGCACGGTTGATTTCTTTATATTGGAGTTTACTAGCTGATCCTAGCAATTTTCCCTCAGAAGTGTCCAATTTGTTCACTGAAGTTGTAGAATAATGTCCATTGTTATAGATTTTATCACTTTATTTTCATTAGACGCAACTTAAATAATTCTACTGCATGCTCAGTGCGCATATAAAGCTGCTAATTTTTTTATAACCTAAAAATCATTAGTAATTCTATACATTCTGAAAAAATTACATCTTGGATCAGCCCAGAATGACATCACTATAATTACATAATTAATATATGATGTTCTATATATAGTGTTCTTCACTTTTCTTATCAGTATATTCAAATAGAATATGTGAGCACTAAGAGGAACAGATCAGTAAAAATGTATATAGCTTATTACAACACACAAAAATGGTAAATGTCACCATGAGTAAATGATAATATTCATCACAAAATTATGGAAAGGCTCTTGAGGAATACAATTAATCTATATATTTCTCTATAAATACTGTGCTCACTCTCAGCTTTCCCCACTAACATTTTAGCTACTAGGTTACTCTACATTATGCTTTAAATATTGTGAGATACAGAGCAGTAGCAAAATGTTTTTAGGTGATGTTTTGTAGTAAGCTAATTTTGTTCCATATATGAAAGTAAGTAGGTTTTGAAATGTTAGATGCTTGTATATATTTGTTAATGGAAGGTGGGGGAGTGCAAGGTCTCTTACATCCATTGTCTATCATGGACGAGTGGAAGATGACTCCAGTGGCAACCTGTGAAGCTCTGGTGAACTCCAAGCCCATGAGGGTTAAGGCAGTGCTGGAAAATAATGGTGGCCACACAAAATCTTGACACTTTGGGCTCAATTTGGACATTTCCACTTAGGGGTGTACTTACTTTTGATGCCAACGGTTTAGACATTAATGGCTGTGTGCTGAGTTATTTTGAGGAGACAGCAAATTTACACTGTTATACAGGCTGTACACTTACTACTTTACATTGTAGCAGAGTGTCATTTCTACAGTGTTGTCACATGAAAAGATATAATAAAATATTACAAAAATGTGAGCTACTGTGTGTGCAAAGCCAAGGTTGGATTTTAGCACAAGCTGGGAATCCTTCCCACGGACAGCCATTTCAAGGTTACTGCCTATCATCAGCGTGGATAGGGATCCCAGTCTGTGTTGTGGATCTTATGAGTAGGTAGTTCACCACAACAATCATTTAATATATGGTGGGCAAAAGAACCATAGAAGCCCTCCACCCACCAGTAGTACAGTAAAGAAATAGTACATCTGTGTTCACATTTGAACGTCTAAAACAAGTTAAAAAAACCTGCTTCCAGCTCAGAATTCCGAGAAATACAGTTATTACACTGCATTCTGGGAAGCTGAGCAGGGACATGCAAACGTGCCCACAAATGCTTTGTTCTTCAATACATAACCATTTGAAACATCGCTTCCTTTAAGCTTATTCCTGCTGCATTACACAGCTTTTTTGCAAAGCCAAGGTTGGATATATAATAAATGTCAAGTGATGAACTTATTACTCCATGCCTGCCCCAGACTTCACTGGTCTGCCAGAAACTAGGTCCCAAACAAAACATTATTGCTCGCAAATGCATGTCATATGCCAGTAAAGGTTAATTTATTGAGGCTGACTACTATGTGAGATATCAGTTACAGGGCAGGATACAATGAACATAAATGTATTGTATGAATATGTGTGTTGTGCACTGTTCTAATGGGTGCCTGACACTCTGGTGCCTGGCAATCCAAGCCTAGTCACATAACCCAACCGAACAAATATATATTAATACATATTTAACTCAGGACACCTTTTTCTTTTCTTTTTGATTATTTCTCCTTTTTTTCCCTCTTTCTTTAAACATTGATGGATTGTGCTGTACCATATCATAGATTATCATGATGTTACATCCATGTGTACTGTTTTAGTGTGATCATATTTACTTGCATCTGTTAAATTTGAGCTGCCTATTTTTTTACTGCATGACTGTAAGCTATATTAAGTTTTTTTTTTTTTTTTTTTAAGACTTTAGAAGCAAATTGGAAGATTATTCGGGATGAAGGACTTGCTGTGATGGACAAAACTAAAGGGCTTTTTGTTCCTGAAGATGAAAATCTGAGAGAAAAGGGTGACTGGAGTCAATATACATTGTGGCAACAAGGTGGATATCTTTGACTGTTTAATAATCACATGTTTCATTTAAAATGAGATCAGCCTGAAAAGGAAAGTTCAATCTATTTTTTTATATGAAAGATCTCACTTCGAGAAGATTAACAATCTATAAGAAAGTTATATAATTGTAATAGTTTGCCAGTTACTGCTCTCAGGAGACAAAGAGCTGCCATTAGAAGAAAAGTTATATTTCTGTAATTGACAGAATTTTCAGTTGTTTGATCTGAGTTGGATGATGAGCCAATCCAACTACAACTGCAGCTCCCTACAATGGAAGTTAAATTCATTTTCTGTTTTCTTCTGCACTCGTGTTGCCTGCCTTCTCTAACATATTGAGTTGAAGTGTTGAATAACTCTTGAAGATCCTATGTCATGGTGTGGGTCATAAATACTAAGATTTGACATATCTAATATTTCTCTAACACTTCACCTTTTAGTACATACTGTCCATATACACATTTGAACAATGAAAGGCAAGTGCTATAATACATTTTTTAAGTGTCTTCCTTTAAATGTCTACTGTACCACTTGTTGATGGGAAAAATGTATTAAGAAAGTAAATAAATTCAGCCATTAATTTATTACTTATTATTTGCCATAATTCTGCAGTAGACCCTTCTATTTTAGTTTTTGAAGATCTACTTCTTCAAGTGATAGAGACCTTGGAAGCAAAGGGAAATTATATTTCCAATATTGCAATAAGACTTCCTTTTACAAAAAAACTCCATTATCAGGTTTATTTATTCATATGGTACAAACAGGGCTACAGTGATCCTTTAAGAGCAGTCTATGTTTATGGAAAACCTTCCCTTCCTTAGTAAATGTAAAACACGTCAATATTTGTGGATATCGCAAGCCTTTAAGCAACCAATATAAACGTGATTTTCCTTAGGAGCAAATGCCATAAGATTTTGCTTTGGATTATTCATATCCCAAACAATCTTGCTTTAAAATTATAAAAATGGTCATATGGAAATAGAGATTTACGTTTTAATTAAGATTAGTACAACTTGCTGTAGATGTTAATATTTTCTTTGATTTATGTAAATACTTTTTTTAATTATAATTATTACATTTATGAATTATGCAACTACACATTCTGATTGTGTCCTGGACATCTTATTGAATATTTCTGTTCAATAAGATGGCTGAACCATTTTCAACACTCATACTTATTAACACTGTGGCAAAAGAGATGTAGTTACCAAAAATGGACTCTCCTCCCCCATACCAACATACAAAGTTAACGCTTTGCCTGTTCTGAAGCTAAGGAAGCAACTTTAGTGCCATAAGTGGTATCTGTAGCATAAATGTGGGGAATGTTGACTGACCAAAATCATGCAGAATCGCAATAGTACAATTTGCCCAGTATCTAATTTCCTGGGGCCTCATTCTATTATCGGCCGTAGGAGCTGCGGGGCCGCAAGGACCGGCCGCAAGCTATTTGTCTATTCTATTCCCCTCCGGCCGGGGATTCCGGCAGGCTTGCGGCCGGTGCCTTGCTATCTCTTGTGGCCGCTCACGCCGGAGGAAAGCCTTTGATCTAAAACGGCCGCAAGAGAATCGGCCGCAAGAAAACCCAGGTTGCTATTCTATTGCTCCGGGAACCCTGTCTGCAAGGCTAAAACCGAGCCGCAGCTTACTTGCAGCAAACAGGTCCCGCTAGCACCAATTAAGCACATAATATAGCCATCCTGCACTTTGAGGAGACTATAAAGTGATTGTAGGTGTTAGCATAAATAACACAACATTCCCCTACACTCAAATCCGTAAATACATTTTATTTTTATATATGACAAATATCCATGTAAAAAGTCCAGAGGGCTTGGAGCACCTCAGACCCGCCCACGCTGCGGCCGGAAAATAAACAGTTAATGTAAACTCGGGTTTGGGCTGATGTGCAAGCTTGAGAGTGGGTTACTATTAATCCTCATGTCCCCCAATATGATCCCTAGCATTTACAGAGCTTTACAGTGCTGTCTTGAATTTATTTTTGACTTTAAAGATTTCTGAGCTTACGGCCGGTTGCAAGATATATGGCCGGATGTAAGGTGAGATCCTCACAGCCTTGCGGCCGTTTTACGGCCGATAATAGAATGAGGCCCCTAGAGTTTTGCATGTGTGTGTATGTCCAGTGAAGACCCACTTTTATTTTTTATTTGTATTGGAAAAAATAAACCAACTAAGTGTCATCTGCTGAACTACAGAAGACAGTGGGCTAGTTGTATATATGTAGTTGCATGCAGCAAAGCTTGATTACTTATGCATCTGAAATATATATATATTTTTTCACATTAGGGCGAAAAAATGAAGATTCTTGTAAAGCTGCACCAAGAACATGTGCCTTGCTAGACAAATTTCCAGAATCAACAGGATGCCGCAGGGGACAGGTACAGTATAATATTGCTGTTGTTCTTTCAGATTATTTCAGTAGCCACTTCTTTTGATTTAGGGCTAGGGTGTAAATCATTTTTTGGACATTCTTATTCCCTATACAATTTTGTGGAAAGAAGCATTGCTAAATATATTTAGTGCTAAGCAATGGGACACTTTTAAGGCATACTGTCCAGTTAGGCAATATGCTAAAGAATGAGAATTCAGCATACTATTGAAAAATATCTTATATTATACCTTTATTTTTATTCCCTGTAACTCCATTTGCAGCTCCTATCGAGCACTTTATTTCTCCTACGATAGTGAGTCCCTCTAAGAGGATTCTAGGTAAATTATGGGGGGGTCACTCTCAGAACCTGGAGGCTCAATGTGCTCTAATACTTGCCCCATAAATACATAGAAATCGCCTAGAGTGTCTCAGCAGCAAAGGAGGACATCTATTGCTTCTTCAGAGCTGCAAATTGAGCCACATGTAATAAAAATAAAAAATAAAAAAATTGGCAAGTATAAGCTTTTTTTATTAACAGTCTCAATTCTCATTCGTTGGCATCTGGCCTACACTGGCAGTATGCCTTTACAAAACTTTCATTCAGCGGCCCTTTATATTGAGGATGTATTTACTTATAGCACAAGAGCAAGCACATCACGACTGTCCTTATCATCTGTGAATGCCTCATTGTTCTTCTTTTCTTTTAATCAAGAGAAAAACAAACCTTGTAATCAGAAAAGTGTAGAAAATTTACAGAATTTAGAATAAAATAAAACAAATGTGTATAAAACGATACAGATGCATCAGAAATATTGTGTCGTTATTACAGAACCACTGTAGAATAAAAAGAATGAATAGGTTTGAAAACTTTGAGTCTTATTAAAAGCATAATTAAACATACTGTATAGCTAGTTTTAGTCACAAAAAAGGATGCCTTTACTGGACCCTGGATGAATCCATAATATATAGGTGGACGTTGTGTGTGTGAGAGGGGCGTTTACATATCTGGATAGCTGTAGTTGCTTCTATTGATGCAAGGTCCTGTTCTGGGCCAATGAGAAGAATGGTGCATGATGTTGATTTCACTCTTAACCTATTATCTCCGTTCCTTCAGTTCCCACCCCTCCCTCCACTGATACACACCCCCATGATCCAGCTGCAGTGTGGCAAACACAACATTTTGTTGACTTCAAAATTTCACATTTTCCCCCAAAAATATGTTTATGTTACTGTTTACACAGCTGTTAATGTTGTTATTTTGGTAATTTTGGTCCCTCTTTTCTTGAACTAAAGTGGTCCTTTAAATGGTTTCAAATTCTTTATGTGCATCAGACAGTATATTTTCTGACCAATATGTATAAATGCAGTACAGAGACCTACATTTGAATAAGGAGTCAATAATACTTTAATTTATAAATATTTGTAACACAATAGGACATGTTATAATTGTAATACATTTGGGTTAAAAATTGACTGATGGAAAAAAAAAATTGCTTTGCCTTTTTTGACAAGTGTTTGTGTTATTAGTCAGTTCTAGTAATATGATAAAGTACATTCATTTGTTTTAATTAAAACTCTCATTATATACATGTAATTGTAATTAACCCTGGGGGCAGACAATCACAATTCCTTATTTTTGTCTTTTGTTTCATGTTTTTTGTTTAGATCAAATACTCAGTCATGCACCCTGGAACTCATGTATGGCCTCATACTGGACCCACCAATTGTAGACTACGGATGCATTTGGGCCTAGTTATACCAAGTCATGGATGTAAAATACGATGTGCCAATGATACAAGGTATGTTTTAACCAGTTCTACATTTAAAGTCATCATTCCTTTACAGTTTATTTCTTAAAGTCTACCATCAACAGATAGATAGATATTGGGATTTATATGTGGATTCTGGAACTTGAAGGTTTCCATGTATATCTATGTATAAATATACAGTGTCATTATTTGCAAAGAAAACGTATACTGAAATATAATTTTTTATTCTGAATAATATGTGAAGTTATTCAGCTTCTTCTCCAACTAAATGGCGGGTTCCTGTTGTCTTAAATATATGGAACAATAGTCTTGCCTTGTTGGCAGCAGTGCAAATCCATTGAGAGGCCATCTGTCCTATAGTTTTATGTATGTTTTGTGTATTTATATAGCACCATATATCTACATATTTACATTAAGTCAACCAATGTGTGTGTGTTTGCGTTGTACAGTCGTGCCAGACTCTCCGTGACCTCATGGACTGTAACACCCCCATGCTGATCCACTTGACTTTCATGGCAGGGATACTGGAGTGGGTTTCCAGTTTCTTCTCCAGTGGGCCACAGCATACAGCTCCTGGTATTCCTAGATGGTCTCCCATCTAAGTACTGCCCAAGCCCAAACTGCATGGCTTCAGGGTGGTGTGATAAGTCAACCAATAGGTAGTAAACAAATCCTACTAGAGAGGTTGCAGTCTAGTACAATCAAACGTCTGATTTAAGACAACAGGTGCTTATTTTCAGTTGTTGGGAAAGCAATAGCTGAATAATTTTACCCATGTTTTTGTCAATAAGTCTGTTTATTTTTCTGTTTTGTATACATTTCAAGCCAATGGTATAATTTATATTTAATACTAGGTGTATTGACAGTATTGGAAGTATTTGTCCTTAGCCTAAACTGTTATAACATTTTTGATTTTACAATCTACAATTCCTATCACCCCTCGATTACCCTTCTTTATTTTTACTCATATTACCAAATTCATAAATATGTAGATGGCTCAACCCATAACCAGCACCTTGCTACTGTCATGTGGAACATTTCCCACATATGTTATGTGACATTTTCCAAGTTTTCAGAGCTTTAAAGACAAAAAAAAAAAACTTATTGGAGAAAGGTATTATCTCCTTTACATATGTTCAAATTCCACATTGAACCCCTTTCCCATTTGATCCAGACTTATGGGTTGATAACACTAAACCCATCCTTTTGTATTAGCCTTCCTACAAAATTCCTTTAAATTCTAAGATCATTTATTACTGTTTTCAGCCCTCTTTCATGCATGTACATTTGTATAGTCACCCATCCCACCTAATATACTTATTGTATATATTTTTACAACACTAGACTATATTTTTGGCTAATATTTATACATATAAATCTATATTACTAAATTTAGGAAGCCCGTACATTGTGATTTTTTCATTTAAATTTCAGATAATCTTTAATTTTAAAGATGCTTACTATCTATGTATTGACCATTTTCACTATGATTCATTAAAGTTTTAATTAACACCAGTTCAAGCTCCCCTGCTGTGTGTGTGCTTTGCAGATTTATTCTATTATCACATAATTATGACCCAGTGAGGTTTTAGACACAGATTCACTGTCTGCTTTATAATTGGGCACATGCTGCTACTGAGATGCTACCAGCCACTGAGAGATGTAGAATTTATGATTTGTTTTGTTGGCTCAGAAGTGATTTTCAGCTATGAAAGAGCTGTTAAATATAATAAACAGTGAGATTTATATGACTTTTCTTACTATTCTTACCTGCTGTTGTTGGAAATTGTCCATTATGGTGTGGTAATACCGTCATGTTCCCAAGACAAATATTTTTTAACATCATTTCATATGTATTAGCTTTTGTAAACTAGCATCATTTTAAAACATCTTCTCAGATCAGCAAATAATTTTTGCTCTAATAGATTAAAAATAATTTTACTATAATATTACTAACTCACTCATGTTGGCTGGTCTATCTCTACTCTTAAAGAGCCAGTGTAATTAAAAATCATCAACAAATGACCCTGGTGTTTGCTAAATCTCCTTAGTTTGCAAGCAATAGATTTTCAGAGTTAACACCCCAGCATATCCCTGCTAAAATCAGCATAAAATTCATAATTCATTTTGGCAAATCACATGCAGCTATACATTGTATCATCTGTAAAGCCAGCATGTGCACCAGAGAATCATGGGATGTGTAGTCCTGCCTTCACTCAGGAACAGGAAGTATGGAGTCAGACACTACTATGTAGATTTTTTGCATTGAGCTGCATCTTGCATGAATGTTAGTAAAGGGTTAAAAATATACCCAAATGCAGTGTTTCTATTGGTAGGTACACTGTGCCTATGTCAGCAGCTCTGGGGGTGTGGAAAACAAGTTTTATTTTTAAATAAAATAAATGTGTGTTTATAGAATGACTCAGTGTAATGTGTGTGTCTGATATAAGCAGCATGTGTCAGGTTAGAAAAATATAAAAACTGGGAAACTTAGATATACCTTTAAAATATGATTTCTCAAGTATTCTCTGCCAATTTAAATTTTGCTTTCTTTATAACAGTATATCTCAGGGAATCCGAGCACTACTATACTATCTGTGTTAAAGTGTTTTCCTTGTTTTTCTAATGTTATATTTATGAAACCATTGGTTAAAGGGACACTGTAGTTTTGGGAATAAAGCTTCACATGTGTCTGAATGATGTAACATACAACATTAGCAGACATGTAAGTCATGAAAAATAGAATTTTTGTGAAAATCTTAAATTTAGCAGAATCTTTTTGTTTCATGGGAACTTCATCTTGTATTGCTACCCTGCCGCATGAGGAAGAATGTTATCTTTCTGGGGTTTGTTCTTCTATTTATTTCTGTTGTCACATGGCTAGTGTTAGTGACAGTTTTTCCACAGAACTGTGATGTTATCTGCATTTACAGGCCCTCCCATTCCTTCTGCCATTACAATCACATATATAGTAGTGAGCAATACGGGTTGTTGCTAACGCTGCAACTGCGGCCCTCGCGAAGCCCCCCCTCCGACCCCGTACGACTTAGGCAGAGAGCGCCAAAGGCGCTCACTGCGCTGGTGGAGATGAGCCTCATAGGCACTCATCCCTACGACCCCGCACGACTTAGGCAGTGACCGCCGAAGGCGCTCACTGCTCTGGTGGAGAAGAGCGCGGTAGGCGCTCATCCCTACGACCAGCGGAACAAAATCTCAGTTACACCATTCACATTGCAAGACACGTAGCAGTTTGAAAAAAAAAAACGTGTGCAACAATTACGGCCTGTAACACTTGCAAAAACAAAAGTTTAAAATACAAGGTCAAAAAAGTTAACGGCCTAACAAACAAAATGGTGGCCCAAAAAACTAAAACGAAGCTACACGACCCCTAAACACGCATAACACCACCAAGCACATAAGACTTTTACAAAAAAAATACGACCAGTGGCACCTAGAAAAAAAAACAATATGAGGTAAAAAAAAACGAAGTTAATGGGCGAACAGCGCACATACAAAAACAACAATAACACCACCAAAATTAACAAAAATACAAAACAGCCAACACTCACAGCATGGAGCGGGGGGGGGGGCTTGGACAGGCATGACGTCTGGGAGTCAGGTTGCACAACAATTTAACCACAATTTGCTGAGTTTCCACATAAGAAAATCGCCTAAGCAATAAAAAAAATGGCGGCCGAAAGAAAACGAAAATGAGGCTACACGACCCCTAAACACTCAAAACACTGCAAAGCACATAAGACTTTTACACAGGGACGTACGAGGTATAAAATACACTATTAGGGACAATGGAAAATGCTCCACACCCGCGTAACGCATACACAACCGCCGCCATTTTACAACACTAACTTACAACTAATAACATTACCATTACAAAATGCCAAATTACACAGCTAAACAAACCGCTTCCCCTCGCGCACGCAGCCTATTTACACTACACACTGCAGATATTGCTGACACTTACACCTCAGAACACCAACAGTGCAAATGTACATTGTATGCTGCAGGAAAATCAAAAGAGATTGTTAGCTCTTCAGGATATTGATTGCTGGATATATTAATTACAAATAGGTATATTAATTTATTATTTATTAATTAATTAATTAATTAATTAGCATTGTACCCTATGTAATCTTCTGGGGCCTCTTGTGGCTAACTCTGACTAATTAGGGCGAGTTTCGGCACAGCACCAGTCACGTAGGAAGAAATCAGTCACTCTCTTTGTTGTCTGTTTCTGATATAGCAAAAAAGATAATTTTTCTGAAAGCGCTTTGTACAGGTCTCTTTTAACCCTTAACCCTTTATATTACCTTTTTTATGCAAAAAAATGTTTTATAATGTTTAAAATCTGCTCTTATAAACCCATTATATAAAATGTGTATGAACAAAGTGACATTTTAATCAGTGGTGCATTTGATGGCTTGAGGACTGAAGATGGTCACTTTTGCCATAATCAGATACATTTTGCTTAGGTTTGAATATTTTATATGCTGGAAAAATGTTTTATTAATGTTATTCTAAAGACATTTTTCTATTCATTTGAGTTACAAGTAAATCATAGTCTAATATTCACCATTTTTCATAATTGTATGCCACTTCCCTTATGGCTGTCAAACATGCTTAAGCAACTCTAATATGTAAAAGATGCACTAAAAATATTACAATATAATCAAGTATAAAATAAATATAACTGACACCATCACTCAAGAATGTGCCCACTATTTGGAACAGTGACAGACAACCTAACTCATGTGAAGGCTGCATTTACTGTATGGACCCATGCATGATTGGCAGCAAGTGAAATGTTGGTATGCATACATAGATGCCATTTGCATAGATAGAAGTATGAATAATTGTATATACTGCAACACAATCTTTTAACTTAAATAAGAAATAAAAAGGTTAGGAGAAACAAAAACACATTTTTCTTCCTGTCTTATTATTTGAATTGCAAAATACAACCATAATTGCCCTGACCTTCAATGTACCCTGTAGCTTTGTGCCTTTGTTTTCAGGAAGATCTGTCATGTATCCTTCACAGGAGCCGAAGGGTTGTCATCAGCACAATAAGTGCAAAAGCCTCTTGTCTTATTTGGAAAAGATCACGTTTTTCTTACATCTACAGTGTTATTCCAAGAAGTTGTTGAGTACTTAAGGAGTTAAGTTAGAGTAGTTTTTAGTTGTCAGATTTAAAATGTGTGTACCATGTAAATAAATAATTAAGTTTAGTGACATGAAAGCTCTCTCCATGGCTTCAGATAAAGCTGAGGTTTTGCAGCCTTAATCCTGTGATTAGAAGCTCCACTTTCTCTCCACTCTGTATGTAGTAAAATATTTATTGATCTGTGGGATTTTGGGGTTTTATGTAACATTTCTTGCTCAATGTTAGAGTTTTAGAGACGATTCATAATAAAGCCTCATCCAGGTTTATGTGCTCTTGCAGTAAGGCCCATAGTATTTTATTTGTACATCAGTTTATACATCATTGCCGAACCCATAGAGGTTGTCGGGTTGTGTTTCATTGACTGTAAATCTAAAAACAATTTTAAAAAAATCATACTAAATAATATACTGGGCCCTATTCTATTCCCTCTCACTCTTAAAAATTGCCACATATTCTATTAGCTACTCGCAATCCGATTAAGAGTTACCCGCCCACAATAACTACGGGCCAAGGACTCAAATTTGGCCTTAGAACTCCATTGGTTTTAGTACAGCTCGAATATTATGAGCTCTAAAAATTTACAGTTACTCAAAATCAATATTCTATTGAAGTCTAACCCGCAACTGAAAAAATATCAAATTTCTGTCAAAATGTCTGTTATTTCTGAGTAATATCGATCCCGGACCCAAGGGGTTAATGCATATCATGAAACCGATATGAACTAAAACAAATGATCGAATACATTTTATAGATTGCTTGATTGCAAGCCCAATTGGCAAATATTACTTATTAGCATTAATTCATTTGTAACTTCCCGATTGCAGATTACGTGTAACTTCCATATTTTACTGACATCATTATGACCATCTCATTTACTATTAGCTGTGTCTAAGAAGTAAATTACGGGCTTGCTTAAATATTGTCAGATCAAATGATCACGCCAACCTGAAATCAGACTTTATCATACTTAAAAAGGCAGGGTTTACAAGTTTAGGCTTAAGGAAGTAAATTGTGACCTTGAGTCAATAGAATACATCTAAAGATATAGATAAAAAAATACTTGCAGCCAAAATCACGGGTTAGAGTCATTTGCGTGCTTCTGTTTGGGAAAAACCATACTCACAACCCACTTTTTTCTCCGAAACCCAGTCATGATGCCAAAAAACAGAGTCCTCTGATAATTTTCTTATTATTAAAGTTTATTTAGACAAAAATGTGAGTCAGAAGCAAAAACATCCAAAAATGTCCGCTGCTGTTCACTGACTCACAGAAAACAGAAAGCACACAGCTTTATATTGTTTACGTAAAGACAATGAGATAATCCATCCTCCCCCATCTAGGAACATGGTGCAACCCGCTAACAACCAATGAAAGTTTATTAACACTATGATATCCAATAAAAATTATTTGCATGCTTTTCACATGTGCCTGATCATATAAGGCACGTCACCATATGTGCAAAAAAGACTATTACTGGTTATCTCTGCTCATAGGGCAAGGACTGGCCTTGTATATGGCTAAAAAACATATTTTGTTTATGCTAAAAAGTTGGTTGCTGTCTGTAAAACCAATTTTTATTATGAGAAGGACTTGTTTAGGCTTATCAAATAAAAACAATGAATTTATAATTGAAAGCAGAATTAACTGTTTGTATACCTCACGGCCTGTAATGGACTGAGTTATGTATCAGGGCTAAAGTTCATTCACAAGTGTTACAAACATGATGAATGATATATATATATATATATATATATATATATATATATACTGTATATATATATATATATATATATATATACTAGCGACTTGCCCGTCAAAAATGACGGCAATAAAAACTGAAGCCTGGCAATGCTGTTTGCCACACAATGTAAGCCTCTCCCCCTCTACTTTACTGGCCTTGTGATGAGCGCCTTTGGCTCCTTCCGCCTCGTCTACCTCCCTTGTATCTCCTGCCCCCCTGTATTTTTACCTCCCTCTCCCTCCCGTGTCTCTAAACCCCTCCCCTGTGTCTCTTTCCCCCTTCTCCCTCCCATGCATCTCTTCCCCCCCCTGTGTTTCCCCCAACCCTCCCCTGTGTCTGTTCCCCCCTGGCCTGTGTCTCTTTCCCCCTCCCCCTGTGTCTGTTCCGGCCTTCCTCGTGTCTCCATTTCCCTCCCTTGTGTATCTTCCCCCCTGCACTCTCTCCCCTGTGCCTCTTCCCCCCTGGCCTGTGTCTCTTTCCCCCTTCCCCCTGTGTCTGTTCCGGCCTTCCTCGTGTCTACATTTCCCTCCCTTGTGTATCTTCCCCCCTGCACTCTCTCCCCTGTGCCTCTTCCCCCTCCTCTTACTCCCCTGTGTCTCTTCCCCCTCCTCTTTCTGTGCCTCTTCCTCCCTGTCTCTTCCCCCTCACCCTCTGTGTCTCTCCCCACTTTGTGTCTTCCACCCCTCTCCCTCTGTGCCTCTTCCCCCGCCTCTCTCTGTGTGTTTTGCCACTGTGTCTCTTCACCCCTTCCTCTGTTTCCCCCCCCCTCTGTGCCTCTTACCCCCCTCTCTCTGTACCTCTTCCCCCCTTTCCCTCTGTGTCTCTTCCTCCCTCACCCTCTGTATCTCTCCCTCCTGTGTCTCTTCCCCCTCTCCCTCTGTGCCTCTTCCCCCCTCTCCCTCTGTGCCTCTTCCCCCCTGGCCTGTGTCTCTTTCCCCCTTCCCCCTGTGTCTGTTCCCCTCTTCCCTCCCATGTGTATCTTCTACCTGTTCTCCCTCCCATGTGTCTTTTCCCCCATCCTCTACCTCCCCTGTGTCTCTTTCCCACCTATCCCTCTGTGTCTCTCCCCCCTCCCTCTGTGTCTCTTCCCCCTCCTCTCACTCCCCTGTGTCTCTTCCCCCTCCTCTTTCTGTGCCTCTTCCCCCCTCTCCCTCTGTGCTTGTTCCCCCCTGGCCTGTGTATCTTTCCCCCTTCCCCCTGTGTTTCCCCCCCCCCATTTCCCTCCCATGTGTATCTTCCCCCTGTTCTCCCTCCCGTGTGTCTTTTCCCCCATCCTCTACCTCCCCTGTGTCTCTTTCCCACCTATCCCTCTGTGTCTCTCCCCCCTGGCCTGTGTCTCTTCCCCACTCTCCCTCTGTGACTCTTCCCCACTCTCCCTCTGTGCCTCTTCCCCACTCTCCCTCTTCCCCACTCTCCCTCTGTGCCACCCCCCCCCCCCCTCTTCCCCACTCTCCCATCTGCAAGCGCGGCTACTGCTGCGCAATGTGCAGTTTATCATTGTCAAACTGCGATTCGTCGCAAGCGTGACGACGAATCGCAGTTAGACAATTATAATATGTGATATATATATATATATACTAAATAATGTAAGGATATTTGTATTTTTTCCACAACATAGAATAGGGTCCAATATCAGCAGATCAAGGACGTCGTATAGATCACAGGCCTTTCAAAGCCAATAGAGTGACTGGTCATACCCTTGTCCTGGCTGGGGAATGTGTTTATCTAGGTCTATATAAAGAGACATGGCTAGAAAATGCACAGAAACAAGCAGGGAGGCAATACAAACAAATAATTCAGCCTCAGTGTCTAATGCATTACTGCATTTAAATATACAATTTAAGACACAGGGGTCTCTCTTTCTCTTTATCAGTTTCCATATTATTCCTGTCTACTTTCTTTCTTATTCAGATCTCTCTATAATACAGCTTTATAAAGGATTAGAACTCGGTAATGAGAGGATTAGTATTCTTTAAGCTGTGCCCTTTTTAAACAATCATGGTAGGATTATACTTTGCATTTCTGTGAAATATTTTAGTCATAGAAATGTAATACAAATATAGGGCCATGTCTTCTATCTTGTACATGGCTCCTGAAGAGGTGTAACATAGTTTCCAGCAACAACTTCTTTGTAAAATGTATATGTACTTCATAATAGTTATTATTTATTCTATTTGTTAGATTATATATTGAATTATTTACCTGGTGCTTCCCTGGGGTTCCACAAAAAAGTTACTCTCACATTTAAGCTTTGTGGAAACCTTGAAAAGATCCTGGAAAGAGATTATGACATTCTTGTTAGGCGTTGACAGGTAAAGGGGCATATTTTGGAGTCCTGGAAGAGGTTTCCAACATAATAAACGGGAGGGACTTGAGGGGTCCCATTGTAACAGTGTTCGAGTCCTGCAGATCTGTCAGTAATTCTTACAACCCAAATATGTTTAATTGGCTGAAATAGTTTATGAAACACTGTTCTAGTAAACTCAGTAGATGCTGTTTATCATCTTTGGGTTGAATGATCAAGTACGCTTTTGCTACTGCTTAGAAGTCTCATTTTTTATAGAGATAAATTATACAGTAAAGCGATTGTTCAGGAGGTTAAGTGGTGCATGGCACAACTTGTAGATGGAAATAATTGGTGTAGATATAATCTTGAACAGTACTGACCCGGTCCAACCCTGCTTGGCTTCAGGGTGGTGTGCCCTCTTGGTTCCCTGACTGGAATCCCTCTACAAGTTGGGCCATGCACCACTTATCCTCATGAACACATACTCATTTATCTCTATAAAAATGTTTAATCTTAAACCAGGCCCAACCCTGCTTGGCTTCAGGGTGGTGTGACCTCTTTGTTCCCTGACTGGAATTGAACCCAGGTTGCACAGAATCCTAACCACTGGACCACCAGGGAACCTTAGGCATAGCTTACATAGGGAAATAATGGGAGCATGGGGCAAACTATAGAGTGAAAGAGCAGAGCGTTTATTACATGGCTGTGCAAGCCATAGTCTGGGAACTGCAATATAGCCTTCCAATGCACGTTATGCCCCTCCTATACTGTATATAAACTATACGTATATGGCTGGACTAACAACATTTCACATTAAGCTTCACGCCAAGCTGTGCTTCTTTTAATCTGCTCTCTATCTCTTCCTCCCTGTCTTTCTTTCATAGCCCTGTATCATATAATATCTTTTTTAATGCTTTTTATATCATGTTTTTATTATATGATATGTCACAAAATCTATGCTGAATAAAGTAATAACTGAATACATCATTCTATCACTTGAAATTGATATATATTTTCTTTTAATTAGTATTATTTACAAAATGTGCTTCAGGTGAATAAAAACCTGAGTGATATGAGATAAATTCTGAATATCATTAACATTAAAATGTGGTTGTTCTGATACGTACTGATGTAACTCACTTTGATTGACCCTTTTTGTTGCACTTATAATGAATAAATACCAACAATATCTGTTTCTGTAACAGTTGCCTCTCTGATAATGCTGAATAATCCATCTTATCTTTCAGGACTTGGGAGGAAGGCAAAGTGTTGATATTCGATGATTCATTTGAGCATGAAGTGTGGCAGGATGCCGACTCATACCGCCTAATATTCATTGTTGACGTGTGGCATCCAGAGCTCACAGCACATCAGCGGCGGACTCTTCCTGCCATCTAATACATATTCAGCCTTAATTCAACTTCCAAGTCAAAACACATGAAGGAGTTTTGATGTATGGGAAATATTACAATATTGAATAGCACTGATATTGGTATGCCATTTCCTACCAGTCTTTTTTTTTTATTGAGTACTATATTGATACCAGATGTAATTGATTTGTATGTAGATAAATTAAAGGGATTAAGTGTTTTTAAAATGTATATTTTATGTATAAATAGATATTTTACAAACCACTATTTTTGAAGAAAGATACTACGGTAACTTCTTTAAGAAGTCATAATGTAGTGAGCCATAGTCAGAAATAAAATGATCAACTTTTAGTTACTTTCCCTATATTATTTCTATGCAAAGTAAACATAATACATATGTGAAATGTGATTTAGTTTTATTTCTCTGACATTACATGTTTACATATTGCAGATGTGCTGCCTTATATTGCAATATTTTACAAAGATTAGTATATGTTATTATCACTGCAGTTTAGCTACTTGTTCTTTTTATGATAATTTCACTCTAGCATATAAACTTAAAGGGTCTTTGAAAACACATTTTCATGTTGAACCTATATTTTGTTAATTTTTTTGTTGCTCAAGCCTTCAGTTGTGTCCAACTCTCATTGACCATATGGACACAACACGCCAGGATCGGCTTGTGTTTCTGGTTGTATTTATCCATATGTTTTTTTTGACAAAGATACTAAAATGTATTGCCAGTTCCTTCTCCAGTGGACCATGATTTGTTTGGCCACTCTACTATGACCTGCCCATCCTGGGTGACCCTATATGGTATAGTTCAATGCCTCATTGAGATACACAAGCCCCTTCAGCACAATAAGGTAGCGATCAAGAAGGGGAGTTTACCATTAAGTACCATTAAAAAAAAATGTGCAGACAGCAGCAAGAAAATATAATGTTAAAACAATGTTTACCTAATTAATGACCACTGCTGTACCCCTCTCCACCTCTCTCGTTGTCCTGAGCACTACTGAAAAGAAATGAAAGATTTTCACTGCAATAACTTTTATTAGCGTTACAGCAACAGCCAGTAACGATGTAAACTGTTTTTTAATTATATTTTCCAGTTTGGTTTGCTTCTGTTTGCTCGTGTATTTTTTATGATAATTAATGGTGAAGAAAAAAAGATTTAACATGAAAAGCGCTTACACTGGCTCTTTAAGAAATTCATACTTTTTTCAGTATCCAGACTGAGAAATATTATTGTGTTGATTTTATATCCATTGAAATGTGTGCCTTTGATGGATTTAATATTTTCTAACGAGACATAGAAGAAGACTTGAGGTACCAGTGTACTTACTGTGTCAAAATCATTTTAAGATGTTGTAAACTTATTCTAAAGTTGCAAAACAATGAATCCAGGTCCATATATGTCCTCTTTTCAGTTATTCTTTACAATGACATTGCAATGCTTTTTTTCAGCCAATCCCTACCATATCCATGGGTGCTTTTTTCAACAAGATCCCTCATTATTGGCTGAGAAATTTCTCACGCTGTAAAAAATATGGCAGGGAGTCCAGAAAACATTTGGCCAAGGCTTCTTTATTAAATTGTTTTATATATTCCAGTATTTGGGGTATAAAACATCTGAATAGGAACTTTTGGGATTTTGATAGTTCTCTACAAAGAATTTTTCATTTGGTCCTCTAAAACAGCCTTACCTGACTTCAATCATTAAAGGGCTAGAGCCAGCCTAGAGTTTCAGGATTTTGCAGGTCAAAACAAGCAGCCTTATTAAATTGCAATTCGGTAAATTTAAAAGGGCTCTATTTAAGCACACAGCATATTTTATTTACAGAAGTTTTTAGTTAGTGAAGACCTTGCTTTTGGATAGAAGTTCACTAACTAAAAACTTCTGTAAAAAAAAAAATGCTCTGTGCTTAAATAAAGCCCTTTTAAATTTACCGAATCGCAATTTAATAAGGCTAAAGTTGTGTAATTCAAAATGATTGAGCCACATGCACTTTAATAAGATATCATGAAAATCTGGCTTGATAATGGCCCTCAACTCAGTTGATCAGCCCTGCTCTAAAAGGTATAACCTACTTGAATCCACTTACTTGGCCATCTTTACTTATATGTTACATAGTAGGTTGAAAAAAGGCTTTTAGTCCATTAAGTTCAACCTTTTAGATCTCCTCTGATCTGTAATATGTAGATTAATTGTTAATTAAATGTTAATCCAGAGGAAGGCACATTTCCAAGTTACTTCATGTGAGATAAAATATAACTGATAAAATAAGGCTAATTCTAATAGTATCATTAATGCCAACTTCCCCCCTTCTACTGACCAGTCTGTGTATCTCACTGGACAATACAATTATTTAGCTCACCATAAGATGCATTACTTTGAGAATATAGCATATCAGTAATGACTTTAGATTCTATATATACTTTCATTGTGGAATTGCAACAACAAATGATTTTTACAGAGCTTAAGAATAATTAAGATTTAGCTGCTTTTCCCCCTCACTTGTTCATATGCAGCTTTTCAGCTCTGTTGCATTATCATTCCATATTATAAGCATATTGAAGCTAATATACCTGCACTCACAAGATAGCAGATGTTAATTAATCCCAGGGGAACCGGTCTGCTCCTGCAGCATATGCCAGTGTGACAGCATCTGCTCCCTGTGATCCGAGGGCATTTATGGAAGAGTTTGGGTATTAACAGAAAAAGTCTATCACATTTAAACATGTCGTATAACCTTGGAGCTATAGTGAGATATTTTATAACTTGGTATGTAAGGTTTTTAAATGTAAGCTTTTTAGGGTCAGTATCAGAACAGTTGGGAGGAGAGGGGATGCCTTTATGAAAGGCCCATCCTGGATGAGGGCTCCATGCTGGCAGGCATTTATATTATGTGCTTTGATGCCTGTCATCATGGGGGGAAGGAGGGGGCTCCTAGGAAGCCCCTACCTGGCCCCTAAGTGTTAGATATTTATGCTCACCCCTAAATATGCTAATTTAATAAAGGACACAGAATAAGATATTTCTCCACTTTATGTGCAGTTATCATAATGGCTGGCAGGGGTGTAGGAGCCAAAATAATTCTGGGGGGGGGGGGGGGGGGGATACAGCTCATTGTATACACAGGCTTTAAAATAGCTTATTTATACATACATACATAAAAAAAATCTGGGGGTTTGTCTCCCACGTTCCCCCAGTTCCTACACCCATGATGGCTGGTTATTGGAGATGTAGAAAATGGGCGACCTCTGATGAGCAGTATCAATGTCTTACGGTTGCCAATGCAATTTTCTTTTAGATATAGTAACAAAGGACTAACAATGCAATCTATATTATTTCAGTGATAACATAAAATAGCACTGAAAAGAACTGTGATACTAATACAGATTAATAGATAACACGTGTGCGGCTTTTTCTTATTTCTGTTTGAGGCTGAGATCTTTTTAGCATATCTAATTCAGAGGAATTCTGTGTAAACACACATTTAACCTTAAAAATCCAACTACCATTTTTGAGTTTTACATTCAAGGGACTCTGCCATCCCAACAGGTAGTTGATCTTATTTTAATGATCAATAAAAACTCTCTCTAGCAGTTTTCTTTATAGTAAATAATTTCTGAAATATTGATTTTGCAGCTTCTGTAAGCTGTAATGTGTGACTGAGAGTGCTTGATAAAGGTGGGAGAGGGGTCTAATATCAGGGGGTCAGATATTTATTTTGGCCCCTACAGAAACAAACAAGCGTGCTGTAATCCTAATTAGCATTTGAAAGCAGTGAATTAATATGTGGGAGCTGCTTATTTACACATAAATACAGCAGCAACAACATGGAATTTCCCAGGACTGGCTCACTTTTGAAAATGAATGAGCCAATTTTTAATGGTCTTTAAAAATATGCTAAAGAATCCCTTTCAGCGAGGAACAATATATTTGTATTATGGATAATTGAGTAAAAGTTACTGAAGTATAGAAGCACACTGAAAACTATCCTTTCCCTATTCATTACAAGTGTTTTATTTGTAACCCCATCCTCTTCCCCCTTCTGTTTGATACTTTCTCAAGAGAGTGATTCCAAACTAGTGAGCTTTCCATTGCTGCTACTAAAAGCCCTGGCACTTATAGATGCTGCCTTCTCATTGTATAGATATGATTTACTGTGCAATCAAAGTCTGCTCTCACTTAATGATGATGATTACCATAAACTAAAATAACAGATCGCACAGCAGCATAATTACATATAAAAGATAATATATTACAAACCTAGCTGCATATTTTAAAGTGAAATTCTTTAAAAAAAAAAGTATATATTAAAACAATATTTTTCAAATGGCCCCAAGAGTTGTTGAGGTATGCTTGTTAGTTTATAATCAAGCATATATAGGTCTGTTATCCAAAGCCCTTTACAAGGCTAAAGTGTTTTTGGATGACTGGGCAGCATACAAACTAAAAGTTGTAAGGAGCATATTTGAAGGGCCAGAGGCAATTTCATGGAAGTTCTTATAGCATCTTGTAGGTGGCAGTGTGTTGGGAACCATATGCATATATATAGACTTCATCCAATCTTAGCATCATCAGATGTACTCATCCTGTGTGGGGAAATAGAGCTCCTTGTAGATACTGTATGAGGGAGAGGCTAACAGCCACATTAAATTAGAACAGCGTAAGTGTAATGTGAGACCCGCCTTGGCAGCAGGCTTGAAATCTGTCCGAGTTACAGAGCATTTAAATTAGAACATGTCGCGAGTTACGGGCTTGAGACGAAAATTATTTGTCGAACATGGGATGCGCGGCCATGAGCATGATCAATTAGTCAAACCCGTAGTTATGGATTTAGACAGAGCCAATGGTAAAAGAGATCGTCAGCATTACCTCACTAAAAAGTGGCTTTAGTTTTCAAAGTCTTACGGGTTTCAATTACGGGGTACGAACGGACCCACATTCCAGACATAATGCAATATTGATAAAGCCGTAAATATGATATTCTAGTCCATGCGAGTTCCATTATACTGTATGTATTAACACATTGATTGCTGGGATCGGAAATTAAACATGAAATAAAGTATTTTTCTGGGCCAATTTGCGGGCCTGAGAATGTTGTGCTAATAATTCTAAGACCTAACATCACTTTCCCTTTCATTATTAGTACAGTAGTGTGTTTATATTTGCATTTACAGTGCTATGGATAGGGCTTTCAGCCCCTTGCGGGTCCTCTCTAGCACCTGTTGGCTTCTTGGCTCCATTTGCGGGTTACAGGTTGAGCACCAATGGATTTGTTGCAATTTAATAGCGGAATTGGAACGTAGCAGTTACGGGCTTGAGAGAACAAAGGATTTGCTGGCGCGCAGTTCAAATTTTCACGTTGTGAATTTTTTTATGTTTTTGATGCTTAAATTGGTATAGAAAATGTTGAAAACTGGATGTAAATGTTTTGCAGAATATTGATGTATTCTGTAACAGATTTTCTTCAACCAGTTTTTATCTTTAATTACATAATTAAATTGTGTTTTGTGTGATGAGGGCTGATGTCTTAAGTGCCAAAACCAGATGCAACAAATCTTCATAAATTCAAAACCAGGCTATTGACATATCTGTATTTTCAATAGTACCTTCATCTGTCAAGAACATTTATTTTAATTTACTCCAGACTTGCCCAATGTTTGTCCTTGGGTGCCACACCAGGTAATGTGTCAGCAAGGGTAAGTAAATCAAAATCATTGAGCTACTGATTGAACAAAATATGCTATAAATGGGGTTTAGACCGAACCCTGGCCTCCAACATTGGGGACATCTGCTCTACACAGAGGAGGAAATTACTATTCAGAGTAACCAGAGTAAGATTATTCCTTTCAACATCATTCCTGCCTGGTGTAATGAGGATTCAGTTGGGGTTCAGTTAAGCCCAAATGTGATACATATTTAATTCTTGCGGAAAGAGACGATAATGTGAACCTGTCATGTTTGAATTAGTACAGTTTACAGAGCATTAAACAGTGATTATATGTTGTACTAGCCATTATTTCTGAACTAAATAATAGTTCTACTCTATTGAGTGTATGAACTGAAAGGAAAATTATGCATATGAAATAATTTGATTGATATGCTGATCCGCTAATTAGAAAGATAGGCCATTTGCAGGATAGTTGTTCACAAATTATTTTAAGAAATGGCTATTTGTTTTTATTATGTTCATTAAATAGAGACAATAACGATAATCTATATATGACATTGACACTTTAAATAGAACCCAAAATACAGAATATTTATACCACCATCAAAGCATTTTTTTAATTGTTACATCTGAAAAATGGTAATTGATAGTGTTTCAGTGTTACCTTTTGTAATAACTGCCTAATTGTGCAAAGTGGGGGCTTGTCCCCTACAGCCAATGTAGAGGCATATAGCTGCCTTGCTTTGCTGCCAATGATAGCTACATACAGCTGTATGCTTCCTGCACAGAGTTGCATTTCCTGTTAGTTTCAAAGAAGTATGAGTAGGTTTTGCTTAATGTTTTTCCATGCAAAAACAACTTTTGTTTTATAAATGTTTTTTAAATGCACAATTTAAAGGTTTGAGTTTCATGTCCTGCTCGTTACAAATTGGTATTAATGAATACTATGAAATGTTCCTCTGATTATAATGCATATAAAGGTCGAAACACAAACACATGAGTGCTGACCTCAAGATACTGCTGCTCTGGGTTTGTTATTTCGTAAATACATAATGTGATATTTCTTGATTGTTACACAGTTGGAAATTATTATACTGAAAGTCTACATACTGTAAATGAGCCTTTATAGACAGAGCTTTTGTCACTGTATTGTAAACATTATGATTTAATTTTCTGTGTTCTTTTTGTATAAGCCATACATACTGATGTTATTGCTTTATGAATAAAGACAACTAATGTTAAATACTCCTGGGTGAAATATATTTATTTATGTGCCACTTGCTTAATTATACATCCATAATACATAGAAATCCACAAACTGCTAAAAATATTATCATCTCCATAAAAAGTCAATTTTTACTCTCTTACCCTCTCCCTCTCGCCCCCCCTCTCTCTCTCCCTCCCTCCTTCCTCTCTCTCTCCCTCCTCCCTCTCTCTCTCCCCCTCTCTCTCCCCCATTTCTCTCTCCCCCATTTCTCTCTCCCCCTCTTTCTTTCTCTTCCCCTCTTTCTCTCTCTCCCCCTCTTTCTCTCCCCCTCCTTCTCTCTCTCCCTCCCTCCCAGGAGCCTGTAAGAAAACCCTTAATAGAGATAACTTATTGCTGTTGTTCAGTCATGTCCGACTCTCACTGACCATATGGACGCATCACGCTAGGCACATCTGTCTGTGTTTCTGGTTGTGCTTATCCATATGGTTTTCTTGACAAAGATATCGGAGCGGGTTGTGAGTTGCTTCTCGACTGGACCGTGATTGGTCTGACCACTCTGCTATGACTTGCCTATCTTGGGTGACCCTGCATGGTACAGCTCACAGCTTTACTGAGGTACACAAGCGCTTTCACCACGACAAGGTAACGATGCAGAAGGGGTGAGATACCTTATACTGTGCTTTAAAAAACTATATTAAGGACCCAGCAGTACAATTTTTTTATGAGCCTAGACTCCAGCCTTGCGGTATAAATTGATACCAATTTCATTCAACAAACATATCAAGCAAATAGTATCGCTTCTGACTTAAATTAAATAGAAATAGAGGTCTACTTCTCGATAGCTTGTTGCTCTAACTAAAAAGTTCGTCCAGTAAGTTTATATTCGATACAGGAATACTGGATATTAATGGCTACTCCACTCATTATATAAATAAACGATAATAATATAAATAAATATATATATATATACACATGGGCCCCTATTAAATTAGAGCTGCGTTTGGAATCATATCTCGCAAATGTGCCTCGTAGCGCGATTTGCGTAATACGAATCGATTTGCGTTTGACTTGTGTAATTTCGGATTCATTTTCCGAGATTTGTCTCCAAGAAGTGCTACGCAGTAAGTCACGGACAAGAATTCTTTGCGTGTACGCTCGTATCTTGCAAAATCGCTAAGTGCACAAAAATGCACCAGCAAATTGTTTTAAGTACTACGTACAGACTAATTAAAGTGTAAAAGTGACAGTTTAACAGAGGGAAAGCATGGAAGGCCATTACAATTGATTGCACAATAACCCCTTCCCCCCACCAAAGCAAATGCATTATAAAACAAGTTAGTTGTTACATTTTGGAATGAAAAGCCATGCTGCAGCTTACATAAACCAAAATAAAGACACACTACCTGATTACTTAAAAACACAAAAACATCAGAATGATGCCATATTAACCCTGTTAAGTGCTCCGTATTACGTATTTCTTGCTATTTTCACACGCAAACCTTAATAGATTAATTGATACGCACGGCCACGGAAATCACAAGTTATCCGAGATATCGTCCCTCGTTTGCAAATCCTAAGGTGCACGAGATCGCATCCGTCACTCGTATCTCGCAGCACTTTAATAGCGTCGTAAACTGTCTCATTTTCTAACTGCGTAGGCCTTGCGATTTCAACTCGTATTTACAAGGCTGCAATTTAATAAGGCTGTTAGTTAAGACCTACCAGCTATTAAAGTACCTTATTATTATTATTATTTCTCCATAATAGTGATATAATTATGATAATTAAGTACATAACCATCCAGGCATCAATTAAAAAACAATTAGCAAATAATGTCATTGTGACCCATTTTAAACCATATACATTACAAGAGTATAATATACGCTTTTGTGGCAAAAACATAATTACAATGTATATTTATATGTCAAGAGCTAGAAATATAATGCTGAATAATACCTTATCATAAAGTATCCTGCATATAAATTTACCATAAGAGTAAAATGAAATACATAATTAATACCAAAATATCATATTTTTTCTAATATTCTGTTTTGTGATGTTCAATATTAATATATTCACTGGTTCTTACTTTCGGAGATCTATCAGATTAATCAGATTTTCATTCCCAAATACAAAACTTTACATTTATTTGTGTTAAATCTCATCTGCCATTTAGCTACCTATTCTTTTAATTTATGTAAGTCCCTTTGAAGTGAAATCATATAATTTTCTGATTTAATTACCTTTCACAACTTAGTGTCATTGCAAATATGAAGACATTAATTCCCACCCTACTTCTGAATCATTCAAAAATATGTAAAAAAGGAAATGACCAAATATTGAATCTCTCATACAAAATTAGTACAATCATTTGCTTCCTGTCTTTTAACCAGTTCTGAACCCTAAAACAGATATTTACTGCAATCCCTTACTTCGTATAATAGCCTCCCAATGTGGCACTGTATCTAAAGCTTTTGCAAAATCCAAAAAGACTACCACTGAGTTGCCTTGGTCCAAGTTCCTACTAACCTCATCATATAGAAACTAATTAGATTTGGTTGATATGACCTATCCCTCACAAATCTGTGCTGACTTCTACTTCTTATTTGTTCGCCTGGATATATTCCTGTATACTATCCCTTATGAACCCTTGTAAGAGCTTCCCAACAACAAGGTGAAGCTTACAAGTCTATAGTTCCCTGGATTTGCTCTTGCTCTCTTCATAAATAAAGACATAATATCTGGTATCGAGCTTGTGGAAATATAACGTTTTTGTGGTTCCATAACCCAGTTCCCTCAGTACCAATAGATGTATTCCATCAGGACCTGGTGCTTTATTAAAAAAAAATGTAAGCCTCTTTTGGATTTCCTCCTGGGCTAACCAATTATTTGCTGATGGTAGTGCATCCCTATTTTTTTGCAGTGTCCTAAGCATTGGTATCGCCCTTTGTCAGTCGGCTTGTTTCACCCTTTAAGGTTCCAATATTTCCTTTTCTTCCTTTTTCTAGGGTTATTAACTTTGCAATTTACCTTTCCTTTTCTATTTTAGCCAATCAAATATTTTCTTTTGCAAAACCTGTTATACTCACGTAAAGCTGCCTTTGTTCCCTCTTTCTTGTAAATTGTAATGCTTGCTTTTTACTCCCTTTCCTTATCTTTAAACCAATATTAAGCAGCATGAGCTGGGACTTACTTCTTTTGTATTTATTTCCATATGGCATGTGCTGATATTTATGTATATTTAGTAAAGCTTTAAATGTTGTCCATGTATTTTCTTTGTTTTAGTCTGTATGTTGTATTGTTGCTGTCAGACCATTAATGATTGCCCTTTACGATTTAAGAGTTTATGTTGGTCACTTATGTTGTTGAAACTCAATTTAAAATGAGACTGTTATGATCACTGTTGCCCAAAGGTTCCCCTACTTCAACATTTGATATCAATATCAATATTATTTGTGATAACAAGATCCAAGATGGCCCCATTTCTATTAGGTTCTTCTGCAACCTGTGCCAGATAATAATCTCTGAGTGTACTCAAGAGCCTGCTCCCTTTAGCTGAACTGCTGGTCTTATCCAGCTAGTTTATTTCAGGGTAGCTAAAATCTCCCATTATTAGAACTTGGCCATGCTTAGCTGTATTTACCATCCATATAATTAAGTAAAGTATATTATGTAGTAATTGCAATTCCTCACTTACATATGTGCGAAGAACACTTGGACATTTCCAGCCCCTTCAAATAATGTAATAACCCGATACCGAACCCATGACTCCAATTAGGCGCTATCTAAACATGTTGTTCTAAATGCTCTTTAGCTTTCTTTCCCTGCAACCGCCCCCCCCCCCCTTGTTGATGACCTTATATGGGTAGAGATAAAATGGACCATAGGAGGCTAAAACTTAAATCTTTAAACACTTGTATATATCACTAGCGACTTGCTCGTCAAAAATGACGAAATTAAAATCTGAAGCCTGGCAATGTTGTTTGCCACACAATGTGAGGGCCCCCCCCCCCCCTCTAACTTGTGGGCCTCGTGATGAGCCCCTTCGGCACTCATTGCAGGCCTTGCAATGAGCACCTTTGGCGCCCATTGCGAGTCTCTCCCCCTCTACTTTTATGGGCTTCGCCGCTCATTGCAGGCATCGGCAAACCCGCAACTTGTGGGCCTCACAATGAGCGCCTTTGGAACTCATTGCGAGCCTCTCAACCATCTACTTTACGTGCCTCACTTTGGCGCTTTTCGTGGGCCTTGCAATGAGCTGTTTTGACGCTCATTGCTGGCTGCGGCATGCTCTACAAGCGTGCGCAATCCCGTAGCTCCCATGTCTCTTTGCCCCCCTGTCGCTGCCCTTTTCTTTTTTTCCCCTTATCTCCCTCCCTGTGTCTTTTTCCCCCCCTCTCCCTCCCCTTTGTGTCTTTCCCACCCTCTCCCTCCCCTGTCTCTCTTTGGCACCCTCTCACAGCTTTGAAACAATTTGCGGGCTTGGCGGCGGCATTGCGAGGCTCACAAAAGAGTCTCTGAACAGTTTCTGAGTTACGGGCTTGAAAAATAGCAAATTAGCTTTCAACCTCACTTATGGACTCCCTGCCTTCACCGCTCATCACGGGCCTCGCAATGAGCGCCTGACGAACAATCTCTCAATTACGACAACTATATATGTGATTGAATATGAATTTATACAACTAGCATCTCTTGCTAGGTCATTTAAGTGATCATTTAACAGAAGGAGCTGAATAAATAGAAATAGAACTCTCATTTATGATTATAGAAGTCATGAAAGTTCTTAAATCCTGAAGTAAAACTATCTGTTCTATATTTCATTAGCTGGATGCAATCCAGTAGCCTTTATGTGTATCTATAACTGCTGCTCCCATTATCTTACTAGATCTGAAAAGCTATTAGAACTATGGGCCTTATTCAGATTGTAATGTTCTGCATACTTAAAGTTGTAAGTAAAGTTGTCACATACTCTATTAGCCTTCCTGTCCCTCCCCTGTGTCTCTTTCCCCCTCCCTCCCCTGTGTCTTTCCCCGCTCCCTCCCCTGTGTCTCTTTCCCTTGCCTCCCTCCCCTTTGTCTCTTCCCCCCTCCTCGGTGTCTCTTTTCACCCCTCCCTCCCCTGTGTCTCTTCCTGCCTCTCCCTCCCCTGTGCCTCTTTCCTCCTCTCCCTCCCCTGTGACTCCTTCCCCCTCCCTCCCCTGTGTCTCTTTACCCTCTCTCTCTCTCCCCTGTGTCCGTTTCCTCTCCCTCTCCTGTGTCTCTTCCCCCCTCTCCATCCCCTGTGTCTCCTTCCCCCTCTCCCTTCCCTGTTTCTCCTTCCCCCATCTCCCTCCCCTGTGTCCCTCCCCCCCATCTCCCTCCCCTGTGTCCCTTCCCCCTGTAGCTGGTAATGTGATTATATTGATACATTTTTCTCTAACTATAGTAGTCTTTCAAAATATTAAACTGTGCTTCTGAAAAAGTGAAGTTTTCCTAATATATAAAAGATTACTGAATTTTTTAAGTAAAACTAGGAAATTGCCCATCAAAAATTATGGGATTAAAATTGTAAGGCTGGCAATGCTGTTGGCCACACAATGTGATGCTTTTGCTCCTCTGAACGTGTAAAAATGCCTTTTATTCTCATTACAAATGCTGTTATATTGTTACATTCTTCAAAAACTATATGTTCTATATTTCATTAGCTGGATGCAATCCAGTAGCCTTTATATGTATCTATAACTGCTGCTCCCATTACCTTACTAGAGCTGACAAGCTATTAGAACTATGGGCCTTATTCTACTGGCCAGATTGTAATGTTACGCATACTTAAAGTTGTAAGTAAAGTTGTCACATACTCTATTAGACCTCCCTCCCTCCCTGTGGTGCAAAACTTTCTATCATTATTTGAAAATAACATTTTATCCATTTTTAATAAACAACCAAGTGTAATGCACCAGGCACCCAACATAAACTGTATGGCCTCTGTATCCATAACAATGCCTTATAGAATAATACTAGTGCCAAGTCCTCAGACCTATACTGACTGCAATTACTCAGTCTGTCTGTATAGCTGGAGAATACAGTTTACAGAGTATCCCACTTGAATGATGTGCAGTTAATGTAAATACTGGGTTACCTGAAGGCCCAGTGGTTAGGATTTGGTGTTTTCACCGTTGCGACCTGGGTTGGATTCCACTCAGGGAGCCAAGTGCTCACACCACCCTAAAGCTGAGCAGGGTTCAGCCTGGTCAGTACTTGAATGGGAGACCACCTAGGAATATCAGGAGCTGTATGCTGTGGCCCACTGGATAAGGAACTGGCAACCCACACCAGCATATCTGCCATGAATACCAAGTGGATCAGCATGATGTGTTGCCATCCATGAAGTCACAGAGAGCCAGACACGACTGAGCAACGCAAACACTCAAACAAATGTAAATACTATGCCACAGAGGCGAACTAGATTTACATTTATAACAGTAATGTTGAAGAAAGCATGGACACTAGCAGTATACAGTTTTATATATATTTACAAAGTTGACTGTTCTATTTCAAATATTTTACTTAAACATATCTTATTATTTTGTTTTGATATATGCAGATCAAAAAAGTAAACAAAATGTTAAACATTTAAAGTCACATGTTGGCCAAAACATTAAGACGCCCTGCCCCATTGCAATTCCATCTGTCAACAAGAAGTTACATTAGGAAGGTATAAAGAGTGGCCATCCTTATTGCATTATCTATGACTCTACTGAGTTCTGTGATTTTTTTTCTGATTTCTTAAATTTAGTGTGCCTTGTGTGTCTGCTTCCCTGCTGTGCTCCCCTAGATTCACCTTCCAAAGACACCCACCCTTAAACATATTATTGTTCTCTCCCCACAGCCCTGCCTTTACTGCCCCATAGCACCCCCAGCTGGCACCCACCCTCACACCCACTGTTTTTTATTCTTATACTAGTAGCTTGCCCGTCAAAATTGACAGGCTAATATTTGTTGTGTCTCTTCCCTCCCTCCCCTGTGTCTCTTCCTCACTTCTCCCTCCCCTGTGTCTCTTCACCCCTTCTCCCTCCCTCTCTGGGTCATAACTTTTTGTGCTCAAGATCTCACCACCCAGCCAAAACAGGGGCATCAGTCATGGAGAAACAGGAAGGCAGACCACATCATTGTTTAGTGCATAGAAATACTTGCTGTTTATTCCTTTTCTTTGAAATAGATATCACAAACACAAATCATCCCCCTAGTTCTAGTCCATCCTCCTTTGGGCAATAGCTTGTTTCACCCCGCACCCACATTCCTCCCCCCCCCCCCTCTCTGAGAAATCATAGATCTGATATATATCAGTTGTCAATAGAGGGGGAGTTAGATTTTCCTTGCTATATTTTACAACCCAGAGGGCAATAAACTAGCTTCAAACTTTATGGCTGTTCCTTTCATCATGCATGAGGGTCTAGAGAGGGTATATCGTTACATTATTATTAACTTTTGTTTGTAATACACCAAAATATTCCATAGTGCTGTACAGGAGATATGAATAAGGAAATACAATATACAATAATGACAACTGTAGAAAATGGAGGGCCCTGTTTTGAGCCTCAAAAAGTATTTATTTCTAAAACACCCTAAAAGATTAGACACTCTCTACTTACAATCTAAAGGGAATAAAAGAGACAGAAACCTGGGGAGGAGCAGATAAGAAAGAGCAAGGTTGGGAAGGAAGTTCACATATAAAGGAAGTTGTGACAAGTTAGAAGGTTTAATTATTAGTTGGAGAGGGAAAGGACCAGCTGTAAAGTGATTGGCACTATTATGTAATATGGTATCTGCCCCTAGTGGATAGATAATGTAACCTGCAGATGGGAATGTCAGGAGACACATAGTTTAACCACAACTTAAGTAGACAGAGTTCATGGGAGAATAAAAGAGGAGTGGAGGGCATGAAAGGTGATATGGTTATTTTGGAGACGGGAAGGGGGAAAGTTGGGAAAAAGAGCCAGAGGAAAAGGAAAGGGGATATGAGGAAGAAGAAGGCAGAAGAAAACATTGTGTAAAGAGTTTATAGGGATAGTTAGAAGATGCTGCTAATTGGTCAGGTGTAGGAGATATGTGTGGCTCAATAAATTAAGACTAAACAGGGGTGGGTGAGGGAGGGAAGTGGAATCGGTCAGAAAGAGACTAGAGAGCAGTCTGAAATGAAAGAATATAGCTTCAAGATGTGATAAGAGTTACAGCAAATAACACAGGGCTGTTATACTATGCAGACAATGGGGAGGGTACAGGGAACAGAGATACACAATTATATCTACAGTGCCTTGCAAAAGTATTCACCCCCTCGACTTTTTACCTATTTTGTTACATTACAGCCCTAAGTTCAATGTTTTGTTAATCTCAATTTTATGTGATAGATCAGAACACAATAGTCTAAGTTGGTGAAGTGAAATGAGAAAAATATATACATGAAACTATTTTTTAGAAATAGATAACAGAAAATTGGCATGTGCGTATGTATTCATCCCCTTTGTTATGAAGCCCATAAAAAGCTCTGGTGCAACCAATTACCTTCCGAAGTCACATAATTAGTGAAAAGATGTCCACCTGTGTGCAATCTAAGTGTCAGATGATCTGTCATTACATATACACATCTTTTTTTGAAAGGCCCCAGAGGCTGCAACACATAAGCAAGAGGCAACACTAACCAAACACTGCCATGTAGACCAAGGGACTCTCCAAACAAGTAAGGGACAATGTTGTTGAGAAGTACAAGTCAGGGTTAGGTTATAAAAAAATATCCAAATCTTTGATGATCCCCAGGTGCACCATCAAATCTATCATAACCAAATGGAAAGAACATGGCACAACAGCAAACCTGCCAAGAGACGGACGCCCACCAAAACTCACGTACCGGACAAGGAGGGCATTAATCATAGAGGCAGCACAGAGGCCTAAGGTAACCCTGGAGCAGAGACTGGAGTATCTGTACATAGGACAACAATAAGCCGTACGCTCCATACCTTTATGGCAGAGTGGCCAGAAGTAAGCCATTACTTTCAGCTAAAATCAAAATGTCATGTTATGAGTTTGTGAAAAGGCATGTGGGAGACTCCCAAAATGTATGGAGGAAGTTGCTCTGATCTGATGAGACTAAAATTTAACTTTTCAGACATCAAAGAAAATGCTATGTCTTGCGCAAACCCAACACATCACATCACCCAAAGAACACCATCCCCACAGTGAAACATGGTGGTGGCAGCATTATGCTGTAGGGATGTTTTTCAGCAGCCGGGACTGGGAAACTGGTCAGTGTTGAGGGACAGATGGATGGTGCCAAATACAGGGATATTCTTGAGCAAAACCTGTCCCACTCTGTGCGTGATTTGAGGCTAGGATGGAGGTTCACCTTCCAGCGGGACAATGACCCCAAATACACTGCTAAAGCAACACTTGATCACTTTTGAGGGGAAACATGTAAATGTGTTGGAATGGCCTAGTCAAAGCCCAGACCTCAATCCTATAGAAAATCTGTGGTTAGACTTAAAGATTACTGTTCACAAGCGCAAACCATCCCACTTGAAGGAGCTGGAGCAGTAAATCCCAGTGGTAAGATGTGGCAAGCTCATAGAGACTTATCCAAAGCGACTTGGAGCTGTGATTTCCGCAAAAGGTGGCTCTACAAAGTATTGACTTTAGGGGGCTGAATAGTTATGCACATTGACTTTTTCTATTACTTTGTCTAATTTGTTGTTTGCTTCACAATAAAAAAAAAAAACATCTTCAAAGTTGTGGGCATGTTCTGTAAATTAAATGATTTACAAATCATCAAACAATCCATGGGAATTCCAGGTTGTGAGGCAACAAAACACGAAAAATACCAAGGGGGGGTGAATACTTTTGAAAGGCGCTGTAGCTAAAGTGACAGTTGTTACAATAACAGATAAATAATCACATATATAGTTGTCGTTGTAGAAATGTTAGTCACGCAATGTTAAATTTTGAGCATGCACCATGAGCACCAAAGGCACTCATCCTGAGGCCCCTAGGGCCTTCTTTCCCCCCGGCCAAAGGCGATCCATGCGGGGTTCGCAATGATCGCTGAAGGTGCTCCCATTGGGTGGCAAACAGCATTGCCAGGCTTTAAATTATGGAGAGGAGGGGGGAAATGATACACAAGGAAGGAAGTAGACAGGGGGAGAGACTCGCAGTGAGCGCAGAAGGTGCTCACATTGGGTGGCAAAAAGCATTGCCAGGCTAAAAATGTTATTCCCGTAATTTTTGACGGGCAAGTAGCTAGTCACAATAATAATCAGTAACAGTGCCAGAGAATCTTCAGTTGCCCAGCTACCTTAGCTTTGCTGTGGAGATGGTTAGGAGCCAGGAATCAGTCAGAGAGAGATCAGAGAATAGAGACTAGAGAGCAGTCTTAGCTTAGCTATGGAGATGGTTAGGAGCCAGGAATTAGTCAGAGAAAGACCAGAGAGCAGTCGGAAAGTTACATCTGGGCATTGCATTCCTGCACTAAATCATCAGAATATCATATAAACCATCAATAACAGCATATACATTGTAACCAAGAAACTGTAAGCAGTAATGAGAAATGAAAGTAACTATACTCACACATTACATGCATGATAAAACTATACTCACACATTACATCCATGACAGTAACTATATGCACACATACATTTTTTAACATGGCACATAAATTAAAGACACATTGTTATAATCATTAAAACACCCCCATGTCCATTTTGATAGTCTTTGATGTTAGAAATGTATGGTGTGCAGGGGGGTTCCATCATGGCCCCCAAATCAGTCATGACACACAGGCTACACTTGGTTCTTATAGGCACACGATTCATATTGTCTCTTACAGGCACAGGCTACAGATTGGCACTTACAAGCACAGGCTGCAGATTGGCTCTTACAGACACAGGCTGCCCATTAGCACTTACAGACACAGGCTGCAGACTGGTACATACAGGCACAGACAGGCTGCACTTCGGCTCTTGTATGCATAGGATGCCCATTGACACTTACAGGCATAGGCTGTAGATTGTCACTTACAGGCACAGGATGCAGATTGGCACTTACAAGCACAGGATACACATTGGCACTTACAGGCACAGGCTGCAGATCAGCTCTTACAGGCACAGAATAGGGACAGCCCTGGGCCCCCATCAGAGCTGGGCCTCAGTGCATTACACTGGCGATAGCTCCGCACCTGCACCCAACAACTCCAAAACATTTTACTAGCACTAAATAATGTGGCAATCCACTCTCCATGCCTCTCTTACTTCTAATAATTCACCTGTGACAACCAGCTCACCTTCCCCTCCAATTTCACTAAACTATTCTACAGTCAATCTTGGCCTCTGGAACTGCTGGTCTGTTTGCAGAACTCATCAAAAATCCAACCTCCCCCTCATTCTCCATTGATATCCGACATCGATCACCTGACCCCTTTTTCCCTCTACCATTCATGTACCCCTCACAACCCACACCTCAACTTTACTGACCCAACTCCAATGGCTTTCTCAAATGTCAGAAAAGAAAAAACCCAGTGCACCAGTTTCAACAAGGTGAATACCAAGCTGCCAGAAACATTAAACCCTGTCACTAGTGTTACTCCATATGTGTGCCTGACAGCAGTGGGAATGATTTCCAAAAAGATCTAGTAAGACACTAGTAATTCACTCCTAGTCCAGAATTAGCATAGTTAGGGAGAACCTTAGTCTAACCCAAAATCAAGGAATACCATGTCCTGATCAATCCACATATAATAAAACCTAATAATATACTGTAGATAGTGAGCTGACTAGAACAAAGGCTCTCCATTCCAGCACCACACTTCACACTCAAGCCATTATTGTCATGAAGTCCAATGGGTTTAGAAGTTCAATGGCTTCCAAATACTGCTGTGTTTTCAAATTCCTAACCTTTGTCTAACAAATCCCAACATGGCCTTTTCCTCTACTTCTTGCCTAACTAATCTCACTCTATATAACACAATGTTATCTGTGATCAAAACACTTCTCGACACTAACAGTTCGCTTGTCTACCTTGTACACACTTCCCTTTTTTTTCCACCTCTTCACTGGCATAAACTCCCACCTGACATAGGATAATCTTCCAGCCAACAACACTTTTTCAAACCCCTGAAAACACACTTCCTCTTTTATTCGAACACTGATACAACCTAGTTTCTACCACCCTACCTCTCCTAATCTTTTGGCTTGTCCTGTTGCATTCATGAACCTGATTTTGCAACAAAGACACAACTCACTTCATGATCAACCCAGTTGCCTTCCCTCCACTGGGCCCCTACAAGTAACAACTCACTCAGTGTCCCTCCCGAAAACCATTTCAAATAACTGCTCCACCACCCTTAGACCCCTTACCATAACAGCACCCATCCCCAAGACCCTTTCCCATCACTTTTCCCCCAAGACCACTTGCCTTACCTCCTACCTTCACAAAGCTCCTGGACAGTCTCAAGCTTCCAAATCGGCAATAAAAAATCCTTTTGTCATTTCGCGGTTATATCGATCTCGGGAATCAATGAGTTAATAAATAATACTTTGGCGCTCATTGCGAGCCTCTCCCCCATGTATTTCAACTTTCCTGCTTTGCACTGATCACCTTCGGCACTCCTTGCAAGCCCCACACTGAGCAAAGTTCCTTGGATAAAAGAGTTTTACACAAATGTATGTAACAAATACTATGTTTACACTAGTGACTTGCCCTTCAAAAATGACGGCAATACAATTTGTAGCTTTGCAATGCTGTTTGCCACGCAATGCAAGGCTCTCCCCTCCTCTAACATGCAGGCCTTGCGATGAGCGCCTTTGGCACTCATCATGGGCCTCTCCCCCCCCTCTACTTTACGGTCCTCACAATGCAGGCCGCAGCTCATTGCAGGGCGCTTCGTGCCTGCGCAAGCCCGTAACTTTGCGACTCATCACAGGCCTCGCGATGAGCACCCCTGTGTCTCTTTTCCCCCTCTCTCTCCCCTTTTTCTCTTTCCCCCTCTCTCCCACCCATATGTCTCTTTCCCCCTCTCTCCCTTCTCTATGTCTCTTTGCTCCCCTCTCCCTCCCGTGTCTATTTTCCCCTACTCCCTCCTCAGTGTCTCTTTCCCCATTCTCCCTCCCCTGTTTGTCTTTCCCCCCTCTCCTTCCCCTTTGTCTCTTCCCCTTCTCCCTCCCCTGTGTCTCTTTCCCCCCTCTCCCTCACCTCTCTCATTTTTAACCAGTAACTTTTTTTCAAGCCTGCAAGACTTGAAGCTGAAATCGGTATAGCTCCAAGCCTTGCGGGCTTGAAAAAAGTTTTATTTTTTTTGAGGGCCTTGCGATGACCGACTGTGGCACTCATTGTGAGCCTTTCCGGGCTACCTGATGAGCGACATTGCGGGCCTCACAATGACCCCGTAAGGCCTTCGTCGCTCATTGTGAGCCTTTCCCCACATCTAAGTGGCGGGCCTCGCGATGAGCGCCTTTGGCGCTCATTGCCAGTTTATTCCCCCTCCTCTACTTTACTGGCCTCGCGATGAGCGCCGTTGGTGCTGATTGCAGCCTCCGTCAAACCCGCATGCGTCAAACCCGCATGCACAAGCTCATAATGTTTTAGCATAGCGTTACCGACAAACTCGCAATTACCACAACTATTATATGTGATATAGCATGCACAAGTGCAGGTAACTCTGTGATTCCGCCCCTTAAAGTACATAGCGATATCAACCAAAAACTATTTCTAAAGGAGATATTAAATGAGTGCTATTTATATGGAAACGTGGCAGCATCAACACTACATGATCACAAAATAATATGCTGCTCCAGACATCAAGGAACTGTTGCCCCATTAGAGGAATGTACTAAAGACCTAGAGCCCGATTCAATTGCATACAGGCCGTATGTCTGCGGTGTGCTTGAACTCTGCTACATTTCCGGTGCTATTCAATTGAACAAGCCTGCAAGTTACGTGCCGAACGCCAAAGCCGTAAACCATGCACTCGTGCGTAGCAGTTCAAGACGGGAACATGATCAGTTAAGCAAGGTCGTAACCACCCATTTCAAAACAGCCAATAGAAAAGGAGACCGCCATCATCGCGGCAGTAAAACATGGAGGTTACATGTCAATCAATTAGGTTCGGGGGTCTGATATGCATTGGGCTTGCAAAACTGCAAAATCCAAAATAATAAAAATGAATGCCAATACTGTTCTAGTCCATGTGGGTAGCCTGATATGACTTAACTCATTGATTCATCAATATAACCCCAAAATGACGCATAAAAATATAGGATTTTTTATTGCCAATTTGCAAGCTTGAGACTGTAGTGCAATTAATTGTAATGCCTTTCATCGCTTTCCCCAACATTTACAGTGCAGTATTGATCTTTTATTTGCATTTACAGTGCTACGGACAGGGGTTAAACCCCCTTGCGGGTCCTCTCTAGTACTTGTATGATTTTCTCCCACAATTGCTGTTTACGGGTGAGAAAACATTTGCGGGCTTGGGGAATTGTAAGAATTGAATAGCGATTTGTGATTGTAACTGCGGACATGAAAGATCAAAGGCATCAGAAGGCTGTAAATTACTAGTTTAACAAACGCACAGCCGTAACCTGTAAACTGTTTGGAGACTGCAAAAATACGCCAATTGAATAGTAAATTAATTTTACGGCCTCGCTTACGGGCTACAATAGCTTACAATTGCTCAATTCAATCTGGCTCCTGGCCTTTAACCTTTCCTAAGTTTTTAAAGCCTTATTAAAGAATGAACCAAATCCTGTATTTAAATTCATGTAGATGGATAATCATAATATAGCAGTATATAGTGATACATTTTTTATTGGACAAACTAAAATGTTTGTCCAATACAAAAGTCTTAATATTCACTGCAATAATCTGATTATACATCTGGATTACTGGACATTCAGGACTACCCCACAAATTCATGTAGAAATGTCATTTTAATACAGATTTTAGATCACAACATTTGTTTTTCGAAGTACTGATGTAGTTTGGTTATACCAAAGCTCTATGGAACCAGAGTACATAGGTCCAATTCATCCCCACCTTCCCCCATCCTTTCCCCATTTATGGCTGGCATAATTACCTCAAATCTCCTCCCCCCTCCTCGCATACCTTCATTCTAAGGTCTCTCTCCTATTCCTCTCTAACTCCCCAATCTGTACTGTCTGTCCACCAATCCATTCACTATTTCTTTCAGTGCACATTCACTCTGCTTCAAGGCCTGCTACATCTGTGAGAGTCTCAGAATATTGCCCTCCCTCCCTTCCCCCTCACCCACTCACCCACTCACCCCAACTCAGATTAAATTTATAGAGACATGGAAAACACCTGATTCCTACTTGCAGATATATCATCTCAACACTAGGGGTCAGCCAACATACTAGTCTTTCACGTCAGATTCCTCCCCTCTCCCTCTAAAATAAAACTCTTTCTATCTTTCACTTACTTCCTGACCCTTGCTATTCCTTATTTGTTACTCTTCCCCAGTTCTCTGCCCTTTATTTCCCTTTAGATTGTAATTAGCGAGTTTCCAGTCTTGTAGGGTGCTTTGAGATAAAGCACTTTCTGCTAAGATTCTAAGCTCAAAACAGGGCCCTTCAACTTTTGAATTTGTAAAACTTGTATTTCCCCTGTTCTTATCCCCTGTACAGCGCTGCGGAATATGTTGGCGCGATACAAATAAAAGATAATAATAATAATATTAATAATAATACCAGAGCTGTGATCAGGCATCAGGCACATCATTCTTACACAGAAACTGACAACAGAGTGGAAGTAATAAGTCCATCTAGACTACTCGTTCTATCTACTTAAAAGAGTTGGCATTATTGATCTTCAGGGCATGCATGCACTTGCCATTTTTTAATTCTTGTCCTTCTTCAGCAGAAATCAGACACCTTTTCCCCAATAGCATCCCTCCTACTTGACAATTTACAGCATTTTACATATTACAGTACATATGATTCAAAATTCAGCCAACATTTTTTTATTTTCTATCAAATCCTAAAAATGGATTCAGTACAACCTTACATTCAGTGCTTTATTTTTTTGTTATAGTGGAATTAAGTGTGCATCAACTGATGTGTGTGTTGTGAAACACTGCAGTATAATATTACACTACAGTATAATAATACACAATACACTGCAGTATAATAATACCCTGCAGTATAATAATACACAATACACTGCAGTATCATAATACACAATACACTGCAGTATAATAATACCCTGCAGTATAATACTACTAATAATATAGTCTTCTGCCAACATGATTTTGTCCTTCTGATGCATCATATTAGTGCCTGTTTTGGGCCAACTAAGTGGTGCAGAGAGCATAACAACAAGTCATTTATGACAACGGTCATCAAAGTAACTACCACTGAAAACAAAGAGCACACACTGATAAGAAGTTGTGATCATGTGTATACTTGTTCAAGAAAACACCACAAACCAGTAATTATCATTGAATACATTTTTATTTTGATGATGTGGAACATTTATTGGGCAAGTAAAATAATCTTTGGCACCTTATTTGAATCCTGCACATCTACAACACGTTCATTAGGACAATTTTTACATTTTAAATAATGTATACTCAGCCTATTTTTATTGGCACCATATGATATAGAGACAATGTTGTAAATGACCTAAGCAATGGTCAAGGTCACACATTTGGGTAACGACAGATGGGTTATCCTCCAGCAATAACCTTTGCTAGAACATATGATGAGAAACACAGGAGACGGCTACATTTAATTTGGCAGACAACTCACTTATAGGGACAATGTCATAAGCAAAGGTTAAAGGCACACTGTAGTCACACATTTAAGAGCACATTTTAAACATTACATGTGTTATATGACAAGTGGGTCGTTTAATAGAAAATTAGATTAAAGTTAGAAATAGAAATTACTTTCTCTTCCTATGCATACAATAAAACTTAGCTTAATGAGCAAATGGCAATACGGGAGCAATAACTGGATTAATTTAGTTCTCTAAACGTAAAAAAAAACACTTTTTATCCAAAAATATCTTTTGAAATGTATAAAACATGCTCTTTTAAATGCAGGATACAGCATAAAAGACCATAGGGTGCCAGACTAAAGTGATAGAAAGTAATAGTGCATTAAAAGCCAGTTATTCCATTATAAAATTAATTTGTAAATTATATATGAAAGATCACATTTAGAAAACGTTGAAGTTACAGAGCTTGTCTAGTGTACTTGATAGTTACTACTACAGGTTTATCGAGAAAAAAAGGAACAATTCTTCTGTTTTCTACCTTCTGTCTCCTCAACATGGTAACTTCTTGTAGCATTAAAAGGTAAGTTATCTAACTTTCACATGCACAATTGAACTTCTCAAAGTGTAATCTTTCATTTAAGTGTCATTTAAACGATTCTGTGGTTAAGTTGTTTCTATATGGTCTTTTGAATAACTCATCTTAATAAATGGGCAAAATGTGTTCATAAATTAAAGATAAACAGCCACTACATTGTTTACATTTATATGCAAATATTCCGTACTGCAGACTTCCATTTTCTTTTCTGAGCTCATTCTGTCTGCTTCCGTATCAGGTGGTTATGTACTTGTAAACTAAGCTGTTGAAAAGAATTCAAAGACATCTCCCACCTCAGGAAGTTGAAACCAAAATGTTACTTTGCAGTATAATCGCATATAAAGATAATACACTAGAGGCTGTATTAGGTTTTATTTTACCTTCTAAAAACCTTTTGTCCTATTTTCAAGTGCAGCTCCTTTCAAATAGTAAACACAGGAGTATGGTGGCCCTCTTAGTGGAACATCCCCTTTAATTTTATTTGCCCTTTTTTCACTACATTCATTACTTTTTCAATAGCACTACCCTGAGTAGAAAGAAGCAATAAATGCACAGTGGTATATTATACTTTTACTTAATCGACTGATTAATCTCCCATTTTAACAATTATTTATATCTGCAAAAATGGAACCAACTAGCTTATTGGTTTATTGTTTTCTTAAAGCGACTTTTGCTCATCTGCCATAATCTTGCAGTGTTAATTAAGCGGAAGGTGATTGAATGTAGATATACTTAAATCAAATCACTGGTAAGTTTTTTAATGCACTATATACTTTCAATGTGTGATCTTTTACTGTGAGCCCTAGTATTTAACATTTTGTAATCCTTCAGAATAGGATGGCCTGATACCTGACAGCCAAAACGCAAACTTAAAATGGTTAATGAGTTGTATTCAATAAGGTGATGCCTGTCCAGTTAATGACATTCAGTTGAGCCTATTGACTAAAGCCGTGGTCAGAAACCTATGGCCCTAGGACCAAATGTGGCTCAGTAGACATCGCTCTGTGGATCTTCTGTCGACACTAAACTCAGCAGCATGAATTCAAATAATTGCTAGCTGTGAACTTAAATCAGTGCCAGTTTGCTTATTTGAATATTAAAAGTCAAAATAGAATTCTATAACACTATGAATCGTTTTCTGTGTCCTTTCACATCTAACTGTAATAAAGTTACAGATGGCTTTATATACTATCTCCTTTTAATGTTTCCTATGAAACTTGACCTAGTTATTATTATTATCTCTATTTGTAATTTGTAGTTATCTCCTTAATTATAAATGTTGCAGATAGTTGAGGCTCGACCTCTAGAATAAACAGTTAAGTGATCCCTCTAAGTGCAATTAGAGGTTTTATTCAGTAAAAAATAATTTGTGAGAAAGTTCTCACCTTAGTGAATATAACCAGTGTACAGATGGATTAAAACTTACTCTGTGTTTTGTACTTTTCTTAATGGATAAAAGGGCCACTGTAATCGCCCAGCGTTCACAACATTTTAGTAGTTAAGATCTCTTTTTAATTGATTGTGAATCATAATATTTTTTCTACCATCTTTAGGTTGAAGGTTCTCTCATCTATTAAAAACAATACAGAGTGTGGAGAACAGTCACTTATAGCTGTGTTTTTGCTGCACATATTTTGTGGCAGAATGTAGGGAAATGTTCTCCACAACTTGCCACTGATTGTGAAAAAATGGGTGGAGCCACAACTTATTTTCAGTTTATTTTTTTTCAGAAAAGATAAAAAAAAAAAAAAATTAAAACTAAAAGTTAGGAATGTTGACCCTTTATGGTGGCCTTTTAAGTAAAAACACGTATTTTACTACACCATTAAAGTCAATGAAGTTGTTTATCCAACTAAGATATAAAAATGCAGAAAATATAGAGAGTAAGCTTTAATCCATATGTCATCAACATTACCAAGACATTTTGCTTAGGCTATAGCAAGAACATGTGAAAACACTGAGAGCATACAAAATATCGCTCTTAAATAAATGTTAGCAAGGAGATAGCTATCTCCATAAACCGTTGAATATTAAGACCAAAAACAGTACAAATTAAATACACAGACATACATGAATTATACAACCCATTCTACTAGGTGTGACCGATAATTCCTCTTTAACATATCCCATCAACACACCACAGTTTGCAAAGTAATACACACGGGGTAAAAATGGAAAATATATTAAGTACATTGGCTCTGAGATGACACAAGATGAAAATACTTGTCTTTGCACTAGATCAGTTCCAATATTTGAACAGAATTTCCATGGTTATAGCTCACTGTTAATGTCAATAGCTTTCACAGTCTCAAAGAACTGCAGCTTTACAACAAGTACGACACAGTTATGTGTTGATATCTTTCTGCTGGTGATTTTAGTTGATTCAAAGATTAAATGTCTCTTATGTGTTTCACTCTTCTCCACTTGTTATAAAAATACTGATCATTACCTCTTTACCATCTAGATGGTGTTGGTATTTCCAACACATAGCACATACCTCCCAACATGAAAGGCTGTAATGCACTTAATCTAGGTCCTTTTGGCAGTAATAGAATCCTCTTTACAGTTATTTATATAGTTGTTCCTGACATTTATGACTGCAGGATGGCAATGGAATTAAATAGGTCTTTGCACACGCTGATACTTGTGCAAATCGCTGGTGAATATTTTGCAAAGTGAGAAAATAAAGACCCCTTTGTGAAGCATTATATGTGCACAGTGAAGCCAGTGACATCATCAGTCCAGGGCGAGCAGCGGCTGAGTGTTTTCATTCTCTCTGTGATCCCCTTGCATCAGAGTACCAGGTTCCACCACTGACTGTGACCTGGGAAGAGAGGAAATAATGGTCATTGTTCACAGATACAACAATAAAGGAGTGATACAGGATTAAATGAAGGGGCTTCACAATTGGGAGTGAGAGACTATACAGAAGTAATGGGGTAGAAAGTGTAGAGGGGGTAAGGAATGAATTAGCTAGTCATGGGAGACGAGATGGGGGAGGGTTAGTATAGTCAATAGGGATGTACAGCTAAGTAACTCAAGTACAGTGGCAGGCACTTCAGAACTACAGACTCATAACATAAAGTGTATGCTTGCTAATGCCAGAAGCTTGCCAGGAAAAATGGGAGAGTTGGAATTATTAGCAGATAATGAGAAATGGGATTTAATAGGTATTACTGAAACATGGTGGGATGAATCTCATGACTGGGCATTTAATCTGGATGGTTACAACCTATTTAGGTAAAAAAGAGGAGGAGTTTGTCTGTATGCTAAGCCTGAACCTAAGCCTATAGTAAGAGAACATATTTATGCTGCAACTAGCGATAATGTTGCATCCTTGTGGCGAGAGTTAAATAGCGGAGGAGAAAATTCTAAAAGAATATTAGTAGGAGTATGCTATAAACCCCCAAATATAATTGAAAGTGAGGAAATCATTGTTACAGATTGGAAATTAAGCTTGGGCAAGTTCTAATAATGGGAGATTTTAACTACCCTGAAATAAACTGGACGAATGAGACCAGCAGTTCAGCTAAAGAGGAGCAGGTTCTTGAGTACACTCAGGGATCATTATCTGGCCCAAGTTATACAAGAACCTACTAGAAATGAGGCAATCTTGGATTTAGTCATCACAAATAATATTGACATAGTATCAAATGTTGAAATAGGGCAACCTTTGGGAAACAGTGATCACAACACAGTCTCATTTGAGATTGAATTAAAAAAACAAAACTGTAAGGGGCAAAAAAAAACTTTTAATTTTAAAAGGGTAGATTTTAACGGTCTAAGGGCAGCAATACAAAGTATAGACTGGGACAAAGTACTGACAAGTAAAAATACTGAACATAAATGGACAACGTTCAAATCCTTACAAAATTTACATATTTATCACCATATACAATGTGGAAATAAAAGTAGAAGGAGTAAATCACAACCCATGTGGCTTAATAATGATTTCAAGATTACAGAGTAAAAAACAGGCATTTAAATTATACAAAAAAGAAGGAACAGAGACTGCTTTACATGAGTATAAGGAAATCAACAAGGCTTGCAAAAGGGCTATTAGACTGGCTAAAATAGAAAATGTACAGTTAATTGCAAAGGAAAGTAAGACTAACATAGCTCAGCCTGTGAGTAAAACGGACCGTTGGAAATTTTCTTTTTTAGAGCAAGATGGAGGAGTATAATATCTAGATAAGCTTGGGTCATGAGGAATTGCAGGTATTTTTCTGCATTCATGGTTGTGTATAATCTCTGGCTATTCCATCAATTGATTTATCAATAGATTAAGGGGAGTAAACCCTTGCTTCATTTTTTTATCTGTTTTTCTAGTGAGTTTTTATTACTGTGCATTATATTTTTAGCAATTTTAGGATTAGCAATTTTTTGGTTGCATATGAGGATTGCCAATACCCATACTTTATGGTTAGCCACCAGGAGTTTGGAGGCCCATTAGTATATGTGTGCATAGCATATCCTATAGACATATGGATTAATATTACAGTGCGTAACGCATTGCTCAGCTAGTAACCTCTTATTTATTAGCACTCTTTTAATACTAACTAGTGGCGTTTTTTCTGGTTTTAATATATCCTATTAAAGTTTCCTATTATTAGAGAGTAAGATTAACCCTAAAATATTGTTTAAATATATTAATGGGAAGCCAGGAAGGAAGCTATAGGAACATTACAATGTGACACAAGCCGTCTGATAATTAGTGACCAGGAAAAGGCAGATGAGCTAAATAGGTTATTTACTTCTGTATACACAAGGGAGGTACCAGTGGTTGGGAGACTGAACATAACAGGGCTATACTACCTTCACCAAATAATTGGTTAACACAGGAAGAAATCCAAAAGAGGTTGGAAAAAATACATGTTAATAAAGCCCCAGGTCCTGATGGAATACACCCACGGGTACTGAGGGAACTGGGTTCTGTAATACCCAAACCATTGTAACTAATTTTTTAAAGATTCATTCAACACAGGGTCTCTACTAGATGACTGGAGAAAAGCAGAGGTGATAGCTATATTTAAGAAAGGAGCAAGAACAAATCCAGGAAATTATAGACCTTTATGCCACGCTTCTGTAGTAGGTTTTTAGAAGGGTTAATAAGGGATAATATACAAGAACATGTATGTTTAAACAAGATTATAAGTAAAAATCAACATGGATTTATGAGTGATAGGTTATGTCAAACAAACTTAGTTTCTATGAGGAGGTTACCAGCAATTCGGATGAAGGCAACTCAGTGGATGTAGTCTTTTTGGATTTTGCAAAGGATTTTGATACAGTGCCATTTGTGAGACTATTGTGCAAACTAAGGGATACAGGAATTACAGTAAATATCTGCTCATGGATTGAGAGCTGGCTAAAAGACAGGAAGCAAAGGGTTGTTGTAAATGTAAGTAGGGTACCGCAGAGTTCAGTATTAGGTCCTCTCCCTTTTAACATATTTATTAAAGACTTAGAAGTAGGATAGCAAAGTATTGTCTCCATTTTTGCTGATGACAAGGTAATGTGCAAGGTAATTAAATCAGATAAAGATGTACTTTCCCTACAAAGGGATTTGCATAAATTAGAGAAATTGGCGATTAAATGGCAGATGAGATCAATACGAATAAATGCCAAGCAGCATCTGCAAAAGCAAGTAAAATATTAGCATGTATTAAGAAGGGTATGGAAGCCAGGGAAGCAAATATAATTCTTCCACTATACAAATCTCTAGTACGCCCTCATTTGGAATATGGAGTACAATTTTGGGCACCACTTCATAAAAAGGACATTTTAGAGCTGGAAAAAAGTATAGAGAAGGACAACAAACTAGTAAGGGGAATGGAGGGGCTAAGTTACGAAGAAAGGCTAATCAGATTAAACTTATTTCCTCTAGAAAAAAAGGCGTCTAAGAGGAGATATGATTACATTATATAAATACATCGAGGGTCAGTTTAAAGCTTTGTTTAGTGAGATTTTTGTGCCAAGAAATTTTCAACTGACAAGAGGACATCCCTTGAGGTTAGAAGTAAAAAGATTTCACCTTAAAGAAAGAAAAGGGTTCTTCACAGTAAGGGTGGTTAATCTGTGGAATTCTCTACCAAAGGAGGTGCTTATAGCGAATGCGATAGATAACTTTAAAAAGGGGTTGGATATATTTGTTTATAAAAATGGCATTCAGGGTTATCCTGAATAATTAGAGTATTGATCCAGGAAGGAGTCCGATTGCCAGTATCTGGGGTCATGAAGGAATTGGTTCCCCCTTTTGAGACAATTGGCGATGTTTCAATTGTTTTTTTTTTTCTGTTTGCCTTCCTCTGGATCAATTAACAACTAATCTGCATATTGCAGATCTGATCAGATCTAAAAAGGTTAAACTTGATGGTCAAATGTCTTCTTTCAACCTTAATTTCTATGTAACTTACTATTTAACAGTTTTTATAAGTGAAAATTCCCCATCACCTGAACAAAATTAATATTAAACATTCCACCCGATACATAATAGAGCTCTTAAAGGACCAGTGCACAATAAAAAATATATGATTGAAAAGTTAATAATTAATTAGGAAAAATGTCATATAGCTATTTTTAGTAAGAAAAAAATAATGTTGATGCCTTTACAAGATCCCAGAGGGATCCATGATGCATTGGTAGAAGCTGTTTGAGGGGGGAGTTTACATTTCTGGAGAGCTGTGGTTTCACCCTTTGAACCAAGGACTCTGCTTCAGGACCAGTGAGAGGAAAGGATTGTGGTGTCAATTTCAAACAACGGCTATGAACTTCTCCTTGCTCCTTCCTCCCCTAGCCCTCCCGCTACTTGTAACTAAAAACATACATCCCCATCATCCACCTTCCGGGATGTAATGAACAAACACAAAATGTATTCCTGTACTCTCAGAGTCTTCAAAAAATCTGATTTTCTCAACAACAAAAAAATGTACAAATATCTACCATGTTAATATTGTTAACTTGGTACATACTTGACAAACACATTTATTTTTTTCTTGAACTTCAGTGGTCCTTTAAAGGGAAGCTTTCACCTAAAAAGAGTGAAAGAGTTCACTTTTGTCAAATATATGTGTAAAAGTTTTAGAAATTGTTTTTTATTGCTTCAATGCCTCTTTATGTTAGGCGTTCTAGCTCATGCATAAGAAACCAGAGGTCTTCCAAAGCTTAGTGAATCTAGACCACAAGATCAGGGGTCGGGGTCGTACTGGATAATATTGCCTTTTGAGTTTATGGAGAGTGGTGTCTGTTTAAATATTATCCAATTATCTTAACAATTGCTCTCTGTCCTTTCATTTCCCACCCTCACTACACTGATAACCAAAACACACACCCTCATTTATCAGCTCTGAGGAAGTCATGTATCAAACACAAAATGGATTATTGTACTTATAAACAGAGTATAAAAAAATTCAGATTTTCCCAACAATGTTTTATGCCCAGTTTGGTGTTTTATGCACAGTTTATGTTAGTTTGGTGTATATTTGAAAAGTTGTATTTTTTCTTGAACTGTAGTCTGCCTGAGTAAGCCACAAATATTTTTCTAGTTATTTGCCTATTCCCTACAAATTTTCTCCCCATGTAGGCTCTGGGTTAAAGGACTACTGTAGTCAAACACTTAAAATACCATCTTTTGAAGAATAATACCCGAAAACAGACAATTTGTTTTAGAATTCATTACTTTTATAAGTAAGTATGCTGCTGTGGATACTACCCTTTGTGTTTCAAGTGATTTACTTCTGGAGGTGAGAAGAGAATGAATACACAGGACCTTTATATTTGCACAATGGGTATGTGGCATCTACAACTGCCAAATGCATTAAGTAAGTCTAATGCAAATGTTGAGATAAAGGCTGCAAGAAGCAGGCTCAGTAACAAATTGCATATAAAAGGGAAAAATTATCAGAAAATCATATACCAATTGACCACAGACGCTCTTCAATTCTGAAACATGTGAGAGAAATATTGTGTACAGCTGCAATTGAGGTCCCATACAAAGTATTGGCTCTGCTAATTGCCTAATTAGTCTAATAAAGCCTTGCTGAGATAATATTGTTACATTGTACAAATAGAGGATTCTAATGCTAATAAACTCAGCTATTTGATTTGTATTGAAAGCAAATTTTACACTCAGCAGGCTCTCTGAATTATGCAACAGTAACAAATAATTAATCAGAAAGCCTAAGATTTACAAAGAGAAGAAATGTTTGATCAATCAAATAGCAGATTCTTATGAAAGTATATTCATTATTACAAATTCCAGCATAGTTTAAGAGGGTTTATTTCAATAATAGAATTATTCCAGAAGCACATTTGTCCATACTATAAGAACATCAAATTCGGCTTTAAAGGGAATTTTTAGGCAATTTGTTATATATATATATATATATATATATATATATATATATATATATATATATATATATATATATATATATATATATATATATATATAAATGTTTCAACTATGTAACCTAATTCATTTGATCCTCTTTTATCCTAATTACTTTGAAGAAGCCCAAGAGTTATAGTTTTGCACCTTCTGGAACCCTTGTCTTCCTTTTCTATCTCATGTAGGGCACCATGTTTTCCAGCTGTGACCCAAGATCAGGGAGGGGCTTCACACTACCTACTATCTCATACTGCTCTACTACAAGTAGACAGTGACATGCTGTGTGCCTGAGCATAATGAGACACTGATAGAGTGAGGCCCCTCTCTGTGGATGTGGCTTTAAGTTACACCTGTGAAGATATGGCACCCTACATGACTGGAAACAGGGAGAAAGGAGGAGCTGTGAAAATCTGTTACACTGGGCGCTTCTTAGAAGTAATCCACCAGTAAATTGTATATGACAACTACATAGAGGAGGAGAGGATTAATTAAGTAACCAAGATAAAACATTAACACAAAGCAAATATATGCCTGAAGAGTGCTTTAAATGTTCTTATTATAATTATGCTAATTGATGTGAGGACAGTGGTTAGTATAGTACTGGGGATATTTACATATTGGATCCAGCATGGAAGGAGGAATACCTCACAAATCCTAGGGCACATTTGAAAAAAAGGACCACTCTAAGATTTAAATATTTTAGAAAAATTCAAGTTTGACAAAAAGAATAGTTAGTGATGAAAATGTTATGGTGCTAATTGTCATGTCAGTTAGGAAAAATATAAGTTAATACCTCTGCTAGACTCTGGAGGCATCCATAACACCTATTTATTTATATATATATATATATATATATATATATATATATATATATATATTTATATAAATATATATATATATATAAATAAATATAAATATATTTATATATATATATATATATATATATATATATATATATATATATATATATATATAAATATATATATATGAATGAGGGGTTAGGACTGCTGCAGTGGCAATGTTCGGAGTTCTCCTTGTGACTGCATGCTTTTTTCTTTATTTTTATCCCATTCATATATGGAAAGGGTTTATAATATTTAGATGGATAGATATGGGTGGGAGAATATTAGGGCTAGTGTAGTGTGCTCACATTAGTTAACAAGTAGTGTTATGTGGCCTTATTATATTATTAATATATGGTTCTGATATGGTTTGTTTGTTATTACACGTCACTATTGACGTAACGCCAAGCATTGGATCTTTGCCAACCACCATTGTGCGTGCACTGACTGAAACAGCTGTTAAGTTGCATTTGCTTGACCCCTAATATACATATGCCTTACTGTGATCACGATGTGTAAAGGGGAGGATAGCGGGTGGATACATACTACATATTACCATGCTGCATCACGGATTAATTATAATACCTGTGGTTTGATAAATAGCATGTAGAACTGAGTAGCACTAATGCGCAATGTAACACAGTGGATCGTTCCTTAAAGCAGTTGTTTTTAGTAAACTACCCCCAATATTTATATCTAGCTTCTTCCATCATGTCCACATTATCTTCAGGACCCAATGGCCCAAATGAATACTAGTAATAGAATAACCAGCGCTGAAGGCAAGAAACAACCTATCAAGCCATAGTTTTTGAGATATTTGTGTTTGCTACCACCAAGTTTACTCAATTTCGCTCAAGTTTAGATACCTACTTTGAGGGTGATGTTCTATTAATACAAAACGTAACCACCAAATTTAGATGACAGAAAAATATTATGTATGTTTTATGGGCAGCTTCAAATATTTTGATCAGTAGTGATGAACATTGCATGTTATGGCCATCAGTTCTTGTTCTACAGAAGACAAGTGGATCTTATTTGCAGAAAGAGGTACTACTTGCAGTCTGTTAAGATAACTTTAGGTGCAAATATAGCAACTAATGTCAACTAATACTTTCTTAAACTCAAGCAACAACTATGAGTTTAAGAAGATATTAACTTTAGGTGCACTATAACTATGTTGTGAATTTTTTCCTGGAATATAAAGCTTCTACATACTTATAGGTAAGGTGAGGCTGACACCACAAAATACTTTACATGATTTTGAAAACAAAGTTATTTGTGATTTAAATCAATCTGTTCTCACTTCAAAAGTGCTCCTATTTGGATGGAAACAGTGCTATTTATCCCAAGCCAGGCATTCCCAGGAAGGGAGGAAAATGCAAGTCCAAAGTAAGGTTGTTGTTGTTCACTTGTGTACGACTCTCTGTGACCATATGGATACAGCACTCCAGGCACATCTGTCTGTGTGTCTGGTTGTGCTTCTCTATATGGTTTTCTTGGCAAAGATACTGTAGTGGGTAGCCAGTTCCTTCTCCAGTGGACCGCGATTTGTCTGACCTCTCTGCTATAACCTGCCCATCTTGGGTGACCCTACATGGGTTAGATCACAGCTTTATTGAAGTACACAAGCCCCTTCACCACAAAATGGTAGCAATCCAGAAGTAAGGTAACCTTCAAAATAAATCCGACTTACCATGAGGTGTTTGCCTCCCTTTAATTGGCTTTTGTACTTCCTTAGTGGAATTAGTGGAGAACAATTATGCTTGAGAAAAATATGTGTAGTAACCTTACTAATACAGCAAAATATAAATTATCCAATAAGAAATGAAAAACTCTAACCTTGCTTCCTCTTCATTGATTTACATCTGTTTTAAATAAAATCATGCTTTTTACCTCTAACATACAGAATATAGTAATTATTTTTAATACTTATTCCCTTTGGCAATGTAAAACAATCATATAAGAATCACATATTCTAATTGTCAAACGACATGACGTCGTCACGCTTTGTGTGGTGCATACGACTTAGGCAATGAGCAGTTGACGAACGCCGAACTTAAAAAAAAAAAAATATGAGACGCGGGAAAAGTACGAAGTTAACGGCCGAACCGCGCAAAGCAAAAAACACGACCTTCGGCACTCGAAAATCGGCTGAGTGAGAGAAAAAGTGAAAACGAGGCTACACGACCCTGGGCCGTGCAAAACACCAGCAACCACGTACCACTTTCACCCAGGAACGTACGAGATACAAAATACACTATTACAAAGGACGGCAAATGCCCGCAAACCGCATAGCACATAGACAAACAACCCAATTTTACATCCCTAACTTGCAACTAACAACATTACGCATCTACAGTAGCGCTTTACACAAATAAATCAATGGTTTGCCCTCGCTCACGCAGCCTATTTCTAATGCACATCATTGGGACAATCATAACACTATCTCCTCAGGCCAGCAACAGTCCCACTGGACATTATATGCTGCAGGACAATAAAAAGACATTGTTACCCCTTCAGGATATTGATTGTTACATATACTGTATTAATTACAAAAAGGTAAACTATATTAATTTATTATTCAATTAATTCAGTAATTAGTATTTAAAAGGATATAGAGAGGAGCCAAAGGACACGAGAGGAGAGGCCCCTACAGTATAAAAAGCTTAACATTGTGTGCCAAACAGGATTACCATGGCTTCAAATTTTATTGACCGTCATTTTTTGTCAGGCAAGTCGCTAGCATATATATAATGACTGAGATGAATAGAGTTGTTTGACACTCAGAACTGAGATCCTACCAACTGGGGCTTGACCACATCCTTTTAGGGCCAGATCATATTTGGCAGGATAAATTTATGATCATTTATATGTTTATTTGTGACTATGAGCATCTATTTTTGGTATACCATCAGATAAATAAATCCAGAATAATGGGAAAAAGGGATAGCAAGAGGTGGATACTGTTGGAGTTAATGAGGTATATTTATCAAACGAATAAAAAAATTGGGGAACAAATGACCAATACATAAGAAGATAATCAATTCCCAATTTAACCCAACATGTCCTTACACCACAATTAATGTACGTCTTTATATCCATGAAGTTATCAATCATATAAAAACTTTGGAATTTGTCCCTCAACTGTTGACCTTCTTTTCTTTCCCTCACCCTCCTCTGGACATGCTGCACCAGACAGGGCAAAATGCACCGGCCTGGGATCAGTGGGATCATGGCACTATAATGGCCTCCTTTTATACTGCACAGTTACACCATATCAGAATGCAATAAATAACCAAGAGGCTCATTCATTGAGCAATTGTAAGTTACTGGAGCCCGTAATGGAGCCCGTAAACTAATTTGCCATTTAATTGGCGTCTTTTTGCGAGTCGCAAATGGTCTATGTGTTACGGGCTTGAAATCCTTGGGGCTCTTACAACCGTAACTTACACCCCATCTAAGCCTTTGATATTTGATGTCCGCAAGAGTTACGATCGCTAAAATCGCAAATCAATATTCAATTGCTACAATTCCCCAAGCCCGCAAATATTTTCACACCCATAAACGAAAATGTAGAAGAAAATCCTACATGTGCCAGATAGGACTTGCAAGGGGGTCCATAGCACTGTAAATGCAAATAAAGATTCAATACTGTACTGTAAATGACGGGGAAAGTGATGACAGACAATTAGAATTCATTGCACAACAGTCTCAAGTTTGCAAATCGGCAATAAAAAATTATTTCATTTTGGGGTTATATCGCTCTCAAGAATCAATGAGTTAATACATATCAGGCCACCCAAATGGAGTAGAACAATATTGGCATTCATTTTTATTATTTTGGATTTTGCAGTTTTCCAAGTCCGATTGCATATCGGACCTCTAAACTATAATTGATTGACATATAACCTCCATGTTTTACTGATGTAATGATGACAGTCTTATTTTCTATTGGCTGTTTCTAAATCGGGAGTTATGGCCTTGCTTAATTGATCATGTTCCTGCCCTGAAATGCTACATACGATTGCATGGTTTACGGTTTATGCTTTCAGCCCTTAGCTTGCGGGCTTGATCCATTGAATAGCACTGGATTTGTAGCACACTGCGAGCCCGCAGCAGGCCCGCAGACATATGGCCTGTATACCGCGAGACGCTGCCTTGAAATTGAAGGAGGCTCCAAGTTTATAAGAAAATGAGGGAACATTGTATAGTTACAGTATATTACAAGTTCAATTACTATAATAAATAATTAATTTTCTTTACCGTCATCAGAAATAAAATTTTAGTGACTGTGGCAGGCGCCCTACAAATATAATGTAAACAACACATTTCCTAAGTGGTACCTTAAATTTAGATTACTGTGCCACAGAATACTGGATGAAAATCCTATTTTAATTGCAAGCATGTCCTTGGTGTAGGTCAACATCATTAATCTGATTGCAAATCACAGCTGCTGCTACTGCTAATGCCTTCACTTTTATATTATGCTGAAGGCTGCACAGTATTTGACAAAATGCTATGTATTTCATGACAGTGTCACGTGAAAATGCAGCACATTTATTTCACAAGCGATACTATATAAATATTGCTGTATCACAAATCATTACACTATTCAGCACAATATTCTACTGAAATAGAATATTTTTCATGTATCTGGAATATATCCTTTATACAGAACTGACATTTTAATGGTGCACCTTGTCTAATATTTGAATATCTGATAAAGGAACACCAAAGCCTAGAAAATGTCATTTTAAAACAATGATCCACCTATTAACATATATTAATGTATTAATATATTATATCTTGCTAATGCAACACTTGCAATTAATTTACTAAACAGGGCCACACATGCTTTGTCCTGTGTATGGTATGTACCCATTTGGTGCCACCGGTGGCCACTCTGTTACCGTTGGCATTGCAGGACCAAGTGACATACAAAGGACTGGGCATGTAATGTTGTGTGTTGCATAATTGCTTGCAAGTACAGTATTTAGAAGATTGGACATTAATAGTTAGTAGTCTTGTCCCTTTATTTGAATAGTATATTCATACAAGAAAATATTTAAAGTGGATTATTAATAGTATAGTAGTCTATTTATATTTGTATAGACATGGTAATAAACAATTATATGATAATATTAGTGCAATTAGCATCTAATGGGTCACATTATCCCTCCTTCAAAGAGCTTACAACCTACTTAAAGGGGGAAATACGTATAAAGGCACATTATGGTAAAGGTTTGTGTGTATATGGAAGGGAGGATGCTATTAGGTGTATACCCATGTATTGACTATGGAAGATGTTTCAAACCATTTTCAAAGAGGTGATTTTTAAGCCGAGCCCTGTTTATTGATGACAATGAACATTTCTTTTTGGTATAGCACCAGATAGATATATCCAGAAAAATGATCTGCCCCACCTCACATGAGTTTCTGAAAAAAGCAAATAAGAACTTCTGGATAAAAAAGCTTATAACCTACTTATGGGGGAAAGATGCAGAGAGGCACATTATGGTAAAAGGGTGAATGTATATGGAAGTGAGGATGCTTGCTAGGTGTCTACAAGTGTATTGACTAAGGTCCTCATTCAATTGCAATTTTGCCAATTGAATAGGGCTCTATATAAGCACATAACATGTTTTTTGACCGAAGTTTTTAGTTAGTGAAGACCTTGATTTTGGATAGAAGTTCAGTAACTAAAAAGTTCTGTATTAAAAATCTGTTATGTGCTTATATAGAGCCCTATTCAATTGGCCAACTCACAATTGAATGAGGCTCTAAGGAAGCTGTTTCAAAGCATTTTCCAAGAGGTGATTTGTAAGCCAAGCCCGAAAGAGGAAAGATTAGGGGATTACTCTGATATTGTATGGCAGTGAGTTCCAGAGGTGTAAAAATTATTTTATCTGACAAGGAGCTCTAGAACCTTAATGAACAGTTAGGACATTCCTGAGAAGAATGAAGAACACAGCCTGGGGAATAGCGAGATAAAAATGAGAACTGATGAGTGAATAGCCTGGAAGCAGAGGAGGAGAGTTTTATAGGTTATTATGGGCTTTATAGTAAGCCAGTTGAAGGATTTTGCATGTCGAAAGAAGAAAGAAATTTAGAAGAGAGGGAGATACGAGTAGCTGAATTAAGTATTGATTGCAGAGGGGAGAAACAAGATGCAGACAGACCAGAGAGTAAGATTTGACTGTGTACAGTTAAGAGTTAAAATGAAAGCCATCAAATACCTGTTTAAACTTAACAAGTGTGCAGCTGATAGACCAAATATTTAAACATTAACATCTAAGCGTTACCAGAACTTTCATAAGAACATACAGCAGTTGAAATAATTTTGATGCCTTTTGCAACATTGCTGCCCTTTATATATGTTTAGTGTGGGATAATATGTACTTTCCTAAGGACCAGATCACATTGCTCTGCATATATTTATCAATACAATTTATAGTAAGCAATCCATAGATTTTAACATTGCTATAGGTAACTTGCTCACTGAAAAATTAAAAGTGCACTCTTTTAAAAAAATGATAAATTATGTGCTATTCATGTCTCTATGAGAAACGCATGAACATTGCACCAGAGTGTGTGATACCTGATCAGCAAAATACTTTAAAAAGTACAACACATACACAAATATTTATATGAAACTACAGATACATCTTTGTAGAAGACAATGTCTCATACAAGATCAATAATTCTTAACTCCACCACTACTTATCTAGTTTTTGTCACCTACATTAATCTTCAGAATTGTTTTTAATTACTTGTATTTGCTGCCATCTACATGGATGGCTCCAAAACACATCCATGAAACCTTTTCAGTTGGTGCTCAAATATGACCAAAGTAGGAATGGACCACTGTTTAAAAGTTTTTTTATGGATTTCAAAGATTAAGAATTTGGTCTATTAGAATTAAAAAAAATTTTTTTAAAAATAAGTTTACTTTTATAATATGTGACTTTTCAGCTCTGATCAAGCAATACATGTTCTCCTTCACTGCTCACTTTTTCCCAAATTTGGCCACATTATTTTCTTTTATAGTTAGTGGGATGACCCAGAGCTGAGTGGCCATGTGCACCTCGATTCTCTCCCTCTAGGTTGTGCTTTTTGTGTTCAATCTCTCAGCACGCAGCAGAACACCTCTTAGGGAAACTCTTGAAATCACAGGTTGCAAGCTCAGCCCTAACGTTACTGACTTAATAAAAAATAATAAACTATTTTCCATCCCGTTAGTTAGGATTAGAACATACACGAAAAAGATGCAGACATCGTGATGCTTAGCATGTCAGCCTCAGACTGACAGTTTATTCTTTTTCTTACATAAATATCTTTTACAACACCCAAAAGACTTTCCCCACTTGCCCACACCATCAGCCCCCTCCCTCTATGAGTGGTCTGATTCCTTAATGTGACCTCCTCACCCTGTTGCCAGGGTTACCAACCCCCTCACTAGTTTCCAGGTCTGCTTTTACAGAAGGCAATAAACTAACTTCAAACATTAGCACTATCTTTGATGACACTGGGGATGCTAGGGTGTAAAGTAACATCTGGGGCCATATACACATTCAAATTACTCTTAGTTGTCACACTAACAAACATTGTGAAAAAAGTGTATCTGTTAGTTACATAACATAACACCACTACATTGCACATAACACCATTAGCAACCACAACATTAATTATTGTGGCCCACACTACACTACACACAAAAGACACACATTACAGTCCACACAACAATTCTCATGTCCATTTTAATAGCTTTTGATTGTAGCAACCCAGTGTGCCAAAGTTCCAAATAGCAGGGTTGTTTGTGGGTTCAGTCCAAAAATCAGTCATTGCAGTGAGGAACAAGAAGTTTAAAGAAGCTCTGTCACAGAAAAATTACGTTTATTTAAAGTTATTCTTAAAGAGTGTGGAAACAAACTATATATACAGCTATTCATTTGATTGAGTGAGTCATTCCTAAGGTAATCAGCTTTTTTCTTAAGCAAATGAGCAGCATGCAAGTACCAGTTAATCTGCTTGACTGTTTCTGTGGTGGAATAATAATGCCCCTCTAGTGTTATCATGCTGTTAGATCCTCTGCCCCATACTTCTCAAGCACTCTAAGCCGCACATTAGCATATTGGACTGCACAATGCTGAAAATCTCACAAATGATTTATTGTGGATAATCATAGCTAGTACTATGCATCATTTTTAATGCTCTTTAAGGTTAAACACACTTCCTGTTGGGGTGACTGTCCCTTTACATGCAAAAAATATACAGTATATGACCAGGTCATTGTGCATTATATACATTCCACATGTTCAGTTCCAAGAAAAGAGGGATATTTTCCACTTTTGCATCAGCATAAAGCCAGAACTGAAGATTAATTTAAGCTTCTTATATTCATAATTATCTTGGCACTAATTATGTCCATAAACTGTCTCTCGCTCAATATCTCCACTAAGTAATGGAAAAAAAAGTATGTTGTAGCAGCAATCAGGAAAACTCAAAAAATTATAATTTTTTCACTAAAATAAAATCCTTCATTTAAAAACGAACTTTTACCTTGGCATTTGAAGAGAAATCATTCTGTGTCTCAATCCTTAATCTAAAAACTCATCTAACCAATAGTACAGTAACCCCCTCTAGATTTTATCTTCCCAGATTTACTTTCATGGATCTTGGATAAATTCAGGATGAACTTTGGTCAAACAAGAAATCACCAAGAGGGATAAGATGTAGATTCAAGCCCTAAATCAGTGTCAGTGTTTATATGTCATACTCCATTTAATAGAATTGATGCCTAATTTGTTTTGCCATTTGATAGGACTGCACCATTATAATAAAATTATTACCTTTTCATGTATTTCGGCGAACAATCCCTCTCCACATTGGAAGGCGCATATTTCACATGTATCGCATTGTAGGAACTGTGTGTATACTCATTCTCATCATTGTAATCAGGACCGAGCAATGTCCGTGCCCAGGTTCCCATGTCATAGGGTGGTAGTGTGCCTCCAAATTCAGATGGTAAACATTCAGGATGAATCAACTGGTGAAGACTATTCAAATTGTTACCATGAAGAAAAATCTGTAACAAAGAAAACAAAACATTAATTTATATATATACTGAAGCCTATATTTTCTGAAGAATTTTGTATAATTTGAGAAGGCACATCTGATTGTACTAAATTACTATTAACTAAATTAAAATATTATTATTATCAGTAAATTATAATGTGCCAATTTGTAATCAATACAATGGTGTTGTTACAGTTTCAGCTACTTCCATTGGCTGCAGCCTTTTGCCTAGATCACTGCCATCATGCATATTTTACCCTTATGTCTTACTCACCCAACCGTACTCCGGATCATTGCCATCATCCATATTCTACACTTATGTTTCACTCACCCAACCGTACCCCGGATCAATGCCATCATCCATATTCTACACTTATGTCTCACTCACCCAACCGTACCCCGGATCATTGCCATCATCCATATTCTACACTTATGTCTCACTCACCCAACCGCACCCCGGATCATTGCCATCATCCATATTCTACACTTATGTCTCACTCACCCAACCGTACCCCGGATCATTGCCATCATCCATATTCTACACTTATGTTTCACTCACCCAACCGTACCCCGGATCAATGCCATCATCCATATTCTACACTTATGTCTCACTCACCCAACCGTACTCTGGATCATTGCCATCATCCATATTCTACACTTATGTCTCACTCACCCAACCGTACCCCGGATCATTGCCATCATCCATATTCTACACTTATGGCTCACTCACCCAAACGTACCCCGGATCAATGCCATCATCCATATTCTACACTTATGCATCCCTCACCCAAACGTACTCCCTTCCATCATGAGTCAACAACATGTGGCATTTTATCAAATCCAAATTCATCAATATGTATTTAAGTCACTTCTAGCTGTGAATAAAAACCAGTGCTAGTTTGCTTCAATGATTAGGCAATGCAGAGAAGATCCATATATATTTACCATTTGTCAGTGTGCTATTTTATTAAATATTATCCTAGTTAAGCAGATAGTTTTATACACCAGCTTCCTTTGGCATCTTCCTCTAAGGTTTTAATGTAGATTGGCTCTTTAGCTATAAAAGGTTCAAGACCCTGCTCTAGATTATAAGCAATTCGAAGTAGGAAGCTCAACTCTGTTTCAACTTTTATTTCTGCATACCGTATAATTAGTTTAACCTTTGTAAGTTGCTTATTGGACAAAATCTGTTTTATTATACCTTTTTAAATAGCACTACAACAAAATGTTACTGCTTGATAAGTAAAGAGTAATAATAAAAATAGTCAACAGTTAGCCAATCAATATGGCAGCATGTGATTGCCCTACTCTTGTGAGCTCATAATCCAAATCTGAATATAGTAAAAATAAAAAAACAATAAATAAAGGTTGAAGATTTAATAAACCAAAACACACAGCAAAAACAAATACCTCACTATATTCTGAAACCATGAGAATAACTTTGTATCCTTCATTCTGGCTCATTTGCAAAGTAAAACTGCAGTGTCACTACTGTTAACACTAATTGGGTTCATATATGGTTTATTATTACTGTATAATATTTTATTCATACAACACCAACATATTATGTTACGCTGCACAATAGGATAGCAATATTACAACAAGCAGGAGGCCACTAATGAGGAACAATCTGGAAGAAGAGAAGGAAACACTAATCTTTCTCTCCTGCAGTGGGAGACATTGGTGCTCATGGAGCTTAATGTAAACCATTAGCTAGAGACACATCTGGACACTGCACACTGGGAAAGAAGGAACATTTTTATTCTGCATTAGGTATTATGCTGCCCTAGGCCCACTCAAATATTCAGCAACAATTGTAATTACTCCTCTTCTCTTTTTCACTACCCACATAGTTCATTTTTGCTTTCTGGCTTTCTTCAGTATGCACTACATTTGGTTTGCTTATTATTTTTTTATGTATAAACTGAAAAGGCTCATTCCTAGCATATTCCCTACTGGCCCTTCCAATTTACACATATAGGCCTAGTTGAACTATTCATAAATACATCAATATTCATATGGTCAAAACATCACAATTTTTTGGACCAGACAAGCCATTCAGTAATCTACCTGATTGCCCCATTAGGAGGTCTTGTCTGAAGTAGCTAGTTCATCTACCTCATACAACAACTGTCTAAAAATGGCAGATTATAAAAAGGATATGCTTAAGGTACATTTTCACTTGCCACGCTGTATGAATAATCAAGAAGTGTTAATACCAACTTTACATAAAATACAGTTCTTTGGGACATCTCAATACAAACTACCCTGCCTCAGGGGAATATAATTACAACAGGATATCATATCAACAATAGGTCTACCTAGACTTCCTATTGTATCTACCCAAAAAGATAAGGGGGAAAAAAAACACATTATTGGAAATAATGTAGCAAACAACCAGCATTAACAGCTGTGCAAGCCATGAGCATAAAAGTATTATTAAAATAAATGTTCAATTTAGCTGTCACTGGTCGTGTCATAGGGATTTCCATTTTGGACATTTACAGCCTTATTAAATTGTGATTCGGTACATTTAAAAGGGCTCTATATAAGCACACAGCATATTTTTTTACAGAAGTTTTTAGTTAGTGAACTTCTATCCAAAAGCAAGGTATTCACTTATTAAAAACTTCTGTAAATAAAATATGCTATGTGCTTATATAGAGCCCTATTCAATTGGCCGAATCACAATTTAATAAGGCTGTTAGTTTGCCTGTATTCTGATAGTGGATAGGAATATCTCAGGAGTTCTTTTCTATTTCGTACTATTTCCAAGTGTTAATTTAATGTGTTCTATTCCTTAATGTGCTTTTCCATTCCACTTTAAGAAAACAATGTTGATCAGTTTGTGACTGGGCATGATATTATCTGCAAATGTTACCCTTACAATGTTATCATGGTATAGAGAAAAACTGGTGTAATGAGGCGTTCTGCGATATGGTTTACACTGCATTAACACATCCTCCAAATATCACTTTGTAATATAGCTCCTTTGGGTTTACATCTAAGAGTTTATAGAAGCGGACTCTCCTGAAAACCCATCTTTTTAATATAGCGTAGAGAGCACTTGAGCAGGAACACATTTGAGATGAAAGCAGAAGAAACTGATATATTTAATAGACACGGTTGTTAGTAGAAAATTAAATTACAGATCAGGACATACAGATGTAAACAGATAGTCTAGTTATACACTTCAGAATAACTACATGGTACTTAGAATTCTCTCTTTTCTTGTTTTCCTTGGTCACCTCCTAAAGGAGATTATAACTGGTAACATCCTGTTATTTCCAGAAATAAAAACTACCCACAGTTCTGAGTCTTACGCTGAAAATAATCAAGTTCCACCATCATTATTGATCAGAACCCAACTGCAGCTGAGGCCACCATATGGCACGTGATACTCTCAGGGGCCACAAGAAAACATAGAGAGTTCAAAACCTTGAGGGATTTATAGTATTTCCATTTGACACTTGCACGTATGACTTACCCTTTTTCTTGTCTTGTCTTTAAGGAATGGTTTAATTATAGTGTACAAGGCATGGATGTACCAGGGCTGGTTGACAAAATGAACACCTCCAAAGCGAGCTGGGAAGCTGTCCTGTAAATGAAAGGATAACACAAGTCTGCTGTTAGTCATAATAGGTTGGGCAGATGTTCAGAGAGGAAATCAATTATATGGAGGCCTTCAAAGGAAATGAGAAAAAGTCCATTTTATCTTTGACGTTAAGTACAAAATGAAAATGCTTTAATAATCTATATTATTATTATGCAACTATAATGTATGAAAAGTATTTTCAGAAATCTGATTTAAAAAAATAATAAAAGTAACCTTAGTAAGTTTTCATTTATTTAGACAGGCATATATATACACAGTAAATATATAATAAATAATAAGTGCACTTAAGATTTTGTTTACTGTTTTTGGACCTCAGATTTGTTATTATATATATTATATTATAAAGCCAATATCCCTGTTTTTTACTCATTAGCCTCTGAGCATTGAATATTGATACATTCATACATTACGTTACAATTATATCACATCCATCATCATACATCAATGACATACACAAACATTTCCATTTTATCAAAAAGAGGGCGAGGGGCAATTTCCAGAGAAATAAAGGAATAATCCTCAGTTATTAGAAAGTCGCATCAAATATTTATCTTTTTCTTTTTTCCCCCACACAAATCCCAAAGATACCATTTGGTAGGTATACCTTTCTTCCTGGAACCAAACTGGGCCCAGGCTTTCTCTAATTCTCTATTTCTTGCTATGGCCGAATGGACTTCGGACCAAGACGGTATGAGCTCTGGCTTAATTTTTTTTTATCAAAAGCCATTTGGCCACTAACAAAATATGTATTATTAAATATTTATTATGGGGGAATTTCATATCAATTTCCATATGTTTTAGGTTTTAAAGAATAATTCCAGATAAGAAGCAGAGATAGCCGATCGCTTAACCATACATAAATTATTATACCACTAGCGAATTGCCCGTCAAAAAATGCCGGCAATTAAATTGTAAGTGAGCTAAGGGTGTTTGGTGTATATAATGTGGCTGATGTAGCGTCGTTCATTTTCTATGTCGTGCAAGTTTTTCGGAACATTCGTTTTCTATGTCGTGCGAGTTTTTCAGAATATCCGTAGCTGTTTGGTGGGCTTTTTCGGAATATCCGTAGGTGTTTGGTGGTGTTTTGCGTGTTTAGGGACCTTTGGTCTCGTTTTCGTTTTGTTCGGCGTCCATTTTTTCTCTCGCTTAGTTGATTTTCGGGTCTCTAAATTCCGAAATTTGTGCTTAAATGGAGGTGTAACTTCACTTGCAGAGGTCCTCGGTGCCCCCCCTTGCTCTGAGTAACCTTTTTATGTGTTTGTTGTTTGTATTTGTTGTGTTTGTAATGTTTTTGGGGTCGCGCGGGTTGCGTCCTTGTTTTTTAATCTCGTACGTGTTTTTCGGCAAATAGGTAGGTGTTTGTTGGTGTTTTGCGTCTTTAGACTGCTGTAGCCTCGTTTTTGTTTTTTTAGGCGGCCATTTTTTCTCTCGCTTAGAGAATTTTGTAGTGTCTATACTATTTTAATTTGACTTAAATTTAGTTGTAACTTCAGTTTTCGAGGTCCTGGATGCTCCCTCTTCCTGTAAGTAAGCTTTTTATGTATTTGTTGTGTGTATTTGTTGTATTTTTAATGTTTTGATGTGCGCATGTTGCAGGCGTTTTTTGCGAGGTCGTAATGGGTCGTAACGTGTCTCGTATTTTGTTTGCGTTCCAACGTAAATTTTGCGAGGGTCGCAGTTGCTGGCAAGGAGCGCCGCGGCTCGCTATGGGAGCCCGCAAGCGTTAGCAACAACTCTTATGCTCACAACTATATATGTGATTTATTTTCCGAGCATGTTAATCCTAGTTCTTTTTTCCCAAGTTAGCATTCAATTAGAATTTTTAGGTTGATCTTTAACTTCGGTTGCCTGTCTACATTTCGATATTATATGGGACATATTACCAATGGCTAATAATTTTTCAAAAGGTGTTATATCGATCAAATTATTATTTTAATATCCCAACTGTATAAGAATTTTTTCCTAACGCAAGGAACTCTAACCAGGAAAAGCTTTCTAGATGGTATTTACTACAAAGACTTTCCAAATGTAATAATAAACCATTAACATATAAGTCACCAATTTAACAGATTCCCTTCAAACTCCTTTTCCTCATATTTCAGCAGCTCAATTGGAGCCCCTAAGGAAGGATAAAAAGATAGGTTCCTCTTCTCCCAATACCAGAATTTAATCAGCGTGTTTATTCCTCTTGGGACATTTGAATATTTTGAAACTTTATATTTTGGCATCCATAATATAGGATTAATGGGGATAGATTAACACATAGCCTCTTCCATGTCTCCATATATAGCTTGCAACTATCGAGTTCCAACCCACCATATGGGATAAAATAATAATATCATGATTGTCTTTAATCCTAGGATAATCTAACCCTCTTCTTTCATATTTTCTCTTTGGGATGTTATGAGCATTGAATATTTGACCATAGGGTAAACCAGCTTTAAGAAGGTTGGGGTGACTAGCATAGTGTTCTTGTCAGTGGGTTTGTAATAAACTTTAATACTTGGTTTATTTTCTACTTAGTAATGATGATATCTAAAAATTGGATGTCTGGGTGATCTAATGGGTCTGCGTGGACCCATATATTCAACTTTTAGGGTTGTTCTATGTTGAAAAGTCAAACATTTATTTTGAAAACATTCTTGCTGGATACCGTCCTTTAGCATTAGATATATTTCTTGTTCACATTGGTTCACAGGGTCCCCTGGAAGTTGTTTATAGGTCTCTAGATTATTCAACTGTGAGAGTAATTCACTCCTATATAAACATACATAAATGGCGCTCTTTAAAATACAGATATGTTTTAAACAGTATATATTATATTACATATATTATGGCAATACTTCCATAATTGTGAATATTTATTATTTAATTTGTAGGGCAGTTAGATATATACCAGCATTTAGTCATTGTTATTCATTATTTGTAAAAATCTGTCTTCTGTACCCACATCAGTTGAAATCACGCATCATACAAGTGTGGCTAATTGCCACTCACTGAAGCAATAGTCATTCTGAACAATCCTCTTAGCAGTAAGGGAAAAAACATGGGCCACCATCAGCTTATGCTCATACTCATACAGGTGCAGGACACTTTGCCTGGCAGAACCATTTAATATATCTATATGCTTTAAAAAATATATTTGTTTTCCAGTTTTATAGAAAACCGTATAAACTTTCAGTGGTCCTTTAAGAAATGTACTAAATATTAACCTGTTTTTATATATATATATATATATATATATATATATATATATATATATATATATATATATATATACACGTACACATATACCGGTATATTTATATATTTTTTTTCTTCTTATCTTTCATGACTCTCATATAGACTGTACATATCTGATTTCAGTTGCATTCTGTTTATAATCTTCACAGTCTATGTTTGTAATGGTGCAAGTTACCGTATGTCTGTAAATTCAGATATAAAATACCAAATACATGTATAGTTTGTGACATGACAAGATTTTTGGTGTCACTATACTGCATTTGTTGCCTTTAAGCCATGGTCTCTTTTTCACGGTCAGTCACACTGACTTGTTCTACAGTTACAAAAATGTCATTAATTCCTTTCCCTAAGGGGTTGTTACTTCTCAAGATTATTCACTCATGTCACATATAGGGATTGTTGAAGTAAACGTAGTATAAGGGGAATTATAAAACTGTGAGCAATGTATGATTTGTTATAGAATTTAATCTGTACTTTTATGATTCCCTCATGCTTTTAACACTTTAGAGAAATAAAAAGACATAAAAAGGAAGTGTACATAGGGTGTCGTCTTTTTTTACACATAATTTTCTTCAAAGTCCTCAAAAGGGCTGCACATATTTTACCCAATTTCTTGAGCCCATAGTGAAATGGTGTGAAAAAGAGGATTAATTTCCAGTAGCCCACAATAGGCAGTGATGGTACTGTATATAAGTAGGACCTACTAGATGACCAATGAAGAATGGGATTAGCTGGCTACTGCTCTAAAACGAGAGTGCATGAAGATTACAAATACATTGCCCAATTCAGAGAGCAGTCAACAGTACACACAAGTGTCATATGTATTGTATACTTTTATGGAGAACATGACTTGATAATGAACAACATTTTTAAATTAAGAAATATAGTCTTTAATTTTAAATATGGTATTCCATTTTGCTTTAATGGTACTGGGTATCTGTAGCCATAAAATTAAAAGTCATTTTCCTATGGGAAGGAAAGCTATGGCATGTCTGAGCAAGCTACTAAAAAGGAAAGATCTCACACTATCAACAAAGGTCCGTAAAGTTAGAAATATGGTTTTCCCAGTAGTAAAATACAGATGTGAGAGCAGGATAATAAAGAGGACTGAGCATAGAAAAATTGACGCTGTTGAATTGTGGTGTTGGAGAAAACTGCTTAGAGTTCCTTAGTGTGTAACAAGACTAATCAATTACTACTACAGGAAACTAAGACAATTTGTTCACTGGAAGGTTTGACTATGAGGCTGAAGCTCTAATATTTTGGGCCATATCATGAGGAGACAGGATTTCCTAGAGAAAACTCTGATGCTGGGAAAGATTGAAGGCACACCAAGAAGGGGGTTGCAGTGATGGATAGATGATGTAATTGAAGCAATGAACACAAGCTTGAGGGAGCTGAGGGAGGCTGTGAGATGTCCCTTATGTGTTGCTGTTCGGTCACAAGAAGTCAGACACAACTGAATGACTAAATATCAAGATTTGGCTTTATTACTAACATGATTAGACACCTGGGAGGAACCAAGGATTCAGATGACATCTATTTTCAGTTATAGTAATAATTTGTCTCTTTGACTCGCAGTACTTTCCCACTCAGGCTATATAGAAACAAGCAGCCCAATATGAAAACCATAACACCCATGGCACAAGCGTCTCCTAAACCGAAGATATTCTATAACATTATTTTATGTTCTATGAGGCTACTATAGTGGTTTATTTGTTACATACTTCATAAATGTGATTATTTAATGTAATTACCACCAACATGGGCAAGAAGATTACTTTGTGATGTAATGACAACTAAACAATAGCTCTAACAAACTCTCTGATGTTATAACCAGAAGATCTACCTTATCCTCTCTATTTATATTGAAAATGAAGGTTAATTCAAAAAAGGTACTATACTGAATCAGGTGGGAGTGCTGTCCAACTTTTATTTAAATAGTCATTGCTGTAGACAGCCCTATTAATAAAAAAGTAATTGGTGATAAAGCCTAATATACTAAAGTCAAAATATTTAAATATTAAAAAACAAAAGAAGATTCAAGTATTATTTGTTATTTAAAAACCAGACAGAGACAGTGTCAGACCATAAAATTCTAATAACTGACACTTACTTTCTCATTCAGAGCATCCAAACAAATAATGAGGGGTTAATAAGCATCTCAAGTGGCTAAAATATGCATCCCTGTATTTACTATGCACTGTTCTCTATGGGAAAAAAATGAGTCCTTCTCAACTCATCTAACTTGACATGTAACAGTTAATTTGCATGGTATCTGTAATTCATTACTCGAATATTGTTGTTGTTTAGTCAATCAGTTTAGCCCGACTCTCTGTGACCCAATGGACCGAAGAACTCCAGGCACATCTTGGATCTGGTTGCGCCAAAGACAGTGGAGTGGGTTTACAGTTCCTTCTCCAGTGTACCATTATTTGTCTGACCTCTCTGTTATGACCTGCCCATCTTGGGTGACCCTACATGGTGTACCTCACAGCTTCATTTTTAGTTCTTATCTTCTGTCAAATTTGTGTTTTTGTGTCATTAATAGAGTTGTATTTTCTTGACAATTGTGGGATTGCATTTTAACAAATTTCTTAGTCCTCAAAACAGTCAATCTGCTCTGTTACCAGCAATGGGGATTTTTTTTATTTATTTTTGTATATTTTACACTATTGTCAATGTTTTTATTATACAATAATGAAGTCCTGGTTATTTGGATTTCCTTTGATCGGTGTCTTGCTTGTAGCGTAACAATGGTTTTAATAAATCTTACATGGGAAAAATACATATCTTTTTAATCTTAGATTCTCCTTGGATCAATTTCCTCTCTTCTGTAGATGATTTTCGTTGGCATAGCACAATACTGTAACAAAAATATTAAGGCAATATATTATAGTACTTAATGCTCTGTTATCTTTATCCCTGTGGTCCTAGGGTAAATAAATAAACAAAACACGGCTTGTAGTGTAATCTCAGAGCTAAGCCCCACTTTGACAAACGGATTGTTGTAATATCACGTTTTGATATGCAGTCTGTGGGTACAAGCTCCAGACATCTGAATATATCCTGCACTGTTTTGTTTTGCTTCTTACATATTCCCTCAAGACCTGAAGGAAGCCATCAGAATGAATCTGTCTCGCAGGCAGAGCATGTCAGTGCATAATTAATAGAGAACTCTGCATCCCACTGACTCACACCAGCTGCTTGTGCAAGATAATGGATATTTTAAACATTGGGTATACTTTTATTTGGGAAATTATGTATCAGTGCAATCATACCAATGCTAGAGTCATTAAATTCATTTCTACAGCATGTATTTTATGTCTAAATTACTTTAATTGCTAGCATATATAAAGAAGTAACATATGTAGTCAGTGGTGGAGCTAGAAGATGGACGTCTCAGGTGCAAAAAACTGTTTGGGCCCCCGACAAAGGATTATAATAATTTTTGCTGGTGGGGCTGTTCAGGCGGGGGCTTTTACCCTACTCTACAGAAATATATGTCTACATACACATATACAATCTCTACATAGCACCCAGTCCCTGGCAACATCCACCCCCACACAGCACCCATCCCTCATAGTATCCATGCCTACATAGCATCCACTCCTTGTCAGCAGCCATCCCCTCTCAGCATCCATCCCCACACAGTACCCAACCTCAAAAAGTACACATTCTTATCTTAGCTCTTGCAAACATAGATGGTGAACTGTGAGCGGCCAAGGAGGCCGGGGGTGAGGATTGCTGAGGAGCCCCAGGGAGGCTGTGGTAGGTTGGACTGGGGTGTGAGGTACATGGGGGCCTGTACACTACAGAAGAAAAAAATGTAATGCAAAGACATCTGTCACCTTAATTTGAAAAATAAAATCACACTGTGACACATTATCAAATACCCTGTTTGTGATGCAACATATCACTTTAAGAAGGTGCTTGGAGTCTGGAGACACCTCTCTCCAGATCTGGTTCAATGTATATTACTTTGCTTTTAACACTTCGGATTTGCTTTTAATGCAGACCTTTAGGAAAACAGCTTAATGAATACAGTGAGCCTCAGTGGTATGCTTAGAGGGATCTGAAAATAAATTATTTAAATTTTCAGGCACCTAAAATACACTCACAATACAGACCATTAGAAAAACAGCTTAGTGAATACAGTGAGCCTCAGTGGTATGCTTAGAGGGACCTGAAAAGCAATTATTTAAATTTTCAGGCACATAAAATTCATTCGCAATACAGACCATTAGAAAAACAGCTTTGTAAATACAATGAGGCTCTCCTGCCTTTGAACTCCTTAATGTTCCACTAACTGACACCTTAGTAAATAAATATCTAGACATAGACAGATATATACAAGAGTTCTGTATGAACTTAGGTCAGTAACAAGCAAACTACTCTTTACAAAACAACCTGCCCCACTGGGTAACCTAGGACTGGCGAGACGTTAGTCTGGTGACATTGTTTAAAAGGAAAATGAGAGCTCAGTCTGGGGATTATAGACCAGTAAGCCTGACATCAGTTGATGTAAGCCTCCTATTGAGATTACTAAGGAATAATACTTGGAATATATTCATAAAAACAAGACATTATGTGGGAGTTTTATGAAGCCTTGTCTATAATGCTGCTGATACAATGCCATGGCTGATTATGAATATAGCAGAACTGTTGTACACATATACAAAGACAGAAATAAGAGCTCCTGCAAATAAGAACATACTCTAATTAGACTAACATGGAACCCAAAGTATTATCACTGGAACCACTTGTTTTTAATACTTTAATCAACAATTTAGAAGAAAAATCAGATGGTAGTATTTCAATCTTTGTTAATGAATGTTAATTATGTCACAAATTTCGATATGCATTCTCAGCAACTTCTATTAATAAAAAAACATCAAAGGAAGTCAAAGACAAAATTGGTATATAAATATGCTTTTGGAAAGCAAAAATATATTTCTTATTATCAGCCTTATTAAATTGCAGTTCTGCAAATGTAAAAGGGCTCTATATAAGCACAGAGCATATTTTTTACAGAAGTTTTTAGTTAGTGAAGACCTTGCTTTTGGATAGAAGTTCACTAACTAAAAACTTCTGTAAAAAAATATGCTGTGTGCTTACATAGAGCCCTTTTAAATTTGCTGAATCACAATTTAATAAGGCTGTATATAATTAGCATTAATGTAAAGAAATAAGAGACGCAAAAGTATTTATTTTTATTTTTTATCAATGCCACTGATTACCTTCAAAAGCTATGTTATGATACGTAAAAAGATTTATAGTTGCATGCAATGGAATCAGACTTTACCAATATATCACCCCCAGTTAAATATAATCTTCATATGGATTGCAGTTGGAAACACTACTTCAGGAAAAAGTTTAAAAAAAAGCTAATGTAGGGTTTAAGGTATAATTGCAGGCCTGTACAATTGGAAAATGGTACTTGTGAGGGGAATGTAAGAAGATAACATAAAAATGAAGCTGACACTCTAAACTTACTTGATTTAATCTTGAAGTCACGAGGGGCCAGGCCATCATTACCACTACAATAAGAGCTGGTTTTGTCATAAACTGTCTGGGCAAAAACTCAAAACTGATGCGTGCTAGAAGAGTTTAATCAAATTTCCCCATATTTTTATATTGGCAGACTGCATATATTTAGTATGAATTCTGCCTAAACTGCAGCTTCCAAGGAGAGGTGAGAAGCAAATATAAAACCCCAAGCCACATGAGCTTCAAACCTTAGGCTGAGTATGTTTGTGTTGTCAGCTTTCATTGGCTATTTACACAATGCTATTGTTGGTTGTATTTAAAATGACCACAAGTGAGTATTGTAATCCTAGTAATGAACTAGGTAAAACAAATAATATATAACATCTTAAAGGACTACTACCATTCAAGAAAAAATATATTTGCTTATCAAGTATGTATCAAACTTACAACATTACCAGCTGTATAAGCTATGGGCATAAAATATATTTTGGGAAAATTTGAATATATTTTGGGAAAATTGTTTATGAGCACAGGGATCCATTTTGTGTTGTTTTATCACTTCCTCAGATCTCAATCATGAGGGTGTGTGTTCAGTGGAGAGAGGGGTGGGGAAGATGGGAAGATAAATGCAATTTTATCCTTTCAGAAATGTAAGCACCCCTCTCATACACACAACTTCCACCTATGCGTCATGGATTCTACCAGGGCCCAGAAGAGGAATCAACATTTATTTTTCTAATTAAAATCTAGCTGTAAGACTTTTTTTATGAATCATGCTCATACAGTATCTGACACAAGTGAGTACACCCGTCACATTTTTGTAAATATTTTATTATATCTTTTCATGTGACAACACTGATGAAATGACACCCTGCTACAATGTAAAGTAGTAAGTGTACAGCCTGTATAACAGTGTAAATTTGCTGTCCCCTGTGAGTACACCCCTAAGGGGGCCCAATTAGACATTTTCCCTCCCCGGTGTCATGTGTCTCGTTAGTGTAATAAGGCCTCAGGTGTGAATGGGTAGCAGGTGTGTTAAATTTGGTGTTATCACTCTCACACTCTCTCCCCCAAAGGCTCACATTACCCCCAGTGTCTCCTTCCCCTCATCCTCCTCCTCATCCCTTCCCCCCTCTCCAATTACCCACCTCCATCTCCCCTCACTTACCTTGATCCGATGTTCTCCTGCTGTTCTCTGATCTCCATCGAGTCTTCCGCCTGTGTCTGCCCGGCATATGCTAATGACGTGACGCACATGTGATGTCTTGTCATTAGCATATGCCAGGCGGAAAGCCAGAAGACGCAATGAAGAGAAGAGAAAATCAGGAGCTCCCCAGATCAAGATAAGTGACAGGGGGTGATTGGAGAGGGGGAAAGGGATGAGGAGGGAGGAGGAGGATGAGGGAGGGAAAGGATGAAAAGGGGAAAGAGAGGGAGAGGGAAAGAGACAAGAGGGGTGAGGGAGGGAAAGAGACACAGGGTAGGGAGAGGGGGAGGGAAGAGACACAGGGGAGGGAGGGGAGAGACACAGGGCAGGGAGAGGAGGGAAAGAGACACAGGGGAGGGAGAGGAGGGAAAGAGACACAGGGGAGGGAGAGAGGGAGGAAGAGACACAGGGGAGGGCAGGGCAAAGAGACACAGAGGGAGTAGAGGGGGGAAAAGACAGGGGAGGGAGAGGAGGGGCAAAATGAGACACAAGGGAGGGAGAGGAGGGGGGAAATTAGACACAAGGGATGGTGAGGAGGGGGGATGAGACACCAGGGAGGCAGAAAAGGGGGTAAATGAAACAAGGGAGGGAGAGGAGGGGGTAAATGAGACACACCCCTCTGATGAGCCCCAATTAAGGCCGAAACTTACGCCTTGGGATTGCTGTTTCTCTTGTTCAGGGTAGAATTGCCTGGTATTTCGGGGCTGGGTCACTCTAGTGAGTAGGACCAGACTGATATACTACAGGAAATGTCTCCCTGTGAAGGCACAAGTGAGCTAAAAGAGACTCCTCTCTGAGCGGATGACCATATCCAGAAAACAACCTATTAAGGATAGTTTGTTCTCTGCCTGAGCACCACTATTGTTGGTATTGCATAAATTATTTTCTTGCTGTAAATATGTTGATATATGGCCACACATAGGTTTGTGACTCAGTCTCATAGGATTTGTTATAATTAACTAAACTCATACTGAAAGCAAACATCTGCTGTTTTAATTTGCTTCTGAGTCTTTTTGTTAGCACATGATCTTAGCATCCACTGAGCTACAATCTCATGTCCTGTATGAGTGAACTGAAAGAGAAGCCAATAAACTCCAACAGCCCTTACATAGAATTGTCGTGCTTATAACTAACCACAGGATCAATTGAGCAAAATAACTGCAATATACAAGAATAGCACTGCATGCAAAGTGAATGCAGGATTCTAGTATGTGCCAAATAGTTATAGAAATGTATGTTTGGTGGCAGATTAGAACCTACAGTCCATGTGATCTATTATATATACCTAAAAGACTGTCTTAATAAATCATCTAGACAGAATTATGACACCATATACCACCCTGGCTAGTAGATTGGTTACTTATCCCAGGTACATTTAAATACATCCCAACAGCAAACTATTTGCTAGTGATAAGACTACCGATCAACAATGTCAGCAGCATGATCAAATAGTGAAAATATTATAAATGTAAATGCTTAATATACACATACTGTTCTAAATAAAGCTTGTGTCTTTCTTTGGAAATTGTGAAGAAAACAACAAAAACAGAAAGACAGAAAGGAAGGAGGATATGGTTGGGCTGCAACATAGGTGCTTCCATATGAAACCTAAATGTAAAACTGTTCCCTAAAATATAAGGGACATAGGAATTGTCTCATAAAAGAAGGACTGTATCTCAAAAAGTCAGACATCCAGTAAGTATAAATATATTCTTAGACACTTTCCATGTGTCTCCCTGTATGCCCTCTTCAATGATGCAGATCCATTTTATTTCTCCATAACTAGCAAAATTCTCATTCTTTCCCCCAAAACACTTTCTTTCATCATATATCTGTTACCATCAGGGACCATATATGCGGACCCTCAAGTGAAATAGGTTGCCCGTCACTTATCTACAATCTGGGTGGCCACAACAGGGTAGAGCCACGCAGATATAGAGTTAAGCAGTTTGTAACTAGTGTTTGCTGACCACTAAGGATAAGCTAAATTGGATCAAACCACTATTTTGCTAAATTTCTTAATAAAATTTGTCAAACCATTGTGTTCCCTTTTTTGATTGGCTAAATTTAAGAATGCAATTTACAAATAATTAAAAAGAGAGAATAGAAGGGTAGAATGAGGGAGAGAAGAGGGGAAAGAAAATACTGTGTACTGATCAACAGCCTTATTAAATTGTGATTTGGCCAATTGAATAGGGCTCTATATAAGCACATAGCATATTTTTTTACAGAAGTTTTTAGTTAGTGAACTTCTATCCAAAAACAAAGTCCTCACTAACTAAAAACTTCTGTAAAAAAATATGCTATGTGCTTATATAGAGCCCTATTCAATTGGCCAAATCACAATTTAATAAGGCTGCAAATCAGGTAAAACGAAGAATTATAGATTGCGTTAATTACCATACCCTATGTTCACTACAGAGCCTATTTTTCAAATACAGTTAAACTATGCTATATTTAATAAATAGGCTCCATATATCAAGTGAGGTAACAAACTGTACTTTCTTAAAAATGTATTAATATACTTGACCTCACACTTGATAAATATCATTTTTTGTTAAATATTTCTATTGTATTGTGATGTGAATATAACTTTCACTAACTAGCGGTGAACAATCTGCAATCAAAAATCTTAACCTCATATTAAGGAGATCCTAGGTATAATCTGGTTCTTTGGTATAAGAAATATCAGTTTAAATTTACATGAAATCAATGTTTCTAAATATAAAGTGTTTTAAGATTTTCAGAACATAATTATGCAAACATAAAAGAAAAACAGCAGAGACTGCATGAGCTCTGCAGTGCACACTTACAAATGAATGCAACAATATTGCTGTATAATGAAGTCTCCAACCCTAGGTATTTTCAGTGAAAGAAAACAAAACATCCAACAATCTGATCATGAATATATATAGACTAGCGAATTGCCCGTCAAAAAATTACGCCAATGAAATTGTAAGTGAGCTAAGGGTGTTTGGTGTATATAATGTGGCTGATGTAGCGCCGTTCGTTTTCTATGTCGTGCAAGTTTTTCAGGAATATTAGTTTTCTATGTCGTGCGAGTTTTTCGTAATATTAGTTTTCTATGTCGTGCGAGTTTTTCGGAATATGCGTAGCTGTTTGGTGGGCTTTTTCAGAATATCCGTAGCTGTTTGGTGGTGTTTTGCGTGTTTATGGTAGTGTTTGCGTGTTTAGGGACCTTTGGCCTTTTTTTTCGTTTTGTTTGGCGGCCATTTTTTCTCTCGCTTAGTTGATTTTTGGGTCTCTAAATTCCGAAATTTGTGCTTAAATGGGGGTGTAACTTCACTTGCAGAGGTCCTGGGTGCCACCCCTTGCTGTGAGTAACCTTTTTATGTGTTTGTTGTTTGTATTTATTGTGTTTGTAATGTTTTTGGGGTTGCGTCCTTGTTTTTTTAACTCGTAGGTGTTTTTCGGCAAATACGTAGGTGTTTGTTGGTGTTTTGCGTCTTTAGACTGCTGTAGCCTCGTTTTTGTTTTTTTAGGCGACTATTTTTTCTCTCGCTTAGAGAATTTTGTAGTGTCTAAACTCTTTTAATTTGACTTAAATTTAGTTATAACTTCAGTTTTCGAGGTCCTGGATGCCCCCTCTTCCTGTAGGTAAGCTTTTTATGTATTTTTTGTGTGTATTTGTTGTATTTTTAATGTTTTCATGTGCGCGGATTGCGTCCGATTTTTGCGAGGTCGTAATGGGTCGTAACGGGTCTCGTATTTTGTTTGCGTTACGACGTAAAGTTTGCGAGGGTCGCAGTTGCTGGCAAGGAGCACCTTCGGTGCTCCTTGGCAGCAACTGCGACCCTCGGTTTGCGAGGGCGCAGGCTTGCACAGCGAGCCGCGGCCCTCGGTTCGCGAGGGACGCGGGCTCGCATAGCGAGCCCGCAAACGTTAGCAACAACTCGCATGCCCACAACTATATATGTGATATATATATATAAAACTACAAAATTATATTTTTGCCATCTATTTTAAAGAGTTCAGTATGTTTTAAATATATACACATATTTTGTTGTTATTTGATTGATAATTGTAAGGAAGTGCACTAATTATGTTAACAGCATCACATATTATAATTGTCTAACTACGAGACGTCGTCACGCTATTTGCGGGGTGCGTACGACTTAGCGATGAGTGTAGCGAGGCGAGCTGTTAAACTCAAATCACTTAGGCAATGAGCCCCAAAACTTGGAGCACTTAGGCAATGAGCGCCAAAAAGGGTCTCATTGCCAGCGAGCCTCACGTAGCGAGGCGAGCCGTTAAACTCTGAGAACTTAGTGTGACTTAGAAAAAAAAAATTACGAGACGCAGGACTTAGAAAAAAAAAGATACGAGACGCAAAAATTTACAAGATTAGCGGCCGAACCAAAAACCCGAAAAACACACTAAATACACCCAAAACAATTACAAAAACATTACAGATAGCATGGGGCAACAGCCAGGATGTCTGTGTGTGAGGTGGAACGCAAATTTAACTTGATTTAGCCAATTTTTGCCACACGAAAATCGCCTAAGCGAGGAAAAAAATGGCAGCTGAAAAAAATGAAAACGAGGCTGCATGACCCCGGACTGCGCAAAACACTGCAAACCGCGTAGCACTTTACACATCACACTACGACCTACAACATACACTATTAGAAAAGCAGGAAAATGAAAACGAGACACGTATCGCATTAATAACATTACTATTATACAATACCGCTTTACACAATAAACCAACGGCTTTACCTCGTGCACGCAGCCTATTTAGAATGCACAGTTCAAACATTCATTACACTTTATAAGCAGAGCACCAACACTCACACTGTATATTCTATGCAGACGCAAAATACAAACAGATTGTTAGCTCTTCAGCCTATTGCTTGCAGCATATATCAGTTATAAATAATTAAAGTATATTAATTTATTGCAGAAATAATTAATTATTAATTAATTAATTGAATAAATCATTAATTATTACTTAACTACATATACATAGAAATATATATCTCTCTCAGAGGACCAAATGTACACGACATGAGAGGCTCGCAATGAACGGCAAAGGCACTCATTGCGAGGCATGCGATGAGCGGCGAAAGCGATCATCGCAAGCCTCGCAATGAGAGCCAAAGTTCCTGAGGCTCGCAATGAGCACCGAAGGCGCTCTTTGTGAGGCATGCGATGAGCACCAAAGGCTCTCAGCGCAAGCCTCGCAATGAGCGCTGAAGTACAAAACTGTTTCAATTATTTATCAAACAGAATTACCATGGCTTCAAATTTATTGACTGTCATATTTTGACAGGCAAGTCGCTAGTATATTATATTATTTATCGGATGAAGCTGGCTTTATTGCTGTTCATTGGCTAACAGGGTCCTGACCCCAATGGATTCATTTATTATTTTTTGTTGAAAGCAAATGTTTTTAACTAAAATACAGTAAATCATTTTATCAAAAGTTAGGTTACACAAATCTTTTTGTATTTCATTTACAGATTTGCTGAGTAAAAACAGAAACATAATTTACAAACTTGAAAAATTCTCTACATAATTATATAGCAATAAGAGAGGGGTTGGCACTAGAAACTTTTTGAATTCCCCATATAGAGCTGTCACTCACTATAACATAAAGCTTTCCAACATGTATTTTTGTATTCAGTTTGCCTTAAATCGAAACTTATCTGTACAGAATTATTCATATTCTTTACTGATAAGGCTATATATAAGGCTATATGTCATGAGACATACTGATACAATATTAACTCATGTCACCAAGTGCCTATCCAACATGTCCTCCTGGATGTTCTCCCACTGCCGGTACATCAACATGTCAAAACTTGAGCTATAAATAATTGCCCCCTCTATCTCTGCTGCCTTGGTATTACTCTTGGTTCTGAACTGTCCTTTATTTTACCATATCTTGCTGATCTCACATTAGTAAAAGCTATAAAATCTTTATTTTTCTCATACAAACCAACCCAAATATAAAGTATGTCCTATCTTGATTTCTGTAACTGACTCCAAACTGGCCTTCTTACAAGTCAAGTCTCTTCAATCCAGTCCATTTTAAGTGCTACTGCTATGTTTATTCATCTCTCAAATTATTCTTATCTATTGCTCCAATGACATGTCATATCATCCAGGATTAAGTTCAAACATTTGATCCTCACCTAAAAAGCATTCAGCAATAACCCACTGCCTCCATGTAACATCCAATATCCAGATTATCTGCTAACCTCCAGTCCTCTCTGCCCACTCCTAAGTTTTTCTCTCTCATGTAACATTACATACTCCTACTCACATCTACAGATAATGGGAATAAGTGGTTTGAAAAGCACAGCTTTAAATAAATCCTGGTGTAAAAATGTATAATTTCCATCAACCATTTATGAGAGACAATTGTCACAAAAGCTGTGATTTCGCTCAGAGGTGCCATTCAAGTGCAGTATACACTATAGAAAGATCTCATTTTAGTGGAAGAAACATATTCAACTACAGTACTATATTATTCTAGAACACCCTTCATCACATTTGTGAGATATTAGTGGATAGACAGAATAAAGTAACATCAAGACATGGGTGTATGTCCTCTGGTGGGCCCAGTGCTGTGCAATGTTTTTCTTTTTACATTTCTTTTTTTTTCCTGTTATATAGGAGTCCTGTATCTCAGCCGAACCTGCCACAGGCCCCCGTGGCACCCTGGGCCTCCTTGGCCTGAAAAAACCCAGGCTGATAATTAGTCTGTGCCTGTTTAAAAAGAGAGCATTTCTACTGAAGCTCCAAGAGGTGGCAGTGTGCAAGAGTTCAGCATGGGGACATGTATCAGAAAAGATGGTATGAGAGTAAGGGCAGCAAAGTGACAGCAAAGGAGGGATGGGTTCTGTGAGCAAAGGAGATAGGAATGAGTGATGTGTGAATTGATACAATCCCCCATGGGTAGGAGGGGCCCAACATGTTTGTTTTGCACCCGGAGCCTCCATTATCTAGCTCCACCACTGCATCAAGAGGTGTCTGCAACGAGAGTGTCCGCCAGGGGATAAGCTAGTAAAACAGCATACTTGATATGCTTTCCCCAGACACACTTTACTTCTTCTATTGTTTAGAAGATGTAAAAATAGAATAGAATAGACATTGCTAATGTAAGTTAAAGCTTCAGAGTGAAGTGGTTAAATTTAAAATTGTGATTTTAAAGGGCTTGAAAAGCCATGTACATAATTTAAATAATCTACATAAAGGACTACTGGAGTGTCATATCCATAGTATGCTTGATCAAGAACTTGACCTGATAATGTGTAAACAGTTTTTAGAAAGTATAAAATAAATAAATGCATCCGTTCCTTTTTAACTAATGCATTCAGTTTTGCTTTCATGCAAGTCCATAATTACTTTTGTTCCAACCGGGAATAAACAGTGAGTAGAAGAGGAGGAACCTTGAATTCAGAGAACATCGCTATTCAGTTCTGTTCAAGTACTGCTGATGTGAATAGCAACTTGACAATAGGACTTAATAGAGGTGGAAGTCCCAGGATAACCCTGACTAAAGCAGTCCAAGGTGGAAGCACCCATAACACAACACAGGGTATTAAATATAAGATTTATTTCTAAAAAAAAATTTATGTTCATGGCTTAGGTAGATGCTAATATTGTTAGTTTGTTCTATGTGAAGTTGTTCCAAAACTACAGTGGTCTTTTAATGTAAAGGAATAATTTGTTTGGGATTTAACTGTTTATCAGATCTATTTCCTTCTGAAGAGAAAACATTATTGTTATTATTATTATTATCATTATATACATCTAATACAATTCTTTCTGTGTAATAAATCAGAGTGAGCTTGGTCAGTTGTGGAGAGCACGCCAAGTACTGTTCAGATATATTTATTTCTGGTTCTTGATGAGTACAGACATCCTATAATTATAGTACAAGCTATTAGTAAATTGGCATAACATGCCTGCCTAAACCAATGTATTCCCTGGTTGGGAATGTTATATTTCCTTCAAGAAGTAAATGAATGTGATTATAACACAAAGCAGATGTATGTAAGTATTAAACAATGCTTTAATTACTAGAGATTACCCAGCAGAAGTTATATTCTTAACATAATGTATAATCATATAAGGATTCTACAATATATTACACAATCATGTATGAAATGCTTATTCAGTTGTCGAAAACAGAATGATACTGAAGTATATTTTTCAGGGGGCAGCAGAATGTCTCATTTTACCAGTACAGAACCATAGGAAAGTGTGCTTATATGCACAGAACTGTTTTTTCTGTGTGCACGTAAGCATGATATATATATATATATATATATATATATATATATATATATATACAGGTGGAGATATAGCTTGGGGAAACTTGTGTGTGGAAGCCCCCCAAATTGGGTCTGTGCTATATTGAATAAAAATGCATGTAGCATGTAGTAATGTCCCTAGTGCTGTATCCTACTGAGCATGGAAACCTTGGCCCTCATTCAATTGCAATTTGGCCAATTGAATAGGGCTCTAAATAAGCACATATCATATTTTTTTTAAAGAAGTTTTTAGTTCTTGAAAACCTTGCTTTTGGATAGATGCTTACTAACTAAAAACTTCTTTAAAAAATATATGATATGTGCTTATTTAGAGCCCTATTCAATTGGCCAAATTGCAATTGAATGAGGGCCCAAGTGTTTATAGTGTGGTAAATGATAGATCAAGTATCCCACCATCCTCTGGTTTTAGTGTTATATGTTACAAAGCCTTGTATAATTACCTAGTTAGCTCATAGTAATTTTTACTTTGGTCTAAAAAACTGTATGCCCCCTCAGGACTGCACACTAATATACCCATTTCCATTATATATACTGGGACTTATGCTGAGACCATAGAAGAGTCCATTTAATACAGTGTCTGTCGTATACTTATTTACGTAAAACAGCAGGCTTAAGCATTATATGTGAAAAATGATAAATTAATATAGATGAAGAATTGGATTTCTGGGTCGCCTAATAATAATGCAGACTTACAATTCTACTGACTTTGTTCAACTTTCATACTGGACTGGTGCCAGTCTTCAATGTTTTCTGCTTGTCTACACATTGTATTAATGTATTCCGCTATTTTATGGATTGTTTCTTCACTTCATTAAAATTATTGTTAAGAATATGGGAAATGCTGTATAGTTTGTAAAATAAGTCTGATGGTATGTTTAAATTACTACTAGAACTAATGCTTCAGGAATAGAGAAGGTTAGGATAATATCTATTGTTTAGAACATAGGAGCATCACTGACTACATGTCATACAATAAAGCCCATGTCCATTGCACCCTTATGCCCACTGTCCTATATCTCCAAAGCAACATTCTACACTGCTGTAGAATGTAGTGCTACCACCATACACACACTTAATATATGCACAATGCAATATGAAGATAAATATTCTGTAGAACCATTATTTAAGCTACTTTGAGAGACAACATAAGGAGAGAGTGGTACTGCAGACTCTCAGTTATCCGGCACCCATGAGGATTGGTAGATGCCAGATAAATGTAGTTTCTGGTTGCTTGAGAGTTACATATAAAAAAAGCCTAGATTAGCTGCGTACAGGATGCTCTGCTAAGTATATTTGTCAGTGAGGGCTGTTGTAGCAGCAGCAGCTTTCACTCCTCACTTACATACAGGTACGTTTGGCTGGAGGGTACGATGCTGAACCCGGGGAATGTAACCCCAACACTGCACTGGCTCAGTCACTCAGGCCTGTCTGTTCCCAGGTAAAACTGAATTGCAGTGGATGACATCCAGGCTCCTGGCATTTGTTGAACCCTGTAAAATGTTATTTTGATTTAAAGTCCAGTATTCAGTTTTTTCTGGTTGCTTGAGTTCTGGTTAACTGTCTAGTGTATATGGTTAGGGAAGGAAAAGAGTTTTGCCCTGAAATATGGGATGTTTCCTTTAAAAGATGAACATTTTGGAGGCGAAGAGGGCTAGATGGATTTCCATAAAAAAACTGACTGTCCCTCCCAAACAGGGATATATTGGAGCCTATATTTCCCCTGCACTTTATCAGCAAAGCTATATCCAGTCTGAGAATGTCATCATTTGCAGCCAAAATATGAATGTGATGTGATGAAATTAGGATGCCCAGGCATAATATGATGCTATAAGTGAAAATACAAACCAGACTTAAATTTCAGCACATGTGCCCCCTAAAAATTACTAATGTTTAGAAATATTTGTTATTGCCTTTGCTCTCAAGCAGGATTTTAAGCATTTATACACTCACAGACAATGACATAGTTTATTGCGACAGATGCTGTGTATTTTAATCTCAGTAACATCACTGCAGGATTAAGCAGAAAATACTCTCAACACCATTTAGTAAAACATACCAACGGTAAATATAATTCCAAAGGTAAAGAAAATAATTATAGAAGGTAGATGCACTGTAAATATTGTATGCTATATACCTGAGAACATAAGTATAACAGTATAAATGTAATGATGCATATTTATGCACTTACCTGTAAACCCTCAATCGCTAGTCTGAGAATGGAAGGCGTTAGCTTTGAGGCTTGCTTGAAGGAAAAATTGCTCCAGTCTATAATTAAAATAAATCCATTGATCTGAAGTTCCTGATCCTCAATAAGAACTTCTAGTGAGAGGAGAATAGCCCGTAAAATGTCGACAAAGGAGTTCCTTAAAAATAAGAATTGAAAAAACAGTTCTAAATTAGTAAAATAATTTGCTAATATAATAATTTACTAAAAGTAGTAAAATGGTTTTCAAGTTATGTTTAATATAAACAACAAATAATACTAATTAATATTAATTAATTAATTAATACTTTTACAATTAATTGCAACCATCCTTCGCTCCCAGGAATTTATATTTAATATTGATCTTGAAAGCTAGGTTGCACCAGCCAACTTGCTGATAAATACAAAATACTAATGAATGTACTAATACATATTTAATAATGCATTCAAATGCACACAAGCTTACATGAACGGTTGTATGATATTACATATGAACATGATGCCATCTCATAAGGGCCACAGTCTATACCGCAATTACCTCTGCCATGTAAAAGCCTAGTGATGTCGATAAAGGGTCACTGTAGTTCTAGATCTATAATATATCTTTTTAAGAGTCACACTTTATAATGGGAAAACTATTTCCAGAAAGAAAACAAGAACTAATTAATTGTTAAGTATTTAATTCATTACCATTCATAAACAATTATGATGAAGTGGAAACTCCTCTGCTTCCACAGATGGCGTGATAGTTTGAAAGCAGAGGCATTTTCTATTAGTTAAAGTGGAAAAGTGAAAGCTAAAACGCCAGTGCTGTTAATAGAACTAATGAAAAGTTATTAGTTTAAAATGGACTTGACAATTCCCAGTAGCAAGGGAGTAACAGCTTGTAAAAGTATTCTGCCATTTCCTATCCTTTTAAATATAATACATATATGTCCTAGAAAAGGTTGAACGGCTCCTAACTGCTCCTAACTAACCTGGTTTACAAGGACACACCCAGGGCTGGATATACCTTTTACCTTTCTAGCTTGGAGCACCTAGGCAGTGAAGTTGAGGAGCCCCTAAATTTATAATTATGCAAAATATGCACAGACCCATTTTTGCCTTTTCTGTGTAAGTTCATTTTCTTGTTGTAACTCTTTTGTTCTAGGTGGTTATCCCTAGTAGCCAGTCTATGAACGGCAGCATTTATTTTATTTAAGCCATGAACCATTTAAAAAAAAAAATGTCACCCCTCACAGGGAAGCACTCCTAGGCGGCTGCCTAGTTGGCCTAATGGGTAATCCGGCCATGCACATACCTACTTGAAAGGGTAGCTGAATGAAACTACTCAGAGAAAATTGAATCCGACATTACAGAATAATTGTATAAAGTTAATTATTTAGGGCCTCATTCAATTGCAAGGCTGCAACTCACGGTATACAGAGGGAGAAACTGGACCCATTGGAAACATTATGATTGTTCAAGTTTACGGTATACAGGCTTTCTGCTGGCTTGAACTCTGCTACAATTAGGGAGCAATTCAAATGAACAAGCCCACAAGTTGTGGGCCAAAACCGTAAACCGTGTAATCGTATGTAGCATTTCAGAACGTGAACATGATCAATTAAGCAAGGCCTTAACTACCCATTTAGAAACAGCCAATAGTAAATTAGATAGTCATCATTAGGTCAGTAAAACATGGAGGTTACATGTCAATCAATTAGCATTTAGGGGTTCCGATATGTGGTCAGACCCACAATCCTGCAATGTACAAAATAATAAAAATTAATGAAGGAAATGTTCTAGTCCATGTGGGTGGCCTGATATGTATTAACTCATTGATTCCTGAGATTGATATACCATGGAAATATTTTTGATGGCAGATTTACAAGCTTGAGACTGTTGTGCAATTAATTATAATGTCTTTCATCTGTTTCCCCATCATTTACAGTTCAGTATTGATTTTTTATTGCATTTACATTCCTGCAAACAGTAGTTAAACCCCCTTGCGAGTTCTATTTGGTACCCGTAGGATTTTGTTCTACATTTGACATTTACTGGTGTGAAAATATTTGCAGGCTTGAGAAGTTGTAGCAATTGAATAGCAATTTGCGATTATAACTCTTGCAGTCTTTAAAGATTAAAGGTTTAGATGAGGTGTAAGTTACAGTTGTAACAACCGCAGGGATTTTCAGCCCATAACCCGTAGATCGTTTGCTCGCAAAAAAACGCCAATTGAATAGCCAATTAGTTTATGGGCTACATTACGGGATCTCGTAAGCTACAAATTCTCAATTGAATGAGGCCCTTAATGTTTGCTTTCTAAAAACATATTGCTCATTATTAAGTTTAGGTATATAAACAGTAATTTAATGCAGCCCTCAATTGGCTACACCATGCATTACTGAACCTTGTATAAAGCATACAATGAGCATTACACTGTATAAATATTGTATGGGAATGTCAGACAATATGAAAAGGCTGCAGGGGAGAATTAAAAATGTATATTTAAAATTTGTTGTAAAAAAATCCCATTTATATGTTATCTATGTGATTGATTTTTTTGCTTCTTTAAAACAATATATAATTGCTATATTTTTTACTTTTATGAGCAATGATGAAGATAACATATTGATTTAAAAATACCACATATGATGACATTTCCAGTTTATCTATATACTAAACGTGTGTATTTAATGTAATATCACATATATAGTTGTGAGCGTACGAGTTGTTGCTAATGCTTGTGGGAGCGCCAAAGGCGCTCCTTGCCAGCAACTGCGACCCTCGCAAACTTTAAGTCGCAACGCAAACAACACGACACACCAACTACGACCCTCGCAAACTTTATCTCGCATCGCAAAAAACATACGAGACACGTTACCACACATTACGACCTCGCAAAAATCGGACGCAACTCGCGAACATGACAAAATTCAAAACACAATAAATACACACACCACTTACATAAAAAGCTTACCTACAGCAAGAGGAAGCATCCAGTACCTCAAAAAAAAACAACTTACACCTTCATTTAACTAAAAATAAAAGAGTTTAGACACTAAAAAAATTGCTAAGCGAGAGAAAAAATGGCCGCCGAACAAAACGAAAACGAGGCTACAGCACTCTAAACACGCAAAACATCACAAGAAACTCGCAAAATACCACAAACGACCTACAGATATTCCGCTAAGAGGCATACCACACATTACCCGCCATTTTACGCCAATGCGGAAGTACACAACTACGCTAACGGTTTGGTCTCGCGCACGCACAGTGTTACACTGCACACATTCAGCACGCTTACACAGCAGCTCCACACCACTAATGCTGCAGCAACATCAAAACACATTGACAGCTCTTCAACACAATGCTTCAAAATAGGTAAAGTATATTCATTTATTGATGTATTATATATTTCATTATTATACACCAAACAGCATTAGCTACCTTACAATTTCATTGCCGTCATTTTTTGACGGGCAATTCGCTAGTAATGTAAATATTGATGAGACGTGCCAAAGCAATAGACTTTTATTTTTAATTGGTATCTCTCTCACATACTATAACTTTTAATTGCAAAAATCACATGATGATGCTTTTTTTTAAAAAAAAAAAAAAGGCTCTTATATTATTCAAATTTTATTCCAAACAATCTTTAATGTGGATTAAATGATTAAAACACAGTTTGCAGATAAAAAGCCCTCCCATAGTTATTACTGCATATGTAAATTAGAAAATGAACAGCACTCACTAGAGACTGATTCATTCTATGTTTTTACCACAGGATATGAAATGTGATTACAGCAGCACTACTTTTAGAATAGATTTTTACAACTTCACCTCCTACCTCCCACATGGATGTCAGTTTAAAATAAAGTATCTCCCAATATTTGAAGTTGCCAAAAAGGGATCCATATTCCTGTAAAAATATGCACTTCCCAGTTCCATTCACCAGGCACCCACTTCTGCTGGGGCTCAGCCAGTGACACTTGGCCCAAATCATTTGCCTGAACAGAAACACCCACTAGTTCCATTCACCTTGGATTCTTTTATTTTAAGAGCTAGAGCTTCACGCACCACCTTCAAGCCCAATTTAAATAACAGCAACTTTAAATATATATATAAACACACACTTAGTATTTTCTCCATTTTGTATCACATATAATAGTTGTAGATATACGGGTCGTTGGTCAGCAGTTGAGGCATGCGACTCCGAGGCCAGTGGGACATTAGGCTACAATGAGTGCTGCAGGAGCTCATCGCAATGCCCGCTGGACTTAGGCTGCAATGAGCGCCGAAGGTGCTCATCTTGAGGCCCGCGGGAGTTAGGCTGCATGGAGATAGTATAGGGATTCATTTTGTGTGCCATTGGTTTAATGATTAGGTGATATGGGGATTTCAATAATTTTTTGGTGATCAGTTGCGCAGGTGGAGGAATGCCTGGGAGTTCCCGGAGCTTTTAAGCCCGATCTCTTATGATTTTAACTCTTTTTCTGCCATGGAGGGGTTTATGCAGATGGATGGGGAAGGGGTGTTTTTTTCTTTTCTTTTTTTTTTACAGCAGCACTGCTGGGGAGACTACTGAGCTTACGTAGCACAACATGGCGACTGTGAACCAGCCCTGGTGCATGCTCCCCAGTTGCCGGTGATGTTTGTAGCAGTTTGATTTGAATGGATATGTGGCTGGTTTTCCGGTGGAGCCTTTTTGCGCATCAGCGTATCCGATGGGAATGCCAATATTCTGTAGAACAGGCACAATACAGTTCTTTTTCATGCTGTATTCTGGTTAATATTCAAATATAAACATCTAAAGTCTAATAAATGTTTTGTTTCTATATTAAACCATAATTTAAGTAATAAAGAAATTTGTGCAAATAACAAATGATACAATAACAGTTGATTGTATTATAAAATGTTAGTTATTTAAATGAATTCCCAGTGTTCCTTATAAGGTATTTGATTTCCAGATAAGGGCACTTGCCTAAGTCAGATTGCTATGGTAACATGCTCAGATGGGTGACTGAAAGATATAGACAGAAGGGACATACTGCTTGGAATTATTTCAGTTATTAATAAAGAAACACGCTCTGACACATTCAATACATCAAACAAGCAAAACCTCCTAATTTAAAGTAGATCCACCTGTAAATATTTATACACAGTAAATACAGTACTTCTATTAGTTCAGCAGTTTGGTGACTGCTTTTGGGCCCAGATTTTCTAGATATATTTTTTACCAGTAATGAAGCTATCTGATACCACAGCCCTTGGCAATTGTTTGTCCACTACTGACAAAAACAGGATCACATATATAGTTGTGGTAATGTGAGTTTGTGTGTAATGATCGCAATTACCCTTGCAATTTATGAGTTAGGCATGCACAATGAGACTGGGGAGAGGGACAGGGGAGAGGGGGGGAAGAGAAACAGGAGAGTGGGAGAGAAACATAGGAGAGGGGTTAAGAGGCACAGGGGAGGGAGAGAGGGGAAAGAGACATAAGGGGGGGGAGAGGGGGGAAAGAGACACAAGGTAAAGAGAGGGGCAAAAGAGACACAGGGGAGGGAGGGGGAATAAAGAGACACAGGGGAGAGGGGAAAAAGAGATAAAGGGGAGGGAGAGAGGGGGAAGTTGACACATGGGAGGGAGAGGGGGAAGGAGACACAGGGGAGGGAGAAGGGGAAGAGACACAGGGGAGGGAGATGGGGGAAAGAGACACGGAGAGGGAGAGGGGGAAGAGACACAGGGGAGGGAGAGGGATGAAAGAGACACAGGGGAGGGAGAGGGGGAAGAGATGGGAGGGAGAGGGGGAGAGACAGAAGGGGAGAATACAGGGGAGAGAGAGGGGGGAAGAGATACAGGGGACAGAGAGGGGCAAGGGGGAGAGACACAGAGGAGGGAGAGGGGAGGGAAGAGACAAAGGAGAGGGGGGGGGGAAGACACAAGGGAGGGAGAGGGGGAAGAGACAAAGGTGAGGGAGGGGGGAACAGACACAGGGATGAGAGAGGAGGAAGAAGAGACACAGGGGAGGGAGAGGGTGAAACAGACACAGGGGAGGGAGAGGGGGAAAAAGAAACACAGTGAAGGGAGAGGGGAGGAGAGACATAGGGGAGGGAGAGGGGGTAAACAGACACAGGGGAGGGAGAGGGGGGAAAGAGACACAGGGGAGTGAGAGGGGGAAGGGGGGAGAGACATAGGGGAGGGAGAGGGAAGAGACAATGAGAGGGGGGAAGAGACAGAGGGGAGGGAGAGGGGGGAAAGAGAAATAGGAGACGGGGGTAAGAGACAGAGGGGGCGGCAGAATATAAAATAGTATCCCGCCATTTGTAACGGCCAAGTGACTAGTTGTCATATAAACATAATAAAACATATTTACTAAGGCAAGAGGTCTTGGAGAACCTTTGAAGGCCTTAATCACATTTATAAATCTGTCTTGCCCAGAATGAAAGCAATTTAGGAAAAATATCCTGCTGTAGAATCTGTGACTGTTCACATCAAACAAGCTGTTATTCCTATAAGGGACAATAAAGTGTCATATTTATAGTATAGAACTTGACCTGATAATGTGCAAAACAGTTTACACAGTTGAAAATAATTATATACAGCCTTTCATTTTTAACTATTGTATTCAGTTTTGGTTTAATTAGACAGACATTTTGTTATTGTTTGCAAAAGGATTAGACACCTGAGAATAGTGGGAGAGACTGTTGTTTCATATCAAATCTGTGTTCTCTTCTTTAAAAATGTTCTCTTTAAATAACCCCTTGACAGTAGCACTTAATGGCAGAGAAGGCCCCCTAGAATAACCTTCCGACTCTAGCTACTGACAGGCTAGTAGTCCAAGATGGAATGCTCCTTGACACAATCAGAGCCATCTATATATATATATTTATTTAATAGCGACTTGCCCATCAAAAATAATGGGGCAATAAAGTTTGAAGCCATGTGAATGCTGTTTGACACACAATGTAAACCTTTTTGTACTGTGAAAGCCTTCGGTGCTCATTGCGAGCCTCTCTTCCCGTCTATTTTTGCTCCTCTGAGCACCTTCGCCACTCATTATAAAGAGAGATATATATTCATCTATATTTACTTGTTCAATAATGAATTATTTAGTTCTTGAATAAATTAATAAACTTTACCTATTTGTAATTAATATATCCAGCAATCAATAGCCTGAAGAGCTAACAATCTGTTTATATTTTCCATCAGCATACAATGTACAGTTTGAGTGTTGGTGCTCTGATGATAAAGTGTAATGAATGTCCCAACTGTGCATTCGAAATGGTTTGTGTGCGAGAGGGAAATCTGTTGGTGTAGTTGTGTAAAGTGCCATTGTAGATTGGTAATGTTATTACGTGTGTTAGGCGTCTCGCAAGCCTTTTCCGTAATTTGTAATATTGTATTTTGCATTTTGTTCGTTGCTGTGTGAAAGTGGTACACGTTTGGCAGTGTTTTGCGTGGTCCGGGTCTTGTAGCCTTGTTTAAAATGTTTTCCCCTGTGCTGTGGGTGATGTTTTTGTTGTATTTATTTGTATTTTCTTTGTGTTTTTTTGTGTTTTTCTTTTCGTCCGTTAACCTCTTTTTTTTGCTCTCTCATATATTTTTTTTTAAAAGTCCCGTGTCTTGTGTCTATGCAAGGCTCTCATTCGATGAGCTACGTGTTAACGGTTCGCCTTGCTTCGCAAGCCTCACAAGCGATGAGCGCCTGCGGTGCTCATCGCCTAACTTGTACACACCACTCAAAGTGTGATGACGTCTCGCAGTTTGACAACTATTATATGTGATGATTTTCTCTAAAAAAACTATGTGACCTTCTTGCATTGCTGCTATAGCTTCTTGTTTTTTCACCAGCATGTGAAGAACTTTCCAAAATACAGTGGTCCTTTTACATTACCATATTGAGCTATAACCAGAGGAACACTTTCTGTCACTCTCAGACCATCCCTTTCTCTAGTTGTATTCCACAAATGATGGATTGCATTAACTTTGCCTTTTTTACCATTTTGAGAATATAGAGAATGGCGAGGTTTCTCCAAGCATTCTCTGATCATTTGTGTCCAATACACAAACAAAATGGTGTGTGTACCTGTTCCATTTCCAGAGTAATTTACTAAAAGCACTGACTGATGTATTTTATATGGTTATATATATATATTATAATGACTACCTAGGCCCAAAGGCCCCAATGCCATCTCATTCTGTGATACACCAATAATATCAAAACCAGTCACCCATTTTCTCACACCAGAGCAACATTTATATTTCAAAAATAGCATTAATGGACTTTAGCAAACTAAAAAAAGTTGCTTTTATTAATATGCAACCATCAACATTTCTGTATGTCTGGCTCCTAAATATTTAACAAAATGTATCTGTCCATCCCTGAAAATGAACATATATATATACATAAAGCAGATATGCCTGTCTACAGAGAATAGTGGTTCCAGACTGACTATACTTCTAACTTGTAATGGTCAGGTAGGAGTCCAACAAAAATATACCTACTGTACGTTACTGTTCATGACCCTACAATCAGAGTAATGCTCAGGTTATGGTTATGTTTGGATTGATCATAAGTAAAAGTCTATTCAATTATTTAAAAAAAAGCAATATTTAATTTATTTTTATAAATTATAAGCCTTTAACTCAGCTGCTTCTCTCCACCCCCTAATAGGTCATCAAGCATCTACAAGTGCAAATAAAATATCAGCATGCATGGGTAAGGCAAACACAATTATGCCACTCTATAAATCTATGGTAAAAAGTAATTTGGAATATACAGTAAAATATTGGGCACCACATAAAACGAACATTACAGAGCTAGAAAAGGTACAAAAAATAACAACAAAAGTCAAAAGCGGAATGAAGAGATGAATCTATGAAGAAAATCTAAACAAATATGACTTCTCATCTATACAAAAAAGAGGGGATATGATTAATTTATATAAATACATCCAGGGTCAATTTAAGGTTTTTTCAGGTTACATTTTCTTGCTAAGAGGTTTTCAGTTGCTAAGAGATCACCAATTGAGGTAAGAAAAAATATTTATCCTTAAAGAAAAGGGTTATACACAATAAGAGCAGTCAGACTCAATACCAGAGGAGGTTATGACAGCAGATTCAGTAAATCACTTTAAAAAGTGTTTGGATACCTGTTTTAATAAAAAATACATACAGGGTTATTTTGGATAACTAGAAATGATTTTTACCCTGTCATGAGAGGAATCCAATTGCCAGTATTTTGGGGTCAGATATAAAAATAATTCTTGTTGTTAGACAACTGGCAATATTTCATTGGGTTTTTTTGTTTGCTTTCCTCTGTATCAATTAACAATTTACTTAATTAATGTATCAAAGGAGATCTATAAAGGTTGAACTTGATGGACCTCATAGGGGGTGGAGACAAGCATCTTCTTTATACAGATAATAAATGGATGTTTTACCAAAATTTTAATACGGAATATTGTTTTTAAATCCTTGAGTTGGAAAGCTATTAATGATCAATTTCTAATTATAACATCTACCTCCTGTTGTTAGCTGTTTAATGCTAAAAGTACAGCACTAGCAGCAAAACTCAATAATGTAATGACATAAGGTGAGAAATGTATTATTATAATAAAAAAAATCAGCAATGATTTTGGTCTAAGTGGTTTCCAAGATTTCCAAATGTCTGAGATATTTCTCTTCAGATATGTTTTCCTTATTTTCTGGGCCTGGGTTACAGCTTAGAGATTAATAAATAGCACAGTTTTTTATTTATTTATAAAGAATGCTTGAGGCTTGCTGCGGCAAGGTGAATATAAATGCACTTCAAATCAGAAGTCATGCTTGATGTGTCATAGTATTACTTAGGATGTGAGTCTTTGAATTCCCCACAGTTATTTAGTTTCTAGATGGCAAAAGTCGGCATGATAACGAAGCACTTTGTCTGAGCTCTTCTAAATCCTTATGAGAAATACGGCTTGACAATGAGCTCAAACAACTGAAGCAATACACACAAGTCATATTTTGGTGTGTTTACCAGACAGTAATTCACCAGAGCAAAATAAACATTTGATTAGTTATTTTAATATTTAATTTATAGGACAATAAAACAGATTTTCTTTCTTGCATCCTGATTAAGGTATTTGAAAATATTGCACAATGTGATTTCTTTAAGGTCCCATTGCTGAATAAACTGCTTTTCAGGTCTAATTGCTGTGGGATACCTACATGCCAGCCAAGGAGCAATAATAGAACTGTATTATTTGTCTAGAGTGTAGTCTTTCATGAAAGTAAAATGCAAAAACAAGAGATCATGGGTTGAAGTTGGGAGGTGGATAATTTAGGGGTTATTAATTTACAGACAAGTGGTAGATACATGTGATAACTTTCCAGCTGAAATGGTAGGGGCAAACACAGTAAAGGAATTCTAGCATGCTTGGGATAATAATAAGATCACCCTGAGAATTAACTGAGGCAGACAAAGAAAAAAGACTTGATGGGTCTGTTGGTTCTTATCTGCAGTCATATCAATATTTATATGAATTTCAGCTAATGAGTTAACATTTACCTGAAAGATAAGCATGTTAAGCATGATAAGCATATCAAACACAAAACAAGTATGAAATTGTTAAATATGCTTTTTTACATGCATAATATAAAATGAATGATAGAAAAATAGTCTTTTAGACACAGCAAAGGTCCTAATTATGGTAGAATTGCCTATAAATAAGAATGTAGCATTTGGCAACATTAAATCTTGTTATTTTTAGGAATAGATTACTTCTATCTAACCACATCTCTTATCTCAGGTCATTAATTAACACTCACACTGGGGAAGGTTAGCATTAGAATGAAAAACATGTCCACTTATATTAATCATGGGAGTCACATATGCTTATGAGTACTAAAGCTTCTGTCATTATTCTCCAATTTGGCATACACTTCCTCCTTATATTACTCACTAAGACTATCCCCCATCCCACCAAGAAACTTGTTTTCTGCTGACCTGCTTCTACAGTTGGAAGGAATCCTTGAATAGAAAATAATCACTTAACCGTTACAATGGAAACATGGCATTTACAATTGCCAGTACTTTCAACAGTATTAATAGAAATATATAACTAGAAAAATATCTAAAAAAGAGAATAGCATGCCATAGTAAAGAATAATTGCACATAAAAACTAACAAAACAACTTTATTTTACTTAATTTCTAAAAACAATTACCATGTTAGCAAATTTAGTTCTTCTAGCAAGCAATTTGTAAATATGGAATTACATTAGTCCTTTAAGCTACATCATTCAATCCTAATGTACTACCACCATAAGCTTATAGAAGAGCTTGACTGATATAATTAAACTGGGCCCCTATACAATTGCAAGCCCGCAGTTGCCTTCATACCGGCCGTAAGTCTGTGAAATTTGCTACAGTTACAGAGCGATTCAATTGAACAAGCCCGGAGCTACCTGGCTGAAAGCCTAAACGGTAAACCATGCAACCGTAAGTAGCATGATCAATTAAGTAAGGCAGTAACTACTTATTTAGAAATATCCTATTGTAAATGTGACCATCATCATGATGTCAGTGAAACATGGAGGTTACACGTCAATCAATTAGCGTTTAGAGGTCCCATATGCGATCAGACTCGCAGTCCGGCAATGCACAAAATAATAAAAATGAATTATGATACTGTTCTAGTCCATGTGGGTGGCCTGATAAGTATTAATTCCTTGATTCCCGAGATTTATATAACACGGAATTGAAACATAAAAGTAATAATGTTTGATTGCAGATTTGGTAGCTTGAGACTGTTGTGCAATTAATTCTAATGTCTTTCATTGCTTTCCCCGTCTTTTAAAGTGCAGTATTGATTTTTTTATTTGATTTACTGTGCTACAATCAGGTTTTTAACCCCCTTGCGAGTCCTGTCTGGTGCCCGTAGGATTTTGCTCTACGTTTGCCCTTTACGGGTGTGAAAACATTTGCGGGCTTGAGGAACTGTAGCAATTGAACAGCGATTTGCGATTGTAACATTTACTGGCTTGAAAGATCAAAGGCTGATCCGGGTTGGAGTTACGATAAAACATAGGAATGTTTTGCCTGTAACCCGCAAATTGTTTGTGGATAGCTAAATGATGCAAATTAGTTTACAGGTTACATTACGGGCTCCAGTAACTAGCAATTACTCAATTGAATAGGAGCCCTGGTTTGGCAGTTTCTAAACAAAGGATAACATGTATATCTAATTAAATGCTATCTTAAAGTGGCCTTTTAACTTTTGTTGACAAAAACAAATGTATATTCACATAAGGTCCATCAGAAAGGTGAATATCCATACAATTTGATGAAACAGATAAAAAGAGGGGTAGGGGAAAGACAGCGCGCCACCTCCTAGTGCAACATGAGTGTATAATCACGTCAAAACAACAGTCATATATTGTTTCACTCACATGTGGTGACCCCAAGGTTATGAGGTATCTGTATGGTTTAAACAGGATAGCTCTGGAAGTACCCAATGTCCAATCCTTAGATCTCCATCCGTAGCTCAGGATACGATCCAGATGGTTTTATAGCAGGTACAGTTGGATCACCAATGCTATTTGGTACACTATTATATATTGTCTACAGAATAAAATGTGATTCCAACTCCTTAGGTCTACTATAAGAGACAATTGAAACACACTAACACAAACAATAGTGTGTTTATCATGTGTTTATTGCACCATATAACCCTCAATACATGCCATATATGGCCAATAGGGATAGGCACATTAAAATGAATAAAATCATAAAAAATATCAAACGCGTTTCACCCAAAGGCTTCCTCAGTGATATAAAAACATAAACAGTGTAAAAGTATGTGTATAAGTACTGCTCATCAGCACTTACCAACATCAAAATTTGATGAAACATATAGTAAAAAAATAGGTACCTAGTCTTATAGACATTATTAAACAGGCTAGAAGGTGTTGTGTGTATATAAGACACTATACATGTGTTATCTGGTTTTCCCTTTGTACAATTCTGAAGAATTACTTGATATTTTAGAAAAAACTAATAATTAAGGAAACTGGGACTTTATCTTTGCAATTATTTTTCATTACCGGAGAAAAAAAACTATATTTTCTAGTGGCTTAATAATGTATTATCTTAGCTTTTATATCAGATTTTCTGAAAGCCTTCCAATTATACTCACATCTTTCCAAAATCCCATTCAGATACAAATATAATCAAATTAACAAAAACAGGCACTGCACGGTTTTGTAATTAAAATGGCATAAAATGTGTAAACAAATCTGCATAAAACCTGTCTTAATGGCATCATAACCATTATGTAGAGATATTTCATACCTCCACTAGCAAATTTAGCCACAGATACTTGATAGAGAAATATATTAATATTTACTGAGTGACGATCTGAATTCAAGAACTACAAGAACTATAGGTTGGCTATAAAGACAACTGAAGTTTAGGAAAACAATTTAGGGTAAATCTTTAACAGAATCTGTTAGGCCCTCATTCAATTGCAATTTTGCCAATTGAATAGGGCTCTAAATAAGCACACAGCATATTTTTTTAAAATAAGTTTTTAGCTAGTAAACATCTATCCAAAAGCAAGGTTTTCACTAACTAAAAACTTTAAAAAAAAAAATGCTATGTGCTTATTTAGAGCCCTGTTCAAATGGCCAAATCTCAATTGAATGAGGCCCTTAGTGTATAAAGGTTGACATGATTGTTATTCTACCTGTTCAGTCAATGAGGTTGGGGGTAGAGAGCAAATAAAATAGGCTGTTATCTTTTAAGAGATAATATTGCTTCCAAGCATGTGCAGTGGTGGGGTCATATATCAAAAGCTGAACTCACTCACCATTGAGACCACAAAATATCCCTTCTCCACTACTCAAATATATGAGAATGGCAGAGCACTCCCTTGGACGTCTGTCCAGCAAGCTGAGCTGTAGAGATGCAACATGAAAGCCCTCAGATACAAGCAGACTGTGCTAAAATGATGATATTCTCTACAAATGCCGTGAGGCTGTGAATGTGAAGTTTTTCAGAAACTACAAAACTGGAAAATGCAATAACATTTCTTTCAGCTTACAATGTGTGAAACTAAAAATGAATACCATTAGTATAAAAAATAAATAATTTAAATATATAAACATATATTACAAGAGGCCATGATTTAAAGATAAAGGGCCCTATTTAATTGCAAGCCCATAATTGCCTTCAATTTGCACTTTTGGCTGTGGGTCAATTTTTTTGTAAACATGTAGACATATTGGATTGTCATTAACCAGTAATTACAGGATCACAGCCCCAACACGTAAACCATGAACCCGTATGAAGCATTTCAGGGCATGATCATGATCAATTAAGCAAGCCCGTAAGTTACAATTTAGACAGAGTAAATGACGTCAGTAAAACATGGAGTTTACACAACAATAGTGTTTAGAAGTACAATTCAGAATCATACTCGCAATCCAGAAATGTGAAAATCAATAAAATGATTAAAGTAACTGTTCTAGTCCGTGTGGGTTGTATGATATGTATTAACCCCTTGATTCCTAGCATCGATATTACACGGAGATTAAACACTAAAAAAACATTTTTTAGTGCAGATTTGCGAACTTGAGCCTTTTGTGCAATTAATTCTAATGTCTTTCATAGCTTTCCCAGTATTTTAAGTACAGTATTGTGTGTTTATTTGCTTTTGCATGATCATGATCAATTGAGCAAATCCCTAAGTTACAATTTAGACAGAGCCAATACTAAATGAGACCGTCATCATGATGTCAGTAAAACATGGAGTTTAAACCACAATCAATTAGTGTTTAGAAGTCCGATTTGCGATCAGACTCCCAATCCATAAATCATGTAAAAATCAATAAAAATCAACAAATCTTCTAGGCCACGCGGGTTCCATGATATGTATTAACCCATTGATTGCCAGGATCGCTAAAACACAGAAATAAAACAAACATGTGTTTAACCCACTTGCGGGTCATATCTAGTACTCATAAGATTTTTTGATACATTTGCATGAAGGCAATTGCGGGCTAGTAGAAATGTTGCAATTGAATCTCAATTTGCGTCTTTAGCATTTGTAACATCTGCAGCCTTGAAACATAAAAAGAGGAGGTAGAGTCAAGTTTTTGACAACTGCAGTGATTTTGAGCCTGTAACTGGCAATTTCGATTGCAAGTGGCAAAAAGTACCCAATTAGATATCAGTAACTTTTATGGGCTCCAGTAATTGCGATTTTGACAATTAAATAGGGGCCATAGTAAGGAACATTATCAGGTCATGGACACAACACATTTTTAGAGAAAATCATATTTTTTTTTTCATAAAAGCACTGCATAAATATCCCACTACAGTGGTCTTCTAGCAAAAAAAAAATATATAGTATATAGACTTACCAACTCACTGAAGGAGAATAGAAGCATGTAACTGAGTGTCAATCATTGTTTATAATACATTTCACATTGCATAAAAAAAGATTAAGATTCTATCTACATTTACCTACTCTGATCCCAGTTCGCTGCAAAAAGCAGAAGAATCTTTCGACCGTAATGATCACGATTGTCTAGCACTCCAGGAAATCCATCCATAAGAGCTCTTTTAACCCCTGGATCATCTGCCTTGAGGTTTTTGAACATGTCCAAGTTAAGCTGTCGGTATTGAAAATACTGAGCTAGAAGTCTGAAAGCTTCCATCTGGTTAAACTTCCTGGCTCGTAGAAATCTTAAGATGAAGGCATCATCCGTCCGTAAGAAACCAATATCTGGTCTAGTGATAATCATATCCCTGACTTGTTGGATATCTTGATGTAAAGTGTCTGGGTTTTCATTTAATTCCAAACGAGCTTTCTCTACCGTCTCTGGACTAAGTCCAGCTTGCAAGTGGGTCATCTTTATATAATATGAGTGTTGTAAAACTTAAATTCTGAAGGATAAAAAGTAGAAGCACAGATCCCATCCAACGAGGCTCCAAATAAATTCTTTCACAGTGAAAGGAAACTTTGTAGAGGACAGAAGAATCCAAATAACTTTTATATCTTTTTAAATCAAATTGGTAAATGCTGTAGACGAGATATCCTTCCACAAGAGGAGCGGTATCTGTAAAAAGGGAAAATAAGCAAGTGTTACATATAACGTATCTGATGCAGTAAAAAATAAGGGAGATTAGAGACTTTTCTTTTTTCCATTAAAAATAATAACAATAATCTATTCTATATTCATACACACCATCAGCCCCACATTTTACCTGCATCCTGGTTTCAGAGGGCCTCATTGGTTACTCTGAATTCTGGGAGTTTCATACACACCATCAGGTATGGAGAAGACCTTGAAAGCTGCATCTTCCCAGGAGCCAATATCTTTTATTAATATTTCTACTATATGCTTGTTATTATATTTGATGACATAGAATTATTTCTAACATTAGTTCAAACTCTTACAAATGTTTACTTTTATCTTGCCTGGCTTTCCACCCCCTTCCCCCTTTTACGGCCTGTCTTGGCATTTCTTTTCTGCTAACTGCTCTCTCTCTCTCTCTCCCTCTCTCTCCCTCTCTCTCTCCCCCTCTCTCTCCCTCTCTCTCTCCCTCTCTCTCTCTCTCTCTCCCTCCCTGTTCTATTGGTCTCTCATACCGTATTTTTATTGTTTTCTTTTTAGCCCCAAATTTTACCTGCATCCTGGTTTCAGAAGGCCTTACTGGTTACTCGGAATTCTGGGAGTTCTGCCCTCCCTCCCTGCCCCTCACCCTCCCACCCCATTTATGATTAAATATATAGTGAAATGGGAATCACCTGACTTTCCTACTTGCATATATTTTCTCACCACTAGGGGCAGACAACATATTAAATGCTAGAGCCCTCACCTCTGTTCCTTCTCTCTCCCTCTAAATGAAAAACCTTTCTAACTTTCACTTCTCTTCTGACCCTTTAATCTTTCCCTGATTTCTGCCCCTTCCATTCCCTTTAGATTGTAAGTGGCGAGTTTTCAGTCTTCTAGGATGCTTTGGGAAAAAAAGCACTTTCTGCAAAGATTCTAAGCTCAAAACAGGGTCCTCCATTTTTGGAAGGTTGTTAATGCTGTATTTTTCCTTGTTTTTATCCCCTCTATTGCGCTAAGGAATATGTTGCGCGTTACAAATAAAAGTTAATAATAATAAAAAAATATATTGTATCAGAATACCTGTTGCAGTTCTGTCTCAAAATAAAATGAGTTTATCTGAGGCTCAAATAGTCTTACAGAGACACAGAAAAGATCACAGTTATGATATAAAGTAAATGTGTGTCTATAAATAAGGATATTTTTTGCAATTGTTCTATACTAAAAACATCTAAATTATTGTTAATAATGTACTTTAAATGTTGCTACTTTAGGCTGAAATTATTTATCAAGATCTATCCTCCTAGTTATGCTTTTTTATTTTGGTTCATTTAATAACACTTTAAATAGAGGGAGATTAGCAGGAAGAGCATGCCCATTTGCTTGAATCAGTAAAATCTCATCCATTTTTTCAGATTTATAATCATCGGAGATTCTACTTGTATAACCAAATGGGCATGCTCTGCCCGTTAACCTCCCTCCACAGTGAGAGTAAGTCAGTAATCACACAGACAGAGCTATGGTGGAGGATCTTGAAAATGAATTACTGCCTGAAAAAATAGCAGCGTTCAAGATATATGAACTAAGACTAATCATTTTAAATAACCATTGATTGTAACTATTGTTATATATATATATAAGTATAGCTGTAATTGCTACCATAATTTGGACCTTTTTCTTTAAAGAAACTGTGAAATATGACTTGTAGGATCATAAACCAATACAGTATTATTGATAAAACACACTTTAACTTGTATCCCCTTTAGTTGTGTGGCATTCCTTGCATTTACTCAACTCACTTTTACAGAGATTTAACCTTTCCAGCAAGATCACTGTTCTTTAGTTTACATTGAAGAGCCTTTAGCTATATAATAATTGCTACAGAAGCTCAGCGACAGCTTATTAAACTTTCAAAATGTGCCTGGTGAATTCTGCAGCTTTTAAACCACTAAAGTACATGAAAATTTGGATAAATGTAAGGCATTGCATAAAATACTTTAAACTCAGTCATATTTTATTGCTTGTGTAAAAGTAAAAAAAGTACTTTAAGGACTGTCTCCATCACATTGTCCAACATAAGCCTGTGAATGTGGTATTTCATGACATTTTATATTCTTCCCACCCCGTCTCACCAGTCTGAATACTGTGTCAGAACAGAAACAAAGAGCCTGATTCAATTGCAAGCCCTCATCTCGGGGGATACAGGCCATATGTCTGCGGGTGTGCTGCGGGCTCCTGTTCGTTTCCGATTCCTGAGCTATTCAATTGATCAAGCCTGCAAGTTACTGGCCCAAAGCTGACTCTGTAAACCATGCACTCGTTCGTAGCAGTTCAGGGCGGGAATATGATCAATTAAGCAAGACCGGAACCTCCCATTTCGGAATGTTGATTTAAACATATAGTTTTGTGCTCTTTCATACCATGAAGAGCACTCACATGTGTTCATTGGCCCTTTAAGCATGGAAATAGAATGGTGCTGAGAAATTAGATTTTTTTTAACAAAAAAGACAGATAGTCCTAAAACTCCTCTAAGAATAGTACTCCTGGGATACTGGGCACGACTGCTTTGTGAGTGCCAGTTCCAGAGATGCTAATTCCTTTTTCATATATAGATTTCTTTTCTGTTAGTTTATCATACCCTATATTCAAATGTATTTACAATGATTATACCCCTGGCGCTATGGAATCTGCATTTCTACAATTAAATTATAATAACAATAGCATAAAAAAACTATTTACCCATCTGTAGGCATCAAATATGTGATTTAGGCCACAATCAGAGAAAAATATTTTGTTTGATGGCAATAGACTTTGTCATATATAATTTACTGGTTATTAAGACTAATCTGTATAATATCATAAAATTAAATTTGCAAAAAGTTAAACGTACTGAAATGTACAATGTGACAAGAGCATCAAACGCACTGGGTAGCATCACATAAGAAATAAGGGCTAGGCATGTTAATCTTGTTGCACTGGGGTTGCATGCGGCAGACAAACTCCATAACTGTAGCACCAACCATCAATTAAATGTGGCCCTAAATGAAAGGTACCTATTTAATCAATGCAGCATCTGCTTAATAAAAAGAAATGAGATGCGAGAAGTACTTGGTCAATATTTAAATGCCCCATCTGTTACCTAAGAATCCACCAAAGCACAAAAGACATCTTATTCTGAGCAAAAAAAAAAAAACACCATTCTATGCCTCAAGCTTAGCAGAACCTAAATCCATATCTGTATCCATATCAATCTTATCTATATCCATATCAATCTGTGCCCCTTTTTATCTTTGTCACTCAAGTACTTTGGAAACAGCAATCATGTGTTTCTGAGTTTCAGTCCCATCTTATGCCTTGGAATCTGTACCCCAATGTTTAGCCCTTTTGTGACATTCCCTTTTGGTGGTATACTGAAGGCAGGAGGTAAGGTAGACAGTGATGGCTTGAGGTGGAGTACAGAGAAATATGAGTCAAGGTAAAGCATTATGGCTAGGGGAGTGAATACATTATTTCTTTAAATATGTTGATGTACTGATCTTATTAATTTAATTGCAAAATAACTAGATTTGATACAATTATGCATATTTTTGACCACCACTTAATAGCAAAATAATGCAGCCCATTTTATGTGTAACTTTGGGAATGCTGCACCAAACATTTCAGTGTAACATGCCTGATATGCAGTATTTCAGCTAAATATTTAAATGTATATGTTGTCTAATCACAGAATATAAATAGTTTGCTTTCCTTTGTTATCAGTAAACATAGCATGGACCATGTAGTGCTGCTCTAAGGCTACAATGGATATTTTCTCTATAGACACCACGTCAATAGGTGATCTGTCTTTACAGACCTTGCAAAGCTTAGTGAATCTAGGGGTTATATATATTACTAGCGACTTGCCAGTCAAAAATGATGGCAATAAAATTGTAAGCCAGGCAATGCTGTTTGCCACACAATGTAAGGCTTTTGCTTCTCTGGGCACCTTCGGCGCTCATCACAAACCTTTCCTCCTGCCTACTGTACGGACCGCTCATTGCAGAAACATATCAAATAAGGCTCAAAATCTCTTGCAACCACCCGGCTCTCCCCCTGTGCTGTGTGTGAGTCTGTTTTTATTATTTTTTTATTATTCGTGTTTTTTTATTTCTGCGGGTCGGCCGCTAAATTCGTATTATTCCGAGATCTTATTTTTTTTCCCGAGTTCACATGTGTGACGGCGCTGCTGGCTGCAATGAGCGCCTTTGGTGCTCATTGCAGCCTAAGTGCTGCACGGCTGCTTAAGTGCTCATTTTACCCTAAGTGCTTCGGCGCTCATTGCCTAAATCCTGCACATTCGGAATGCTTCAATGCCTCAACTGCTTGCCTCGCTTCGGGGTGCTCGCAGTTGTGGCCCTCTGTGCCGCCAATCACTCGCCTCACTTTGCAACGCTCGCAAGTGTGACGACAAATCACAGTTTGACAATTATAATATGTGATTGTAAGAAAGTTCACAGTAGAAAAATGCTTATTTTGCATCTACCAGCATAATACCTTGATTGAAATTTATACCAGTGGAAATCTCTTTTTTGGCTTATTTGAGCCAATATCTTGAATACAAGTTGGCTATTTTGCGTTGCTACATTGCAATGAAACAGGACTGAATTACCCAAAATGCTGTGTGTGAATTGTTATCTACTGAAAATGACAGATTACATATATTTATTATTAAATGTACACTTACATGTAAAAGCACTCACATCTAATTTGAAAAGATACATGTAGCTGAAAATCTGTGATTTAGCTGAAATAGTCCACGGACATAGTTAACAATGATGTGACACTTAAACTTTATTTTTATCTAGGAGAATGTAACTGTATTTATTTATGTATCTTTTAAGATTATGTATTCACAGATTCATCTCTCGGGTGGATAAACATTAAAGGTTGTATTTTACATTTAATAGAATTCTCAAGTAACTTAAATCAAAATATGCTAGTGGAGATCAAACCTTACTTTATAGATATACATTGGATGAGATTCATAGTTAGCATAGCACTGAAACATAATAAAAATGAGATTGTATCTAATCTGTGTAAAATGCATAAGCGGTGTGATTATATCAGACTATTCCTTAGTCTTGTGTATGGAAACAGTTCAGTAAATCAGACCTCAATCTTAGTAAAGCTTTCCCTTACAAAAGGCTCAATAAGATCTGTTTGGAGAAAAGAAAAGCCATTTCAATGTGTGATCTACAATGCAGCAGATGTTTCCTTGAAATGAATGATTGCACTTATGCTAATATTCAGGCAGATACAGACAAAATAATTCTAAGCAATTCTATGGCCACAAATATGCTGGATTTTAAGTACATTTTATAACCAATTTGAAAAAGCAGTACATAATGTTTCCTGAACTAATTGTGTTTATGATCTGTTACCAGCGTAATGTTACATGAACTGTGGATGGATATCCCAAAATGTTTACAGAATTACACCTGTTATCCTTATTGAGACATTATGCTAAAGTGTGTATATATATATATATATATATATATATATATATAGATATATTCATATATATGTATATATATATATATATATATATATATATATATATTCATATATATGTATATATATATATATATATATATATATATATATATATATATATATTTATATATATGTATATATATATATATATATATATATATATATACATATGTATATATATTCATATATATGTATATATATATATATATATATATATATTCATATATATATATATATATATATATATATATATATATATATATATATGACTAATGCGCATTTCACTATATGGTGATACTGTTTTTATTGCACAAACGTTTTATTTATATACATTCAAATACAAATTTCATGTCAGCTCATCACTATAAATAAAACATTTGTCCAATAAAAACTATATACTATAACTAACTATATATTATTCCTTCAGATTATTGGATTACTGGACATTCACGGCTACTTCACAGTAATTTTATATATATATATATATATATATATATATATATAACATATTACTGAATACTATTTTTTTTAAATAAATAAATAAATACAATAATCTATCAGATTTTGTGTTTCTGTGAAATCCAACAAGTTTCTACAACATCTGTAACAATATTTGGGCCTGTACATGAAATTAGAGATAGATTGCAAAATAAGATATTATTTATAGTAAATGTTGAGAAATAGCCATATGCTTTTTATCTCTATTTTCTGTCATTTGACTCGTCACTGCTTCAAAAATGTAATTATATTAATAATATTAATATATTTGTAGAGTGCCAGCAGAATCTACTGCACTAGGGGTACAATAAATACATGGATACAATCTTAATATACATTTGAATATGGTAACAATAAGACAAGATAGCATATTTCTTCTTATACATTGGTACAGGAGTAAATGAGAGCCATGCTTGTAACAATCTAAGGGAAATCTGACATATTATGGAATCAAATGGTATAATGGTGCAAATGTGGTTTTGCATTAAGTGTATATATATGTGTATCCTGACTAATTGTTTATATAAATAGTACATTCCCTCGGGTCACGTGGCATATTTCCATTTGTACGCCTTTCTCTTATTCCTTTTAGTCACTAGCATTGTCTACTGCCATCTGTCGCAGCCATGGTTAATCAATGCAAAGATCCTACCAAATTGGTTCCGTGTGTACAACTGCTAAAGAGGTCAGCTGGGAAAAAACTTTAGCCCAGCCCCTCCTGCTCATTCTTTGTTTCATTTCAAGTAAATCTTACAGGAATGGCCACAGTTGACATGTAATGTTGTTTGTGATCATATATATCTAAAACTAAATAGAGACACAACCACGTGCATAAAATTAATATATATTTCACAAGTTATGCACACAATATTTTTTCAAATATTATCTTTGAACTCACAACTCAGCAACACTTGAAAAATGATGAACAATTAAGACGTATTAACCCCATTCTGCATGATGTATAAGGTATAGCGATACACTTATTCAATATGTGCCAATGCTCTATACAGACATTCAAGTCTTCTATCCTTTCCTAGACTTTGAGAGAAAACAACTATAGAAACCTGAAATAGTGGGACATTGTCAGGTTTGGAAAACAGGGTTCAGTCCTATACTGTTATGCTGGTGCATGCTGGCGCAGCAGTGGCGGTGAGTATCCGCTCAATGGCGCTGCCGATATTCCGGTGCCATATCATAGAGTCAAGGCTTAGGTAAACTGTTAGGGTTAGGGTGAGGGTTAGTTCAAGGGTTAGGCTAACATTATAAGCTTAGAACTTCTCTCACATATCGGCAGCGCTGCAAAATATCACCAGCGCCATCTAGGGTTTGGAGGCCGCACTGCAGCGGCTGACCTGTCCAGACAACAAAACAAGATAGATCGCACAGTTCTCTCCATAAATGTGGAAATGTCTTTCAAAAGAGGGATATTTAGGAGGCAATGAGGATATTTTCCCCGATATCCTACCATAAGGGGTTTAATTTGAAAATTGTCACAAAAGCTTTCTCACTGTGGAAAGTACTTATCACTGGGAAGGGAATCAGCTGCTTGGTTCATAGAATTTGGATTTCCATCAATAATTAGGAGAGCAAACATGTTCTACCGATCTACAGAATATATAAGGTGTAAATATCCACACTAGTAGCCCACAATACTAAACTACCAATTACTTTTTAGGTTTTCTTGTCCTATTTTCTCACAAAAAAGGTTGGTCTTCACAATTCATATATTAGTTTGTAGGCCCTACTCACTAAAGTTTGAAGATACCAAATTGAAAGGCAGGCTCCAGAGAATGGCATAGGAACTGGAGAGTTTTCATCTCATAATTCAAACAGCCTAATTAATTACATTTTAAAAATAGTTATCTTGAAAAGAGTGTATTTTATGAATATGGGAATAGTGGCCCTTTAAAATAATCATTTATTTCCCTTGTTGGACATTAGAACAGAATATATTTACTTATTCTAGCTCTGGTGTCAATGAGCACAAAATAATTGCTGTAATTTGCACTGATTGTATATATTAATCACATATAATAGTTATCAAACTGCGAGACGTCGTCACGCTTTGCGTGGTACGTACGAGTTAGGCGATGAGCTCCACAGGCGCTCACCGCTCGCGAGCCTAGTGAAGCGAGGTGAGTCGTTAATGCACCTGCGAGCCTCCCGTAGCGAGGCGAGCTGTTAAGCCAATTAAACTCGCAGCACAAAGGCAATGAGCTCCGAAGGCGAACAGTGAAGGCAATGAAACATGCGGGACATAGCCACAAAACACCTAGTAAACGTGCAATAGCATTAGCCTTCAAGCACTTGACAAAAAATTTTTTTGAGCCGCAGGACTTTGAAAAAAATACGAGATAGCAAAAATACGAGGTTAACGGCCGAACCAAGAACATCCAAAGAACAAAGAACACAAAGAAAATAAAAATAAATACAATAAAAATATCACCCACAGCACGGGGGAACAGCCAGGACGTCTGGGAGTTCACCACACACAAATCGCCTAAGTGAGAACAAAAATGGCTGCCGAAAAAATGAAAACGAGGCTACACAACCCCGGACCGCGCAAAACACTCCAAACGCGTATTACTTTCACACAGGAATGAACAAACTACAAAATACATTATTACAAATGCCGAAAAATGCTTGCGAGTCACATAACACATTAATAACATAAAAAATCTACAATGGCGATTTACACAACTACAACAACGGATTTCCCTCTCGCACACAAACAATTTCTAATGCACAGTTGGGACATTCATTACACTTTATCATCAGAGCAACAACACTCACTGTACATTGTATGGTGCTGCAAAATATAAACAGATTGTTAGCTCTTCAGGCTATTGATTGCTGGATATATTAATTACAAATATGTAAAGTATATTAATTTATTCAAGAACTAAATAAATAATTATTGAATATTTTAAGTAAATATAGATAAATATATATCTCTCTTTATAATAAGGTGCTCAGAGGAGCAAAAATAGACGACAGGGGGCTGTAAGAGCACCGAAGGTCCTCATAGTACAAAAGGGTTTACATTGTGTGTCAAACAGCATTCACATGGCTTCAAATTTTATTGCCCCATTATTTTTGACGGGCAAGTCACTAGTTTTATATAATATCACTATATTTTGCAGGATCAAGCAGGGTAAACTTCTATAGGTCATCTTATGAGAAGACATATAATACAATGACTGTCCGGGACATTTTAGTTGGGTATTGTTTTATATGAAAGCCTGAATTGATAAATAATGTAATAATAATTCAATATGTATGGGTATTTGTCATGAATATGAATACCAGTCTGCATACTCTGCACAGATAGATATATGCTGCTACTCAAAAACCCATATGTGTGTCATTTAAGCTGCTTCTAATCTAATTTAAATGGGACTATAGATAACTTGAATAGACATATGTTATAGGAACAAGGTGATTTGCATGTGTCACAGCGCATCCCTTATTTGTCTATGGGGCCTTTTCTCCTTATGACTGGTTCATATGTCTAACAACCACAAAATTCTCCTTGTATATACTTTTCCACATAATCCCATTTGATGTACATCTACAATTTTTATTGCTTTAGTTGCAACTTTATGTGATTTCATGGTCATGCTGAATCCACTTGGTATTCAGGGTTCCCAGTTCCTTCTTCAGTGGGCCACAGCATACAGCTCCTGGTATTCCTAGATGGTCTCCCATCCAAGTACTGACCAGGCCCAACCCTGCTCAGCTTCAGATGTGACCTCTTGGTTCCCTGACTGGAATCAAACCTAGGTTGCAGTGGAGAAAACGCAGAATCCTAACCACTGGACCACCAGGGAACCCATTGCATGTCTTAGATTAGCTTAAATTACTGCAATAGCCACACATTTTCTATACAATAAAAGCTTGATTTATGTGTTACACATATATGCATACAAAATACATTGTACAAACCTAAGAAAACTCACATTAAAGCTGCACAGAGATAGATAAAGGAATATTTGCTCAGCCTTAAACTGGCAAGTGAACTGAAACAATTTGGAGGATGTGTTATCTTCTGCCCCAGTAATCCCTTATCTGTGCTTGCTTAGCTGGTTTTGTATTCAAAAGAATGGATAAACTCTCTGACTTTAACGTATTTTAAAAAAACTTTTGAAACATTGAAAACATGATTATTTAAATAAATGATAGAAAATGAGATTGAACAATATCCCATTAAAGAGATTCCAGGACTTCACTATATCACAAGTTTCACCTCTATGCAGAATAAGGACCCTTCAAGTCCTGCGACCCCCGACAAAACCTTCCAAGCCGTGGTGACCCCCAACAGCAAAACTACAGACCAGAATAGACAAAAAAACACATCCCCGGCAAATCATCATTCCACCCTTGACGGGGTCACGACAGACAGGTTGAGAAGCACTGGACTAGATGATAATGTGAAACAAACAGGCGGGCTACCATATTCTGTCACAGGCAGACTGGATTTCATTGGAATCTATAAGTTATCTTAATGTACACTTGTTTTGTAACAGTGACACACTATATTATCTTGTAAGAACTCTCTACTTAAAAGAAATCCTGCAAAAACATGTCTTATTATGCCAATTGTTAATAGATCACATCTTTGAACAAGAAGCAGCAATAGCCACAAGTGACTGCAGACTTGAGTGGATCTATATGACATAGCAGAAATCTGCCTTAAGTTCAATGTTTTGTTAATCTGAATTTTATGTGATGGATCAGAACACAATAGTCTAAGTTGGTGAAGTGAAATGAGAAAAATATATACATAAAACTATTTTTTAGAAATAGAAAACAGAAAATTGGCATCTGCGTATGTATTCACCCCCTTTGTTATGAATCCCATAAAAAGCTCTGGTACAACCAATTACCTTCAGAAGTCACATAATTAATGAAATGATGTCCACCTGTGGGCAATCTAAGTGTCACATGATCTGTCATTACATATACACACCTTTTTTGAAAGGCCCCAGAGGCTTCAACACCTAAGCAAGAGGCACCACTAACCAAACACTGCCATGAAGACCAAGGAACTCTCCAAACAAGTAAGGGACAATGTTGTTGAGAAGTACGAGTCAGGGTTAGGTTATAAAAACATATCCAAATCTTTGATGATCCCCAGGAGCACTATAAAATCTATCATAACCAAAAGGAAAGAACATGGCACAACAGCAAACCTGCCAAGAGACGGCCGCCCACCAAAACTCACGGACCGGGCAAGGAGGGCATTAATCAGAGAGGCAGCACAGAGACCTAAGGTAATCCTGGAGGAGCTACAGAGTTCCACAGCAGAGACTGGAGTATCTGTACATAGGACGACAATAAGCCATACGCTCCATAGAGTTGGGCTTTATGGCAGAGTGGCCAGAAGAAAGCCATTACTTTCATCAAAAAATAAAATGTCACATTTTGAGTTTGCGAAAAGGCGTATGGGAAACTCCCTAAATGTATGGAGGAAGGTGCTCTGGTCTGATGAGACTAAAATTGAACTTTTCGGCCATCAAAGAAAACGCTATGTCTGGTGCAAACCTAACACATCACATCACCCAAAGAACACCATCCCCACAGTGAAACATGTTGGTGGCAACATCATGATATGGGGATGTTTTTCAGCAGCCGGGATTGGCAAACTGGGTTGAGAGAAAGATGTATGGTGCTAAATACAGGGATATTCTTGAGCAAAACCTGTACCACTCTGTGCGTGATTTGAGGCCAGGACGGAGGTTCACCTTCCAGCAGGACAATGACCCCAAACAAACTGTTAAAGCAACACTTGAGTGGTTTAAGGGGAAATATGTAAATGTGTTGGAATGGCCTAGTCAAAGCCCAGATCTCAATCCTATTGAAAATTTAAAGATTTTTGTTCACAAGCGCAAACCATCCAACTTGAAGGAGCTGGAGCAGTTTTTCAAGGAGGAATGGGCAAAAATCCCAGTGGTAAGATGTGGCAAGCTCATAGAGACTTATCCAAAGCGACTCGGAGCTGTGATTGCTGCAAAAGGTGGCTCTACAAAGTATTGACTTTTGGGGGGTGAATAGTTATGCACATTGACTTTTTCTGTTATTTTGTCCTATTTGTTATTTGCTTCACAATAAAAAAGAAATGTTTAGAGTTGTGGTCATGTTCTGTAAATGAAATTATGCAAATCCTCAAACAATCCAGTTTAATTCCAGGGTGTGAGGCAACAAAACTTTTGCAAGGCACTGTACATGACCACTCATGGATTGGTTTTGCACATATTTTGCATTATCTGTGAATCTTTCTGATCCCTTTATGTAGTTCAATGAATCCCAGATTGTCTAAAAGCAAATACTATGCAACAATACTTTTGCATGGAACTCTTTTAGGACTCTATATACTTTGCAATTTGAGTTAAACTATATCCTGACCCACACAGATGGTGCAGTTACAGTAACTTCTCAGTGCCACTCCCAAGAACATAGATGTTCATGTTTTATATCTGTCTGTTTAATTTTGTTGGTATTATAAATCTTTGTGATCCATTGTAAATGTTGTCTCTTTATATACAAAGTAATGGTGATAATATAAAGTGAAATCACTGCTCATGTGAGAGCAACTCTGATTCCTTTCCATAATTCAATATGATAAGCTTCCCAAATACGAGACATTTGAACTATACATTGCAAGACACCTGCTCTATCTGTCTAGTAATAAAGGATGTGTCTTTGTCCAGTGAGTAGCTCCTATAATGCTCATGTATTCACTACATTCTTGCATTGTGCTCTCGGCCATCTGTCACAGTGTGTAAGCAAATGGTCCTGTCCTGTGAAAATCGTCCACTTTCACAACTACCAGAAAATGTCAGGCAAAAAGTGTTAATTGTAATTATAAAATCAGCAAGAGATGAATATTTGATATATGATGGAGAATCAATTATATTTCATATCCTGTGCCCCATAAGTAATGCCTAGGTATCTACTTCAATGACGATGTTGCCTATAGCACAATTACACCATATTATATCAAACATTATTATGTGCTATACATAGCCCGACCTTGGTCATTTATATTAAGGATTGACAGTTATTATAATATACACAAGAGTTAGTTTGTGCATTAAAAAAACAGTTTATTCTGTATTTTCCATGCTGCTTTGAAATGTCCTAACACAGGGATTCATCCAAGCTATGTGTATTCCTAATCTCTCACTGCACCTACCAAATCATTTTGTGAAAAGTTTAATAAATCCATCAAAGTCCATTTGTCCATACAACATATTTATTAACCTGTGACCAATGGTTTTATTTATTTTCATTCCAATACAACAGAACAGTGCAGCTATATGGTATAATCAAATCTATAGGGTACATCATGGGACTAAATATATCTGGACAATGGTTGTTGTTTAGTGGTTCAGTCATATCCAACTCTCCATGACCCTTTGGACCATAGCACACCATGCACATCTGTCTGTGTCTCTGGTTCTGCTTCTCCATAAGGTTTTCATGGCAAAGATACTGGAGTTTTCCTTCACCAGTGGACCATAATTTGATCTGCTAATCCTGAGTGTAGGATGGGTATAGCTCACAGCTTCATTGAGGTACACAAGCCAATTCCCCACAACAAGGAAGCATTCCAGTAGGGGCTCTGGAAAATAGGCGAGAACATTTGAGGGTACCCACTGCACTTGAATGATTCAAAAGTAAATACCTTAATTTGATTCCTGAGAGGTTAATCCATCCATATTCTAATCCAACATATTCTATTGTGTTTTATAAGGTGTGGATGTATCATCTATGCACTAATGTATTATCTATGCACTGAAGACAAGTCATACCTACACATATTTGGTATATATGGACATAAACATCACTATATCTATACTTCTTTCATGACAATGGATCCCCTTCTCTCAAATCACTTGCTAGCTGATCATCTCATCCATCACTACCAGCAATGCAGCTAATTACTCAAAAGGCCAGAAATGATCAAGTATGCACTGGCCCTGCATCCTCAATTAGTCTTCTGCATCCCAAACCAGATATGGATCTCATTACACATCTCAATTAAAGATTGTTTTTACCAAAGCTCCTGCATGTTTTGCTGACTCACCACATACAGCAGCAGCGTGTCCAGTTCCCAACTCCCCCAAACCACCCACCTCTCCTCTTTTCTCCTGTCAAGACTGGTACAGTGTGCCAAATATACAGCGCATTGCTGGACTGGCAGCTAGAATATGTGTAGAAGAGTGCAATAGGGAGAGGAGCACTGAGCAGAAGCATTGCAGATAGGAGCTGTCCAGTCACCAAGGTGCTGAAACACTGCAGATACTAAAAAGCATAATGCTCACATACCTGTTACACAGTACAGTGCCTTAGCCACATATCCATCTTCAGCCCTGTAATTGGTGGCACCTCCTGTAGCCTGGTCCTTTGTATACAAGATGCAGCTGTGAGGATGTGATATTGTCAGGAGGCAAAGAAAGGACAAGGGAGAGGCAGTGAAGGGGTCCTCCCAAGCAGTGGCTGTCTTCAGGCAGATAAAGCAGGCTTCCAATGCAATCCACACCCTCAATACCGGATTGGTTTACTTGGAATAATGTAGCAGACACATTTTCCTGATGTCACAATTCCTGCCCCTTTTACAAAGGCACTTTTACTGCATTTTGAAGCAATACAGCTTTGGGTAGTTCAAAGGGAGGGGCAGTGGGTATGAAAAAAAAAGCAATGAAAAATGTCTTGGATATATTAAATAATATTTTTTTTAATTCACTGTGCATAGACTTTGTGCAAAGTATGAATATAGAATAATTTGTGTTTACTATATTTACCATAAAGATTTTTAATAAAAACTTTTATTAAAAGAAAATAAGTAGCAAGATTTACAACAAAATTACAACATATTTCATGATAAAAAGTAATTTCAAAATATTCTTATTCTTTTAATACTACGTATCTCTTCTTTTTCTTTTTCTTTTCTTTTGTCACTCCACTGATTTCTACTTTGTACCCCTGCTCTCCCAATTCCCTCATAATCAGCTTGTTTTAGTCATATGTATTCACTAAGGTTTCAGTAAAACTATTATAAAATATGACAATTAATTAGAAATGTTATATTTCTCTGATTTTAAATGTAATATTGTTTTATCTATCTATCTATATATATATATATATATATATATATATATATATATATATATATATATATTAGGAAATTGCCCATCAAAAATGACGGGAATAAAATTTTAAGCGTGTCAATGCTGTTCAGCACTCACCTGCGTCCTCCCTTGTGTCTCCTTTCCCCCAACTCTCCATTAATGTGTCTCAGCCCCCTTCTCCCTCCTTTGTGTCTCATTTCCCCCACTCTCCCACCCGTGTGTCTCATTTTCCCCCATCCTCTCCCTCCCTTGTGTCTCCTTTTTCCCCTCCTCTGCCTCCATTGTGACTCCTTTCCCCTCTTCTCCCTCCCTTGTGTCTCCTTTCCCCCCTCCTCTGCCTCCCTTGTATCTCCTTTCCCCTCCTCTCCCTCCCTTGTGTCTCCTTTTCCCCTACCTCTCCCTCCCTTGTGTCTCATTTTTCATCACCTCTCAATCCCTTGTGTCTCATTTTCCCCTCCTCTCCCTCCCTTGTGTCTCCTTTTCCTCCCTCCTCTGCCTCCCTTGTATCTCCTTTCCCCCTCCTCTCCCTCCCTTGTGTCTCCTTTTCCCCTACCTCTCCCTCCCTTGTGTCTCATTTTTCATCACCTCTCCATCCCTTGTGTCTAATTTTCCCCTCCTCTCCCTCCCTTGTGTCTCCTTTTCCCCCCTCATCTCCCTCCCTTGTGTCTCCTTTTCCCCCTCCTCTCCCTCCCTTGTGTCTCCTTTTCACCCTCCTCTCCCTCTCTTGTGTCTCCTTTCCCCCTCCTCTCCCTCCTTTGTGTTTCCTTTTCCCCTTCCTCTCCCTCGTGTCTCATCCTCCTCCTCCCTTCCCCCCCTTATCTTCCCTCCTTCCGCCCTCTCCAAAAACATCCCTATCCCCTTTCCCCTCTTTTCTTATCTTGATCCGATGATTCTCCTGCTGCTGCAGCGCGTCTCCTAACTGTGTCCGAAACCGGCATATGCTAATGACATGACTCGCATGTGACGTAACATAATTAGCATATGCCGGTACGGTCACAGCAAGAAGACACGCTGCAGCAGCAGGAGATCACTGGATCAAGGTAAGAAGAGAGGAGAGAGAGGAAAGGGGACATGGAGTTTTTTGGAGAGGGGACGAAGGGAGGATAAGGGGGTTAGGAGGTTGGAGGAAGAGAATTGCAGCCCAAGCGGGCTAGTAGGGAGGGGGATGAGAGAGGCCTGCAGGCCTCGCGGTTGCGGCCTGTAACCGCGCCAGAGGGGGAGATGAGAAAGAGGCAGAGGGGGATGAGAGAGGCCTAAGTCCTGCAGGCCTTGCGGTTGCGGCCCGTAAGGGCGGCTGAGGGGGAGATGCGAGATAGGCAGAGGGGGATGAGAGAGGCCAGCGCCCCTGAAGATGTGCTCCTGTGGCGCTCATCGCGGGGTCTGCAATGAGCTTGCGGTCGACGGCTCGCCTCGCTTTGCGAGGCTTCCAAAGTGTGACCAACATCGTAAGCTTTATGAACAGCCCCGCAGATCCACAACTATTAGAGTGATATACACACCTGTATACATAAAAATCTGCTTTCTCTCAGTCTTACTCTTAATTGATTTTCCAACTGGACATGACAGATGAGGGTAGATAATTTATTACTGGCAAATGATAATATATTGTCTCTCACAATGAAGTTATGTGTTTTACCATTATGTATTTTTTTACTGAAATTTTTAAATAAAATGATGTATGTACATTACTGAAGTTTGGCCATTACAGTGCATAGAATGAATATAAAAGTGTTTATCTTTTTTTTTATTTAAATGTTTATCAACAAGTTGTGGTGGGTAATACTTGTATATATGTGAATTGTTTCAAACTCTTTATATTAGAGAGTCTCACATGATGTATTCAACATACATATAAACACACTAGTAAATTGCCCGTCAAAAATTATGGTATAGTTTTTAATTTTTCTCTCCCCCCTCTTCCTGCCTTGTGTCTCTCACCCCTTCCCTGTGTCTCTCCCCCTTCCCTCCCCTGTGTCTCCCCCCTCCCCTGAATCTCTTCCCCCCTTTCCTAGCCTGTGTCTCTCCCCCTTCCCTCTCCTGTGTCTCTCCCCAGTGTCTCCCCCCTTCCCTGTGTCTCTCCCTCTTCCCTCCCCTCTGTCTCTTTCTCCCTCTCCCTTGAGTCTCTCTCTCCCTCTCCTCTCCCCTGTGTCTCTTTCTCCCTCTCCCCTGTGTCTCTTTCTCCCTCTCCCCTGTGTCTCTTCCCCCCTCCCCTGTGTCTCTTCCCCTCCCCTGTGTCTCTTCCCCTCCCCTGTGTCTCTTCCCCCCTTCCCCTCCCCTGTGTCTCTTCCCCTGCCCCTGTGTCTCCCCCCGTGTCTCTTCCCCACCCTCCCCTGTGTCTCTTCCCCTCCCCTGTGTCTCTCCCCCCCGTGTCTCTTCCCCTCCTCCCCCCTCCCCTGTGTCTCTCACAATGTGCGTGCAGCTCTGTATGGAAGTAACGGTAAGTGTGTATGCTCCCATTGAGTGTTACACATTTACCACAATTAAAGTTGATACACAGACCATGGCAGAAATCTGCAATCACACATTTTAGTATTGATACATCTGCAGTGACTTACTGATAAATCTGCAGTAACTCAGACTTGCAATACTTACTGATAAATCTGGTTTGAATCCATACTGGAATCCATACTGGTGTATATGATTTGCAACTAATATTTAAATTTATATGGGGCAATTCCAGGATGCATTACACACTGACTGGGGCAAATGTACTAACAGCTAAAGTGCAGGACATTTATGGAGGTGTCTTGGAAAACCTCCTCAATTCTATTGTATTGGTGCTAAAATACTAAAAGTTGTCATCTTGAAGATATCTCCAGTCATCCTTTAATACTTCACTCTTTAGTTTATGTGTCTCCCACTTTAATTTGTAGCTCAGATGTGCAATATATTTAGTTTTATATTGCAAATTTGAAGGAATTTAAATGAAGGAATCAGGACACCTTTTATCTTATACACAAATGATACCCAAGTTGCTGCCCTTGTCACCAACCTTATTAAGCGACCCTATCAACTGCCAAGTACCTATCTTCTGGATCGCTACCTTGTTGTGATGAAGGGGCTTGTGTACCTCAATGAAGCTGTGAGCTATACCATGCAGGGTCACCCAAGATGGGAAGGTCATAGCAGAGAAGTCAGACAAAGAGTGGTCCACTGGAGAAGTAACTGGCCACCCACTCCAGTATCTTTGTCATGAAAACCATATGGATTAGCACACTTAGACACAAGATGGTCATGGAGAGTCGGACATGATTGAATGACCAGACAGAACAGAACCAAGAGTCAAGAAGAATTCGGATTACTTTTTCCTTTTCTTTATCACTCAACCATTTACTTATCAGTCCTACTATGTATTATTTCTTAAACAATTCTTGGCTCTATTGACTAACAACCTTGTGATTTGGCCAATTGAATAGGGCTCTATATAAGCACAGAGCATATTTTTTTCACAGAAGTTTTTAGTTAGTGAAGACCTATCTTTTGGATAGAAGTTCACTAACTAAAAACTTCTGTAAAAAAATATGCTCTGTGCTTATATAGAGCCCTATTCAATTGGCCAAATCACAATTTAATAAGGCTGTAAATATAGAAGCAATAATATTCAAATATGTATATATTCTACTAAGGAGGTCGTTCTGACTTGCAGCCTTATTAAATTGCGATTCGCCAATTGGATAGGGCACTATATAAGCACATAGCATATTTCTTTACAGAAGTTTTTAGTTAGTGAGCTTCTATCCAAAAGCAAGGTCTTCACATAATAAAACCTTCTGTAAAATGTGCTTAAATAGAGCCCTTTTAAATTTGCTGAATCGCAATTTAATAAGGCTGAAAATGTCCAAATGTGGGGGACAAACAATAATGCTGGTATAGAAGCAGTTACATAAGTGAGGAAAGAGAGAGAAACCAGCATAAACCTCCAAGAGTACTACCAGTATGTATGATATAGTAACAGAAAGAATATAAGACTGTAGATTAAAACTCAACATTTTATTTACACAATTAAAAAATCAGATTAAATATTGTCAAATAAAATATGGTCAAAGCCGCAGCCCAGGAGATATACAAATATAAATTCATGAATTAAACCTCAATGCATGTAACAAAAATCAATAAAGGATTATAATATTGTAAAGTGCTAATGCAATAAGTAGACAATTCTATCGCACACATAGGGAGTTATAAACATATAAAGTACCAAAGTGCAATAAATACTATAAAGATATATAGATATAAAGTGCACAAGTTAGAGGACTACTGTACCTACATAATCTAATTGTTTTAATTTATGCTTTAATGATTAGTAACATTTTATGAATTATAATTAGAAATTCTGTTATATTCTATTTCAATACCTCTAGAAAATAACCTATGCTAGCGGCAGTACTGGAGTCCACCACACACTCCCTGTAAAGGAAAAAAACAACTACTGTCCTCTCCTATATCTAAAGGGGAAATGCCCTAATGTAAAAGAACCCTAATATAATGTGGTAGTACTGGGGATCTGCACTTACCCCCTCTCAACTGCCTAATGAATTCTAAACTATACTAAACTATTACTACCTAAAAATGAAAAGAAAACAATGTGCACAGTGATAAATATAAGTGAAAACACCACCTTTAAAGCCAGATATGCAAAATGTTATTATAATACAAAGTCTCACAACAGAAATATGGTCAAAGTAATTATAAGGAGTAAATGAGATAATATGTATAAGATATATACATTGATATTATATGAGGATAAAATGTTTAAGGGGGTAAGTGCAGATCCCCAGTACTACCACACTATATTAGGGTTCTTTTAGATTAGGGCATTTCCCCTTTAGATTTAGGAGAGTACAGTAGTTGTTTTTCCTTTACAGGGAGTGTGTGGTGGACTCCACTACTGTCACTACCATAGGTTTTTTTTAGAGCTAGTGATACACATGTGCACTTTATATCGATATATCTTTATAGCATTTATTGCACTATATTGGTACTTTATATGTTTATAACTCCCTATTTGTGTGATAGAATTGTCTGCACATTCATCTTATTGCATTAGCACTTTATAATATTATAAGCCTTTACTGATTTTTGTTACATACATTGAGGTTAATTAATTAATTTATATTTGTATATCTACAGTGGTGTATTCTTTCTGTAACTATATTATACTTACTGGTAGTACTCTTGGAGGTTTATGGTGGTTTTGTGGGAAGCACTTTTTTTCTCTCTCTTTCCTTACTTAAATATAGAAGCACTTACCACTTGTGTTGGCGAGAATGGCATATGCCACACCTTATAATCAGATCAAAATGTTGCTGATCATCTAGAATGTGCAGAGGCCCCTGTACCTCACATCTCACATATTTGGAATATCCTTATGTTGCAGTATTATCTTATTTTATTATTTAGCATTTTCCATATTTTATTGCAGTAATGTTCAAAATTGCGATACTTAGAATTTGCTATAATTAGGTAATGTCTTTGCATTAATGATTCGTAATAATAATGAGTTCGCATTCCATTCAGTGAACCAAGAGGTCACCCCACCTTGAAGCTGAGCAGGGTTGGACCTGGTCAGTACTTGGATGGTAGACAACCTAGGAATACCAGGAGCTGTATGCTGTGGTCTTTTGGAGAATTAACTGGCAACCCACTCCAGTATCTCTGTCATGAATACAAAGTGGCTCAGCATGAAAATGGACACAAATGTGTGTTACGGTCCATGAGGTCACAGAAAGTTGGAAACGACTAAACGACGCAAACAGAAAAAAAAGTTGGTCATTGTCGTCTTGGTCGAGTGGAGATGCTTCCTCTGAGGCAAAATTGTATCATTGCTGGTAGCTGTAATCCAAATGATCCATCACATATATAGTTGTCAGTTTCCGGAATGCTTACAATGTTGGTCACGCTTTGCTGCCGCAACTGCAAGGCCTGCGGGACTTAGGCAGCAATGAGCGCCAAAGGCGCTCATTGCAGGCCTTCCAATGAGCGCTGCAGGCGCTCATTTCCAGTAGCGCCGGACTCAGGCTGCAATGAACGCCCACAGAAATTACGACCTGTACGACTTAGGACTAAAACCCGTACATGCACTGTGTGCCTCACAAAAATCCGACTTTAACGGCTGAACCACGGAACTCGAAAGACCTAAAAATAACAACAAAAATGCCTCAAATTAACTTTTTACACACATTTACACACAGCACAGTGGGAGAGGCAGGGAGCCTGTGAGTGAGGTTGCAAGTTAATCTGAGCCATATTTGCCATTTTTTAACAATCGAAAATTGCCTAAGAGAGAAAAAAATGGCTGCCGAAAAAACGCAACACAACGAAAACGAGGCCAAAGGAAGTACAACTAGCCCGAAGGATGTAAAAAATAGCCCTAAACAGTAACACTTAACGTAAGCCAGTAACACTTCATCCAAGCCACTAACATTTACCACAAGGGAGTAACACAACCCAAGACTAACACTCAAGCAAGACACCTATAAAGTACACATGGAGAGAGGCTTGCAATGAGCGCCAAAGACGCTCATTCTGGGGCTCGCAAGGAGAGCCAATGGTGATCATTGCAAAGCAGGAAAGTTGTGGCTCTCAAAGGTGCTCAGAGGGCCCATAGCCTCGCATTGTGTGGCAAACAGCATTGCCAGGCTTACAATTTTACTTTTGTCATTTTTGACGGGCAATTTCTTAGTATATCCATATTTACCAGTTATACACATAGATGTAGGAACCGACCGGTTAAAAATGGACACATCTTCTTTTCATTTAACCTACTGACAGGTATTTTTAAAAACATTTTTGGGTTCCCAAGCCCCAGGTTATAGTGCATCATTGTTGAAAATGAATGCATGTACATGTGTAGGCCTTTTTGTATCTGGCTGAGAGGTTGTTTACAGTAAGGGAACTTTCTCTCTATCTTTTATTGCTTGGAAAGGTATAAATATGTCATTTAAATTAATGTTGCTGGTAATTCACCAAAGTTATGTCTGGTCCTGAAGCTTTATCTAACTACTGTTGTATAAATGATTTTAAGTAGAGATAACATCATAAATTGGCATATTCTTTATTGCAATGTGTTAAAAGATGCAATAACATAGGCTTATCCTGTACATAACAGCCTATTATTTGTCATTTATTAGAAATAATTAAATACATTTTTACATCTATGGTTAGTCACCTTCAGTACACACACAGGGATCCCTGGAGGTCCAGTGGTTAGGACTTGGTGCTTCCACCCCTGTTGACTTTAGTTTGTTTCCAAGTCAGGAGTATCTAGCAAACAATTATACGGTGGGGGTAAATTTTAAAACAAGTAGTTTATCAATGTAATGTTATTTAAAAAAATGCATTTACTTAACATAAACGTACATTGTAGTTTGCATTTTTTTCCATCAGACTACATTTCTGGTCCGCAAACGAAAGAGGTCACACCAACTTGAAGCCGAACAGGGTTGGGCCTGGTCGGTACTGGGATGGGAAACCACCTAGGAATACCAGGAGCTATATGCTGTGGCCCACTGGAGAAGGAGCTGGCAACCCACTCTAGTATTGCTGCCATGAATACCAAGCGGATCAGCATGACCATGGACATAAAAATTTTGGGTGTGTTACAGTCGGAAACGACTGAATGACACAAAAAAAAGTACATACATAATCTCTTTATCATTCAAGTCGTGCATATCATACTTGCATGCCTCCATCTGTTAAGAGAAAATCCCTCTGTCCACCAAATGCCCCTCTGGAGGAAGAGGTGAGGGAACAGGCAGAAATTCAAAGCTGTTGTTCGATAACTGGATAAAATTGGCATTGACACCACAGCCTTTCCCTCAATGTTTTCAAACATATATTTTTTCATAGTGGTCCCTTAATGTGTGTCCCTCTTTGACCATTTGATATGTTGGGATGCATGATATGATAATGCAGAAAAGCGCAAAGAGTATGTGCATGCACTTGAATCTGGTGAAACCTGGATCTGTTGGTAACAGCATTGGGACGTAAAAACCAAGACATAAGACAATTAGGGTTCACTTTTCAGCTTTGTATGACCATTTTACTTTCTTTTCTGCCTTCTCTTTTCAGAAGTTTTTCATCAACCCACTCAGTTTTGTAATATATTTTAAATATGTTGTGAACACAGTAAGTATTAACCTAATTGCCAATGACATACTCCAATTTAAACATACCATGTATATTTTATTAGAAATGACATGTAGAACTTTTTTTGTTTACTGATTTTGTTAAATCAAGTTTCTTAAACAAACAAACAAACAAAAAAAGACTTAGACCCCGATTCAATTGAGCAATCGTAAGTTACCGGAGCCCATAAGTGAGGCCGTAAGTTAATTTGCTATTCAATTGGCGCCTTTTTGCTGGCTCCGGAAACTTTGCGATGAAAACTTTGGTATGGTTAAACCCGGAACTTGCAGCCTCCCAAAGCCTTTGATCTTTCACTTCCAGAAAAGTTACTATCGCTAAAATTGCCAAAAACGCTATTACACCCCCGTAAACGGCAAAAGTAGGAGAAAATCCAACAAGTGCTAGAGAGGACCCGCAAGAGAGTTTAACCCCTGTCTGTATCACTGTAAATGCAAATAAAAAATCAATACCGCACTGTAAATAACGGGGAAAGCGATGAAAGACATTAGATTTAATTGCACAACAGTCTCAAGCTTGCAAACAGCAGTACATATATATATATACATGTATTTTTATGTTTCATTTCGGGGTTATATTGATCTCGGGTATCAATTAGTTAATACATATCAGGACACCCACATGGACTAGAACAGTATTGGCATTCATTTTCATAATTTCGTATTTTGAGGGTTTGTGAGTCTCATCGCATATCGGACATCCAAACCTAATTGATTGACATGTAACCTCCATATTTTACTACCGTAATGATGGTGGTCTCATGCTGTTTTGAAATGGGATGTTACGGGCTTGCTTAATTGATCATATTCAAGCCCTGAACTGCTACGGACGAGTGCATGGTTTACGAAGTCGGCTTTCGGCCCGTAACTTGCGGGCTCCTTCAATTGAATAGCACCAGAATCTGAGACGAACAGGAGCCCGCAGCACGCCCGCTGACATACAGCCTGTATCCCGCGAGATGCGGGCTTGCAATTCAATCAGGCTCTTATTGTTCAGTTTTAAAAAGTAATCAGAGATTGCTGTGCTAAGTAATAAGTGTCTCTGCATTACAAGAAACAGCACAGCAGAATCCTGACAATTCCAAACAGGTGGCACAATGTAGTCCATTATCAGGCATGACAGGTACATCCACTGCAAAACACAAGCCTGACAGGTAGGTCCACAGAACGTAGTATCAACCTGACAGTGTGTCCCCAGGCAAAGACAGAAAGCTAATCAGCCTGTAGAAAATGAGAGCCTTAGGATAAAGAATGAGCTGCTCTTCTGCACTATCTATTTTCTTAACTTTTCTTAAAGTTTTTAATTTATAGTTATATACTTTAAATTTGCAAACATGGCTCCTATCGATAAAATGGAGCAAAAGCAGACCATCATATATATGTATACATCTGCCCTGAGTGACTTGTACCTTGCCTTACAATATACTGATATCAAGTTTTTTTTTTGTATTACTCTAGGACTAAGGGTTATTCTAATGAAACAACAGATAATCTAGTATTCTAACAATTACATGAAACCACCACATTTTAAACTGATCCATCCAAATGATATTTTGGAAGACTGAGATTAAAAAGGAGTCTATAAGCATATTTTTATGTTTTAGTGCTCAACCAGCTAGCATTAAGCAAAAGATTAACTTACAACGAGGTACAGTACTCACTAGTATGCTATGGGTTTCATTATATAATGATAATATATTTTAAGTTATATCACTATACTATCAAAGGTCCTCTGCTGATTAGAAAAAATCTTATATGTGAAGTTTATAACAAATTAACAAAATTAGCATCTGTGTAAACTGCGAACATAAATGCAATTTTAGGTAAAACTTTGAATTTAGTAGCCTCTGCTTGTGCCTGAAGGATACCATGTTTGTGTATTCCACACTTGCTGTTAGCATGGAGACTGGTGGGAGTGTTCTCCTCATTTTTACTATCTATTCAAAAGTGTAAGGAATGGGAAGGAGGTGAGAGGAGGATTCTTTGATTCATTGATGCATAAAGACAAGTCATCTTCCCTCCCATAGGCTCAGTACATGCAGTTTGTACTGGTGTACTTGCAAATCTTTTATGCCATGTTCTGTAACTGACCACTTGACCTTTGAAAAGGAAATAAGTTTGCATGCACAAGCAGGGTCTGCTATAATGAAGATGTTTTCTAATTTAAATAGTTGCTAATATTATTAGTCTAATGCATGCTTCACAAATGAAATTTGTTTGCTCATTCACAGTGGTCCTTTAAATGGCAAATGTTGAGTGGTAGGAGTGGATGTTAATAACATATTTTAATGTATATGTCATATCCAAAGTACTTGTGTCAATTTTAAAATGTTTTTTGTTTAGTTCATTAGTATTGGTGGTCATGCTGAGGTAAGTCGACTGTATGTATGTATATATATATATATATATATATATATATATATATATATATATATGCTTAACGGTGCATACTTTGTGTATTGTAAAGCTGTGTGCCTTTTCCATACTGCTATGGTTAATAAAATGTCTTCTTCTCATGTTCAATTTAAAACAATACACTGCCATGTGATCCCACAAGCCCATTTGTTTTGCCACAAATACTTCCTTTTCATGTTGGCAGCTAAACACTGTATTTCATTCAAGATTGTTCCCATAGCTAGAGTAGTAAAAATGTGCTCAGGGAGTTTTTCAGTCTGTACCATACGCCATCACATTGAAAAGTAATACATTTTTCAAGAAACTCTACAGTATGTATGAGCATTACATTTCATCACATCATATGATATAGATCAAAGTAACCGTTCAGAGAATTCCATCATGCCTACTATAATAAAATATAACTTGTATATATCATTGTAATTGTTTATCCTTTTTTACTTTAGGTAACATATTTGTGTGTTTGAGTTTCACTCAAACTTTTCTATTACAAGTTTGTTTTCTAGTACTACTGTTAATTTGGGAAGGACAACTTGACCTTATCAGCAGTTATGCTTTTCTGACTACTTTCTAGTTTCTAAAATTCGGGCAGACTAAATACTTTCTTCTTTTGTTTAAAATACTACATGAACTGAATAAACAATAATTTTCCACCAATTCATACAATAATGAACTTGGAATATGTCAATGTCAAGCTTGATAACGTTGGAAAAATTTCAAATTCAATTAGGCTTTTTGTTAGTGATACATCTGCTTGTTCTAGTCCCCATTAATTAATTTAGCTAATGCTCCATTTCACAAACCAACAACCTTATTAAATTGTGATTCGGCCAATTGAAAAGGGCTCTATATAAGCACAGAGCATATTTTTTTACAGAAGTTTTTAGTTAGTGAAGACCTTGCTTTTGGATAGAAGTTCACTAACTAAAAACTTCTGTAAAAAAAATATGCTATGTGCCGAATCGCAATTTAATAAGGCTGCAAATGATTCCACTTAACTTATGTTATGTTTTGCAGGTATGCCAATGTATGACAGCATATGACAAAATGGATCAACTTAAATCAAATAAAAAAGTCCACAAAACATATGTGTGTGTATAATATAGCTCCCTCTGAAAATATGTAATCTTATTTTGAAAACATAGCTAAACAATATTTAACTTTTTATTAACAATTGTGCTTTCATACATCCTCATATTTACATATAATGAAGGATGAATGGTAAAAACATAAAGAATATATAACAGAAATATAGAACTGATCTGGTTTCTTGGCAAACATATCTGTTGTCCATATGAGATTTACCATCTTGACATCAAAATGATCATCGTAAATTTAATTTAATGATCTATTCGTTTGCTCTGTATTTTAATTCCAGAATTCTCATTCATACACCCAATAATGATGTGGGAAATATCAATTTACCATTATGTCAACAAAATATTATAATGTATAGTATTATAATTTATTTATAAAGTGATTATATATTCTGTAGGACAAGGCAAAATTATATATACTGGTAAAGAGGAAGGAAAAGAAAAGGATGGTGGTCTAGTTAGGTTTCAGGGATCACAGAAAGGAGGCATTTTCTGCATTTTTTAGGAGAGCTTGCTTAATGGAGTTAGGGAGCATTGTTGTAAGCTTGTCTGAATAGATTCATTTTCATAGTCTGTTAAGAGACAGGAGTGGTGTCAGGTAAAATGATGCGTGAAGAGAAGCATAAGTTATGGACAGGGTGTAGATGTTAGGATAACTTTATAGATCATATAAATGATGTTGGTGCATATTGCATTGTTGAGCTCTTTGCAGATAAGTGTCAAGATATTAACTGTCCTGGTGGATATGTGAAGAGATTGCGAGATTGGGATAGGATTGGGGGAGTCAAGGGGAAGGCCAATTAATAGTAAAGGACATAATAAGTGATGTTTGGACTAGTGGGAGTTGTTATACAACATTCAAACTAACTGCAGTCAAACCAGTTAGGACCTTTTCAAATTATTATTGTCCTTTCAATCTTCTTACAGTTGAACATATGAAACACCAATCCTATTTAACTTTTGATTAGGAAATGTTAGTTATGGTAGGATTGAGCTGAAATTGATGCATACATGTATTGCTGGTGAAACTGTATATTTTATATAGATCTTATTAAAAAAAATGTTTTCACATTTCTATTTAAAGTTAAATTATTTTAATCGTATAAATTGATTCTTGCAGTTTCGTTCAATTGTTTCGAATTTGTTAGAAAATTGATATTTTTTTCTGTTTCTTTGTAAATTGTCTCAAAGTTATATGAAAAATAAAAAGTAAAAAAAATCAATTTACTTTTTCTTCTGAAAACATATATATACAGTATATTACTTTTGTGGCTTACCTGCCTCTTTCATTTTATGTTTAAACATGCATATTCTCAATGGCCCACTAAAAACGCCTATCCATTTCAACAGAAAAAAAGTATGATAATGGCAAGAAGCCCAGATCCTATTCTCTGACTCATGATTCGACTTCCTGAAGGAAACAATTACTTGCAGTACAGCTGTTTATGAAGATTTGATTGATTTCACAGTTTTTTTACATGGTGATGGCAACTACATGAACTAAGATTTTACAATTTCCTGTACTGCTTGGCCAAATATAAACATTCATTTGACTCTCAGTGGATATGGATTGAACAATTGTAGAAACATGTCTATATCACATAAAAATCTATTTCTCTACTTTCCCTTATCTTGTAAAAACAGTAGCACGATGAACATTTTTTACAAGGTCCATATACAGCCCCTCTAAAATACATTTTAAAAACCAGTGGTTATTTATTATACAGTACTATTTTTTAGGGCAGTGGACAGGTTTCACATTTCGGGAAATGTGACAAAACTTTTATAACTTTTCCCAGACTAATGAAACTTTATACAATTGTGAATTAAAAATAATGACTCTACAGTCAGTTTGTTCAGTTAGGTCCAACTTTTTGTTACATTGTGGACTTTAGCACTCCGTTTTTCCAGTAACTGCTTCTCTGAGCTCTTTCAAGTTCATGCATGTTGCCTCCATAATACCATCTAGCCATCTTCTCTGCTGCAACGTTTATAGCATCACAGTCTTCTGTGAATCCTGTCTTCTGATTATGTAGCCAAAGTATCTGAGTTTAAGTTTTACAATTGATTTTTCCATTTTACAGTCTGGTGTTATTTCCTTGTGTCACACACCCTAGATCTCGCATTAAGCGTTGCCTGTCTAGACCTCATCATAACACACCAGGGTAAAAATGGAAGCATAGATTACTTAGCCACTTACAATTTTTTTCTCAACAGCATTTCAGCAAAGGCTGTTGATAAACTTTCATTGGCTACTGCATCTAGTACCAATGGAAACATTGGGCCTCACTCAGTTTGGAAGCTGCAAGTCCTGTGATCTAGGCCGTATGTCTGTGGGCCTGCTGCGGGCCCGCAGCTTGCTATACTTACGGTGCTATTCAATTGGACAAGACCGTAAGTCCCAACCCGATATCAAAAATCATAAACCATGCCATTGTATTAGCAGTGCAGGGCATGAACATGCTCACTTAAGCAAGACCGTAACTCCCGATTTAGAAACAGCCAATAGAAAAGGAACCTGTCATCATGACATCATGGAGGTGACATGTCAATCAACTAAGGTTTCGGGGTCCGATATGTGATCGGACCCACAAACCTACAAACTACAATATAATAAAAATGAATGCAGTCAATGTTCTAGTCCATGTAAGTGGCCTAATATATATTAACTCATTAATCCCCAAGATTGAACCACGAAATTACACATATAAAATAACATTTTATATTGCAGAATTACGGCCTTGAGACTGTTGTGCAATGAATGCTAATGTCTTCCATCGTGTTCCCCCTCATTTACAGTGCATGCATTACATATACAGTTGTGAGCATATGAGCCGTTGCTCACGCTTGCGGGCTCGCGCAGCGAGGGGTGCAGTTCCCCGCAAATGCGGGTCCTCGCGAAGCGAGGGACCGCATTTGAGGTGGTGGAGCATCTCAGCGTCCCCGCAAATGCGGATCCTCGCGAAGCGGGTGTCCGCATTTGCGGAGGTGGAGGCTCCAACGTCGGCTGTGTTAACACACACACACGAGTTTTTAACAAATAAAATCTCAAAGGTACCTCACACCCGGTTACACACACACACCGAGGCCGAGGGCATCAGTTGCTGGCATGGAGCACCGAAGGCGCTCCATGCCAGCAACTGAGGCACTCGCTTCCGCAAATGTGGGTCCTTGCGAAGCGAGGGGCCGCATTTGCAGTGGTGGAGCATCCCAACATCTCCGCAAATGCGGGTCCTCGCAAAGCACTTAGCGAATGAGGCAATGAGCGCCGCAGGCGCTCATTGCTGGTGAGCCTTGGGTAGCGAGGGGAGCCGTTAAACCCACCTCCGAACCGACCTTAACGTAACAAACACCCACATGCATGAAAAATGGCGTCAGAACACACCAAATACTCACAAAAACGACATAAAAAGCTTACCCATAGCAAGGGGGGTGCACCCAGGACCTCTGAAAGTGAAGTTACACCTCCATTTAAGTCCAAATTCCCGAGTTCAGATACACGAAAATCCCCTAAGCGAGAGAAAAAATGGGCTCCGAAAAAAATGAAAAAGAGGCTCAAAGACCCAGGACCGCCCAGCCACCTACAACTTACCCAAGAAGGGATCCGAGATCGGAAACCCGGATTAACCGCAGGGGATCCGAGATAAGCTCCGAGCCCTGTATTAACTCCACATTAACCATTGTAGTGGGGGTCCCGATTGCACGCGATCGGGGACCCCCGCTGCAATCAAAAATCAAAATTCCCACGTTACAGGTCCTTAAAGGACCGTAAAGGTCCTTAAAGGACCCGTTGTAAAAGAAAAAAAATATACACTGTCACCCTGTCAATCATGGGGGTGAATACAGACCCCCATAAAACCCTCATTAACCCTGTCACTCATGGGGGTCAATAGAGACCCCCATAAGCCCTTCATTAAGCCTGTCACTCATGGAGGTCAATACAGACCCCCATAAGCCCTTCATTAACCCTGTCACTCATGGGGGTCAATACAGACCGCCATAAGCCTCTATTTAACCCCATCAGTCCCATAAGGGTATAATAACACCATTATGGGCCTGTTACAACACTACATTAACCACATACGTGCCATGATGATCCTCAAGGACCATCATGACACTAAGTATAAACACTATTCTGCACTATACCACCCCCAATAAAACATTAAAGATCAACTAAACACCCTCTACACTAACCTATTAACATCTACACTATCTACCCCCTATTAACCCCCACCACTCTAATTACAGAAAATAAAAAAGCCTAAAGTCACACAAAAAAAATTCTACATTACATGAAATTAAAAAACGAACTCACAAAAAAAAAAACTACGTTACAGAAAATAAAAAAACCTAAGTCACATAAAATAAAAAAAGGAACATTTCAGAAAAAAAAAAACATTACAACCCCCCCTCACTACAGAAAAAAAAAATACACACCTGAAAAGGAAATACATATAATACAAATACATATAAAACAAATACATACAATTAGAATACAATTACATACAATTACAATACAATACAACCCTATCTAATATACATCACACAATCTATCTAAATAAATAGCATAATCTAATATACATGCTATCTATATAATAATACATTCCCAATCTATCTAAATAAATACCACAATTTAATATACAATACATCCTATGCTATCTATATAAAACGCATACCCCTAGCTAACATACAATAAATGCTATCTATATATTAACTAATCTAAGTCTAAGCTAAAATAAAATAATTAAGACCACTTGCCTTTGCAGATGTCCATTGGGATCACCCACCTATGAAAAAAAAATTAAAAAAAATTAGTGCAACACGTTTACAGTTCTAAAAAAAACATTCTATACATTCTAAATATTCTACTCACCTTTCCGGCATGTCCCGTACGGCATTCTTTAAATCCTTCTCCGGAGCGGCACCTGTTAAAAAAAACACAACATTAATAGACATACATCAAAATAAAATAAACATAATCTACATTCTACTTACCTCCCCGCGATGTCTCTGGCCTCCTCCGGATCCTCTTCTGCCACGCCCTGTAAAAAAAAATTTTTTTTTATATATATATATACTTACATCCGCTCTCCCGGATATCCCCGACGCTAATGAGGCTCCAGGAGACTTTTCCGGAAGAAAACAAGAAATGGCGCCTTCTGATTGGTTGAAAACGCTGTCTATCAAATTCTATCAGGAGGCGCCAATCTGTGAACCAATCACAAACGGATACACCTTAAAATACCACTCTGATTGGATAATGCACCTGTCAATCTTTATTTAAAACGATCACAAGGCGCAGATGCCTTCAGCCAATCACAATGGAATACACCCCCACAGGGTGATTGGTTGGAGCCACTGCGCATTCTGATTGGTTGCACTGACAATAGCCAATCACAATGGAATACACCCTCACGTACTGATTGGTGAAGGATTTGCGCATTCTCATTGGCTATTGTTAATATCAATCAATATTACAGCCAATGGGAAGGCGCAGATGTCTTCACCAATCAGTACGTGGGGGTATATTCCATTGTGATTGGCAGATGACAATAAAGCCTTAGGATTGGTTCAAATAAAGATGGACAGGTGTGTTATCCAATCACAGTTGTATTTTGGGGTATATATTTTTTTCATTGGTTCACAAATGGGGTCTCCTCATTGGCTGAATTTGATAGACAGCCTTTTCAGCCAATCAGAAGCCGCCATTGCCAATTTTATTTTGGAACACTCCATAGGAAGGTCATTAGCGTCGGAGATGTGTGTCACTTTTTTTTTTCTTCATGCGAGGAGGCTGGAGACATTGCGGAAAGGTAAGTATAATGTAGATTGTGTTTATTTAAATTTGGTTTATGTTTACTAATGTAATGTTTTTTTTTACAGGAGTATCGCTGGACAAGACGCAAAGATGGACGACGGAACATGGAGGACGTGACATGCTGGGACGTGACATGCTGGAACGGGACATGCTGGAAAGGTGAGAATAATATTTAGAATATTTAGAATGTTTAGAATGTTTAGGTATTTCATGTAAACGTGTTGTATTAATTTTTTGAATGTTTTTTACCGTAGGTTGCTGATTTCAAGAAACATCTCAAAGGTAAGTGGTCTTAATTATTTTATTGTAGCTTACAATTAGGGGAGCTATATATATATATAGATAGCATGTATTGTATATTAGATAGATAGGGGGATGTATTATTACATATTATTGTATATTAGATAGTGGGATGTATATTACATTATATAGTGGCATGTATATTAGATAGTGGCATGTATATTAGATAGGGGTGTATTGTATTTTATTTAATTGTATTGTATTGTATTATATGTATGTTTTATATATATTTCATTTTCAGGTGTGTAATTTTTTTTTTAAAGTTGTAGTGAGGGGGGGTTGTAATGTATTTTTTTATTTTCTGTAATGTTCCTTTTTTTATTTTTTGTGACTTAGGTTTTTTTTTTTGGTTCTGTAATGTACATTTTTTATTTTTGGTGATTTTAGTTTTTCTTATTTTATGTAATGTAGATTTCTGCTTTTTGAGGAATTTAGTTACTTGAGGCACACAGTACACTCACATTGTGTGACAAACAGCATTTCAACACTTTCTTTTATTGACCGTCATTTTTTGATGGGCAAGTCGCTAGTAGAATATATATTTGCCTTTACAGTGCTCCGGACATGTCTGTAACCCTTTTGCAGGTCCTCTCTGGTACTCATAGGATTCTTGCCGTTTACAGGTGTGAAAACATTTGCGGGCTTGAGGCATCGCAGCAATTGAATATCGATTTGTAACCTGGGTGGAGCAAAATAGCAAAATAGATTACGGGCTCCCTTACGGACGCCCGAATCTCCCGAGGGCTCAATTGAATGAGGCCCATTGTAAGCATGAGCTGCTGGAAGCAGACCTTTACAGGTACTGTGAAACCAGAGCTTTTAAGCACTTGTTAATAAAATTATTTTTACATATGCAAACAAACTATAACTAAGGTGTTGCCCAGACAGGCTGTGGTGTATCACCAAATTAATATATATATATATTACACAAGGTTCGTCTACATTAAAAGGTATTTATTAAAAGGCAACAACACAATACTATAAATGTATCACAAACACACAGCCCAGACCCACGGAGCAACAACCCTTTTTAAATCTATCTACCTATATAGTAATCCCTTCCCCAAACGCTTGATCTCACCCACGGTTAGGCCATCACCATCACCATCACAGGAAGAACAGGAACAACAGCAGTTTCCTGCCTGGATATACCCCTAGTTGAGATGATGTGATTTACATCACATCCTGTCCATCCTCACTTCCTCCAGCAATTGTGGGAGGGAAGCAAAGACTCTCAGCCCTCCTACCTAGAACTGTTTAAGGAGGTCCTGAATTACCATGCAAGGAAGACAAGTTACCACATTCCCTCACTTTTTCTTCTTCTATGTTGCTCAGTTTTCTAGTTATCCCTCTAGTACAGGAGAACCTAGTGGGAGCAAAAACCTGATATACAGGAGAAATTCAACCCACCGTCCCTCCGGAATAGTTCCCTCAGCGACATAAGTTCTCCTGTACTTTCCTATGGCTGTCAATCCACATATTACACAGAAACAGAACTTATAGAATTTAGGTGAGAGTGTGTGATAAATGTTTATGTATGTGCAATGTAAAACTTTATTGAAGAATGTATGAGAGAGAGAAAGAAGAGGAAAAAGACAAATTATATATCCTCCTTGCAAGTTTCTTCCTCATTTGTTTCATTGCCATTCAAAAGTATATTATTATAATTGTCGTTAATACTTGAATGAACATGAGTACCAGCGACAGTGTTCGTAGGACTGGATGTGTCTCTGCATTGGTAAGAATTCCCCACCAGGGATGCTCAACGTTTTTTGTAGTAATTTCTATTTCCTTTTTCTGTTGTTCCAGCAGTAAGCTGATGGGGTGTAGTTGTTGTTTGGTACGTTTTACTAACTCATGAAGTTCCAAGGTAAGCTTTGGAATTGGGGGAAAAAGCTTCATTGTCAAATTTGTCCAATCTGCATTTGCAGTAAAATTGATCATTTCAGTGGTAAGGTTTCTTGATGGAAATAGTGTATGAGTTCCTACATGTATAGTAGTGGTTACCATGATACAAGACCCTTCTTCCACCAAACATATTTCATCAACTGTCCTATATTCAGAGTGGCCGATAAAGCATGCAATGTCCCCTATGCGGATCACCTCTTGCACCAGGTTTTCTTTTATCAACTGCACCCAGCCATCCTCCTCAGCTCCTTTCTCCCAAACACAACTGTACAGCCATCGGTGTTGAGATTTCCTGCAACAGCTTTCATCCATCTCCAATCCTGTAATAGTGGCCAGTCTTTTTGATGGGAAGTGTTGCTTGTAGATTCCATCACTTAACGTGCCAATGCTATGTATAAGGTTCAGTTGCTCTGCCTGCCCCTCCCAACGGGGAATTGCCAGTATTAGTCCTATTGTCCCAGATTGTAGTCCATGTGGCATCCATTGATCTGGGCCTTCAATATAGCTGTATTTAAGATTGTCCTCAGTGATGTCCACTCCTTTTCTTTTCAATGACGTGATAATCCTTGTTGCATTGATTTGTCTTGCCCACTTGTTTTCCTGGATGTCTTTAATAGTTTCCTTTAAATCTGCCAACAGCTTTCCTCCAATCATAGAACAGAAAATGGCAGTTCCCACTATTTCATTCTTAATGCTGTTAGCAATGGAAGCAATATTTTCCTCAACTAGATGCAGGTTGTTGGCAATGGTGTGTATGTCATCAACATTGTCTGTCAGTGTACTCACTATAAGGGAGTCAGCTACTCCACCTATTTTCATAGCATGTCCCATGCCATCAGTAAGGGAGTTTATCATGCTGTTCAGTCCAATGATGTCTGCTGAATTCCATACTCCCAATCCAGTTCCGACTCCTCCTAAAAGGGCTGCAAGTGTGTCCCGTTTTTCTCGACTCCCTGCTCCGGTCCACTCAATGATGGTCTCTTGTATACTTTGCTTAAACCACTGCCGCTGTGATTCCAGGCACTTTGGAGGAATAGAAAAATCATTAAAATTTAGAATTATTGGGTAGTAAGTCCACCCAACCCCTTGCACAACTGTTTCATGTGTTGGTCCCACCACCAATCCGCCTATTGGCCATGGTACCTTCTTCTGATCTTTACAACGTTGCAGCTCCTTTACAGAGACAAATACTTCATCTATTGTTAGAACACACCCCTTTCCAGTATCAAAATTGCAGAATTCCTCTAGATCAGGCTGGGCAGCTATAACTGCAGCGTCCCATTCTCCACCTTCTTCTAATGTTAAGTTACTCACTACTACTGTAGTATTTGTAAACCTCCCTTGTACTGGAGCTCTAAGAGCTAATCCGCTGGTACTATTATGTGGCAAAATAATGTTTACTTGTAACCCTCCACCCTCTTTTACTTCCAATTCCCTGGGCCAAATAAATCTATCTGCTTGAACGTAATGTAACTCCAATCTTTTCAAACTCTCTCCCTTATTTGCGGTATCTTCTGGCCTTATTGCCTGTCTCCCCATTCCTACTGTGATACAGCTTATACTTATCCATCCTGTAACAAGGATCCACCACAATCTTCTGTTGACACGTATCTTCATTCTTATACAGCCTTGCTCTGTGGGAACACTAGATTCCATCATTAGAAACATATACATACACAAACAAAAAAATAAAAAATATCTTTTTGCAAGTTTGTTCACGGCCCTGTAATCAATGGTAAGTCTCCATGATGAGGCTGCTTTTTCATCACCATTCCCTTTTAACACAGCTTTTCTCACAGGCCAACATGGTGAGTTACATGCATACCCATTTCCAGATTTAATTATTCCACGTCTCTCCAGTATTTCTATCATCTCGGTGATTGATGCCACTGATTCTCTTGGGACTGGATATTGCTTTTGCCATTGTGGGTCTCCTCCTTCCAATAAGACCATTCCTTTCATTCTTCCACAGTCTAATTTATCTGTAGCCCAAACAGGTATGTCTTGGATTAGCTTCCGCAGCCATTCTGGTTGTCCGTCTAGTTTCAGTTTGTTTTTTTCCAGACTTTTTATCGGAGAGACAATACATGCCATTGGGAGCACAACACCTTTCGTCAACTATGTACTTACCTGATTCACCTTTTCTGTCTTCCACAAACAAAAATTGGCAAGATCTACAATGAAATTTCCTTTTTTTAAAGCTTCTATTCCCAATATTTCCTCTGGCCAACCCACTATTGCTTCTACTTGTATTGTTTTTTCTCCAACTGTTACATCAATTGGACCTGCTCTAACCTCCTGTGGATTCCCAGTAACTCCCATAATACTTACTGAAGAATCCCCATTTTTGACCCTGTTGGTCATTGTAACTGCTGCTCCTGTATCTACCAACATATTTTTCCCTACCCCTGCGATGACTGTATAAATGGTAGGCCGACCTGCCTCATCCATGGTTAAATTAGCTGAGTGAATGAGATGCTGAGGCGCAGGGGTTGGGATTTGTCATTGTGACTCACTTCTACTCTGTCCCTCTTTTATACCACTATATTGCATCTTTGCCTCACTTTCCTTTAATTTCCTCTCTGACTCAGCTACCTTGTTTTTAAGTATGTGATTTTCCTCTTCTATCCTATCCGTCTGTCTCCTGAGTTCCCAATAGCCCATGTTACCGTTTCTCTCTCCCTCCTGATTAGCCCTCCAGTTGCTGCCATCCCTATAGTCCCTAGGTGGATCTCTCCATCTTTTGTCAAAGTTCTGTTTTGGTCTCCAGTTTTGATCATCCTTCTTGTTCTGGGGTACATCCCACGTCTGGTTTCTCCATTTACCATCTATATCTCTACCAGACTCGACCTTAAATGTTCTTACAGCTGAAACAGAGCAGGCCTGTTCTGTGAAAGGATGCTTCATCCACCACTTATCAGCTCTAGTTAGTACCATTTCCAAGTCTGTTGGTGTTGGATCAAAAAGCCTGACAAATTCTTGACACTCCCGGGAAGGGCTTCCATTACTTTTGCTATATGTTCTGGTGAGCCCAGCACTAGAGGCTGTTGAGGTTGTCGTAGAGTATACCAAAAAATATCCTTTGAGCTACCTCTCTAGGACCATCTGTTGGCCTCATGGTAATATTTGCTATTTCTTTCTATATGCTAAGTAGATAGAAATTAGTTGCAGCAATTCTTCCTGCCTGATCAGACACACTGTTATTAAATCCCAATAGTCTACTAGCCAAAGGACCCATAGCGTATTCTAACAGTTCTGTCCATTCCTCTAAGTTAAGACCTCCTTTTTTAGCTCTATCTGCTCCCCTCTTAAACCAATGTGTAAACGTATTAAAGTTGTTAGTTGGCATACTTCCCCACCATTTCTGGAAATTGTCTTTATCTGCCATAGACATCGGTCGAGTCTGCATAGAAAATCCTGTAGGTGTTTGCCTTGCATTAAATAATTCTGAAACAATAACTGGTGCTTGTGGTATGGTATCTACTTGTGGAACAGAATAACATAAGAACTCTTTTCTATCTTGGTTCATTTTCGGCACTGGTTCTTTATTTTGTGCCACGAACATATCCAGATCTGGATATATGTTGGCAATGTCTCTGACTCCTTTTATCCCTTCTAACTTTGTTTTATTTTTATAGTCCATTATTATGTTTTGAAGTTCTGTTATTTTTACTCCATAAGCATCCCTCTGCTCTTCTATTTCCCTTAACTCCCTTTCTAGTTCCCCAACAATTGTAGTTGTTCTCAAAGCTGCAATTTTTAAACAATCCCTTTTGTCCATTGCTTCCTCCATTTTATTTGTTGTTTCCAAATTATGCTGCCGTAATTCTACAACTAAGTCTATTAGGCCTCCTATTGTGGCTACAACAGCTTGTGTGACCAAACTTTTTCTCTTCTTTGTTCTATACTTTTTGTTATTTACAATTTGTGTTAGAACATCCATTAATCTCTCCTCTTTTTCACTGTCTGGGTTTGCTGGCTCTGGAAGCTCATATGGACCATCATGTTTTTGAATATGTTTCCTAAAGTACTCACGCACTTCTGTGGGAAAGTATTTGGCCCCTTGAAAAGACATTACTACTCTTTTACTCACCCAAGTAAGAATCCAAATCAATTTGCGACTAAAGTAGCATGCTTCTGAGTAGCCAACAATAGTTGATGACTATTCAGTAGGCCAGGTGTAATATGTAGAAAAATAGAATATAATAGCAAGGCCTGCAGGGTAGGAGATATACCTGAACTAGGATATGCAAGACACCCAAAATGTATAAGGTATGGAAGCCTATAGTGTATTTAAATGCAAGCCTGAAATAATATATATATATATATATATATATATATATATATATAAGATTTAAAATGGTTTATTTATTTTTCTCCAGGCCTGTACTATGATAAAGGATTAGAGAAAGAAAAAGAAAGAAGAAAAAAAATAATAATAATTTATTTAAAAAAAAAAAAAAAAAAAAAAATAGTATTAACAAACTCAGGTATTTGAAACACACAACAAACTAATATATTCAAAATTGTGGCCTGATGCCCAAGCTTGTATATTAAATCGAATCAGCAGTCAAATACACAAAGAAGCCGCATGGAGCCTACTATATTGTACTCAAATGCAGGGCTAGGCCTGTACTCTGATAGTCAAAAGCACAACAAAACTCAACTCAGATATTTTGAAACCCACAAAAACAACCTGTATGATATCTTTGTTTTATGTAGCAAAATAAGCTAGTACGAACAAAACTCAACTCAGAAGCTAGTACGATATAAAGGATTAAAAATAATAATTGAGGCCTATGCCAAAGCATGTATATTAAAATGGAGGCTTGAATCAGCATTCGAATACACAAAGAAGCCGCATGGAGCCTACTATATTGTATTCAAATGCAGGGCTAGGCCTGTACTCTGATAGTCAAAAGCACAACAAAACTCAACTCAGATAAACCCACAAAAACAACCTGTATGATATCTTTGTTTTATGTAGCAAAATAAGCTAGTACGAACAAAACTCAACTCAGAAGCTAGTACGATATAAAGGATTAAAAATAATAATTAAGGCCTATGCCAAAGCATGTATATTAAAATGGAGGCTTGAATCAGCATTCAAATACACAAATAAGCCGCATGGAGCCTACTATATTGTATTCAAATGCAGGGCTAGGCCTGTACTCTGATAGTCAAAAGCACAACAAAACTCAACTCAGATAAACCCACAAAAACAACCTGTATGATATCTTTGTTTTATGTAGCAAAATAAGCTAATACGAACAAAACTCAACTCAGAAGCTAGTACGATATAAAGGATTAAAAATAATAATTAAGGCCTATGCCAAAGCATGTATATTAAAATGGAGGCTTGAATCAGCATTCGAATACACAAAGAAGCCGCATGGAGCCTACTATATTGTATTCAAATGCAGGGCTAGGCCTGTACTCTGATAGTCAAAAGCACAACAAAACTCAACTCAGATAAACCCACAAAAACAACCTGTATGATATCTTTGTTTTATGTAGCAAAATAAGCTAGTACGAACAAAACTCAACTCAGAAGCTAGTACGATATAAAGGATTAAAAATAATAATTGAGGCCTATGCTGGTAGTCTATTACAATAAAATAAAAATGAAGGCCTGAAAAACTACTAGGCCTGCTAATATATTCAAAATTGAGGCCTGATGCCCAAGCTTGTATATTAAAATGTAGGCCCAAACTAGACTCCACACACAATCAGCACTTGATTTCCCATGCAGAGGATAATTAGACAAAGTACTTTTTTCCTTCCCCCAAAAAATAAATCTGACTATCTATTAATGTGATATTACCTCATAAATAACCTTTGTAGAAGTCTAAAATTCGTGGTCGCCAAATGTGGTGTATCACCAAATTAATATATATATATATTACACAAGGTTCGTCTACATTAAAAGGTATTTATTAAAAGGCAACAACACAATACTATAAATGTATCACAAACACACAGCCCAGACCCACGGAGCAACAACCCTTTTTAAATCTATCTACCTATATAGTAATCCCCTTCCCCAAACGCTTGATCTCACCCACGGTTAGGCCATCACCATCACCACCACCATCACAGGAAGAACAGGAACAGCAGCAGTTTCCTGCCTGGATATACCCCAAGTTGAGATGATGTGATTTACATCACATCCTGTCCATCCTCACTTCCTCCAGCAATTGTGGGAGGGAAGCAAAGACTCTCAGCCCTCCTACCTAGACCTGTTTAAGGAGGTCCTGAATTACCATGCAAGGAAGACAAGTTACCACACAGGCTGTCCGCCATCCCAGCACTTATGCCCAGTACAGGGATGACCAGCACATGCATTACCACTATCTATACTAACTCAGACTTCCTGCCACCATGGTCATATTCACATCTGAGGTTGTTGATATTTCTTCAAGTGATTTTAATTCTAGCTTTTGATTCCCCTAACCCAGTATTTTACATAATGTATTTTTCATAGATATGATGACTTCATCATACTACTTTCCCAATCTTGAAGTAGTCAGCCATTTCATACTCAGTTCTAACTGTAGCTTCTTGGCCCCTGTAAAGTTTCCACTGGAGGCAAATACCATGACCCGGTATCCCCATTGTTTTAAGCACTTGCCACATCCTATTATGGTCTACATTGTCAAAGTATTTATAGTAGTAAATGTTTTTCTGCAAATCCCTTGCTTTTTCCATCATCTAGCGGATGTTTGATTTCTGTTTTTTTCTGCCATTTCTGAATCATTCGTGTACTAATGGCATTTCTTGTTCCATAGATTGCTGAAACCTCGCTTTCTAGTTTACAGGAGCATTACTTTGCTGGCTATATCTGCTAAACTGTTACCTCTGCCCACCCTGCCCCTCACCCACCTGCCCCTGCTCTCTCTTAATTTATTAAAACACACATGACATGCACCTGCTCAGTCAGCACCCCCTGCTAAGAAAATAATCAAGTGTCACCTACTTACCCATTACAGCCATTCCGATTAACCCTCACTCACTCTTTTCCCCTACATTTGGAATTATACTTTATTAATTATTATATATTTAGATAAGAAATATTATCTTCTCCTTCACTTACTCTACTGTGTTGCACTTACACATGTGTCATAATGTTTTGTCCCACTTCCCTCTTCCTTATAACCTCTGACCTCCTTCTCAGACTCTCTTACTCAACTTTCCCCCCTCATGTCCCCAATAAGCTATTCATTTCATCTTCCCACTCTCCTCTCCTATGCTCCCATGAGCTCCTCTCAATCATCAAGTCACTATTTCCTCCATGTTATAAAGTTCATAAACAGAAACATTTCTGTAAGTCCCACTCACATCTCCTCTTATTCTAATTCCTCCTTTTGCTGGCTGCTGGAGATACAGTAAATCCTTAAATCCAAGGCCTTCATTCATTCACCTTTTATTACTCATGTTCAGCCACCAAGACAGCAAACTCCCTTAACAACAGTAACTTAATATCCATCACCTTCCACAATCCTTGCACTCTGTACTTCTCTCATGTGCCCTCTGGAATGTAAGGTCTGTTTGCAAAAGACTCACTTACATTCACAAACTATTTACTTCCAACTCCCTCAATCTCATGCCTATCACTGAAATGTGGCTCATTCCATTTGATACTGCCTCCCCTGCTGCTTTATCATATGGTGGCCTCAATTTCAGTCACACACCAAGACCTAGGAATAACCAAGGTGGAGGTGTAGGCGTGTTACTTTCTTCTTGCTGCACATTTAACTGCATTCCATCAGTCTCCTCCCTCCAGTTCTCATACATTGAAGTTTACACTATCCCTCTTTTCTCACCTATCTCTCTACTAGTTGCTGTCATCTATCGCCCGCCTGGTTTACTCTCTCAATTTCTAGATCATTTTGCCGCCTGGCCCCTCACTGTCTCTCCTCCAACATTCCTTCACATGTCCTTGGCGACTTCAACATTGCCATTGACACTCCCACCTCCCCAGCAACCCCTACATTTCTTTCACTCACCTCTTCCCTCTGCCTCTTACTACGGACAAATTCTCCAACTAACCGTGATGGACACTCCCTTGATCTTATTTTTACCAATGTCTGTACAACCTCCACCCCTGTCATCTGCTCACTCCCTCTATCTGACCACCACCTCATAACCTGCAAACTCACCACATACTGCCCTTCCATGCCCTTTTTCTACCCCGGCCATGATATCCCGCAGAAACCTGCAAGGACTTGATCCACAATATCTTTTTCACTGTATTACAACCCCTTCTCAGTCCCATTACTGACCTCACCTGCCCCGACATTGCCACCTCACAGTACATCTCTACTCTCTCTTCCACCCTTAACACTCTGCCCCCCTACTACAAGTGTATTATGTGCTCCTATGTCTCTGCACTTAACCTTGCCAAACAACACTACTTCACATCACTAATAACATCTCTGTCCTCCAATCCCAAATGTTTGTTCTCCATATTCAACACTCTGCTTCACCCACCACCACCTCCTGCCCCTTGATGTCTCACAGCTGAAGACTTTGCCAGCCATTTCAAACATAAAATGGAAAACATCCATAACAAATTCTCCACTCACAGCGACTCACATACTTTCTCCTCTCCACTAATTGACAACACCCAGCCTCCACCGTTCCCCAATCCAATAGCCGCTAAGCACCCCTTTAACCATGTATCAGCGGATGAAGTATAAAGTCAACTTTCAACCTCCCACCTCACCTCCTCAGTCCTCTGGATCCTATTCCAGCACAGTTTTTCACTCCCCTCTCTAATATACTAATCCCAGCTCTCACACATCTATTCAACCTTTCCATAAACACTGGCAAATTTCCAAACACTTTTAAACACGCCACAATTACACCCATTCTTAAGAAACCCACAACTGATCCAGCTTCTGCTTCTAACTATCGCCCTATATCTCTACTTCCCCAGGCTTTTAAACTGATCGAGCGACTTGTGTACAATCACCTTACCCAATATATTTCCTCCAACTCCCTCCTTGACACCTTCCAATCTAGCTTCCAGCAGCAACACTCTACAGAGACAGCTCTCATTAAAGTCACCAATTACCTGCTCACTGCCACATCAAAGGGCCACTTCTCCATTCTAATTCTTCTGGACCTCTCTGCTGCCTTTGATACAGTTGACCACCCCCTCTCTCTCATGGGTCACTTCTTATCTAGAAGACCGAACTTTTAGTGTCTCCTTCTCTGATGCCACTTCTTCATTTTCTCATCATATCTCACCTTGACTACTGCAACTCTCTCCTTGCTGGCCTCCCCATCACCTGTCTGTCTCAATTCCAATGTATAATGAACGCCTCTGCCAGACTCATCTTCCATACTCATCACTCAGTATCTGCTGCACCTCCCTGTCAATCACTCCACTAGCTTCCCATAGCCTCCAGAATAAAATTTAAAATCATGTCCCTAACTTACAGAGCCCACGACAACAATACACCCCCTTATATCTCTGCTCTCATCTCAAAATACTCCCCAACCCATCCTCTTTGTTCTGCTAATGATATTCTTATTTCCTCCTCTAATATCACCTCCCGCCTTCAGGACTATTCTGGTACTACCCCTATTCTCTGGAACTCCTTGCCTCACTCTACTAGACTATCGTCATGCTTCAAAACTTTCAAAACCTAACTAAAAACACATCTGTTTAACGAAGCCTATCATCTGCCGCCTTAACATGCACTACACATATCTCACCCTCCCCAACTCATTAGGTTGTAAGTTTGCAGGAGACGAGAAGACAGGGCTCCCCATTCTTTGCTATGTGTACATTTTTGTTTTGAATCATACTTAACCCTTGTTCAGCACTACGGAATATGTTGACGCATAAAAAATAAAAGCAATAACAATAATAATAGCTAGTGTTATCGTATTAATAAATTATGAATATTACATGTGATTTATTAAACATCCCTTCAGTGTAATGGTGATCCATAACAGTGTTATAATGTAATTATTTGATAGTATTACTTCCCAAAAAATCAGTTTTACTGTTGTTCAAGCATAATGTAGAAATAAGTAATAATGTATAAAATAGTGCTTGAACACATATTTGGGCATATTTATTCAGGCAACATCTGAGAAAACACTGCTGTGTCACTATTATGGGCTGCACTGTTCACATGACAATGTTTTTGTGAGTAAATAAGTCTAAATATTTAATTATGATGTCACACTTTGTGCATATTGTATGTGTTGTGGTTGCCAATGTGTGAATTGATGACAGTAATCAAATGCATGAAGACCTAGGTGTCCAGACATATTTGACAAACAAACATTATTATTAATATATATATATATATATATATATATATATATATATATATATATTATGCTCTTACCCATACGTTATTAATCTCTTCATGCAGATGATTTCTGTAAATATTATTTATACACATCCACTATACCCTAACACAGGATGGGTATACTGAAATATGATCTGAATCAGATAATGAACTGAATGTAAGTATATTTATGTCCCAAAATCATAACCATTAGAGACACACAGACACATGGATTGCTTTATAATAATACAGGTGTCCCCGGCTTAACGCTACTCTTTTTAGCTCTGATTTGCTATAGTGCTGTAATTTCCTGCTTTGCACTAAACCCTGCCATATTACTGTTTATTGGCCACCAATTTCCATTAAACGCTCTGCTTCTCTATAACAATGATTTGTCCTTGGGGTTTGAAGCTCAGAATAGCATCACAGTATTAAAGGAGATAGCAGAGGAGAGAGAGAGAGAGAGAGAGAGAGAGAGAGAGAGAGAGAGAGAGAGAGAGAGAAAGAAAGATAAGTTCATCCCCGAGAAAGAAAGACACACAAAAACACAAAAGACGATTAATTTCTACCTCCACCATTCAGAGAGAAGGTGCAAAATATTTTCCTTGTTCCCTTGTTTCTGTGGTTGTCAATTTTCTAATAAAAACTACATTAATTGTATTTTTCTGTACTGTTTTACAGACAAAAACTGAGCACAAGGAAGATCAGGGCAAATTGACGCTCCAGAGCATTTTTTCTGGATGTGAAGATGGCGGTGCTGGACTGATTGGAGAAAGAAGAACGCCAAGTGAATATTGGAGCCAATGTAAAGATGAGGAAGATATGGCCAAAGCTTTGTGCGATTGTGCACCCTGAGCAGCCCATAATAGTGGAAATAGTAGACCTAGACAATACGGCTGAACTGGGAGATGCGGAAATCCAGGACATTAAGGACTTGGTACAAGCTTTAGACGAGAGCCTTTCCAACAAGGACCTCCCATTGGGGAAGCCCAGGAAAGCAGTGACTATGAGCAGTGACTATGAGGTACAAAAATAATTTTTCCAGCAAGAGTTTGTGTTCCATCCATGACCTTATGGATGATTTTGTTACACAGCATTATTGGGGCAGTTTCTTGCTACCAGCATCTGTTGGACAGTTGCAGAAAAAAAAACAGATGTGCCTAGACCAGTTTGTCTCCACAAAGGCCTGCATTAAGGATGAGCCTGAAGCTTCCACGTCTCCTAGCTAAAGCGGATTGTTTAGTTTTGGTGTGCTGTTTCCTTACATTTTATTTAAAAAAAATGTTTTTTTGTTTTAATGTTATGTTTGCATTTTCTTAAAAGTTAATATTGAAAATTCGATTGGTTTTTTTTTTTTTTTTCATGAGTTCCCCTATCCCTATCTACCTTGTGTTAAAATGACCCTGTTTAGCGCTCTTTCGCTTAACACTCCTATTGCTTGGAACCTATCTACAGCTCTAAACAGGGTATTTCTGTAAAATAAGTTTATTATATACACAGAGCACAGTAATAAATCTAGCTGACCCTTCATTTATATAATTTGTGTGCCCAAGCGGATAAGAGGCTTTTTTGAAGGGTTAAAGGTAGTGCTGTATGATAATAATGATTCATAGCATCTACTAGAGTCACATGTGGTCATTACACCACAGTAAAGATAATTAGATTAATATAAATCTCATCATTCATCACCTCCTATTATAGAAGTAACCAGTAATGTGCATAGCATTTACACTGTGTCTTCATTTGCTCAGTTAAACAGATTCAATAACTCCTGAATTATGTAATCCAAATCAATGAAGCATATACAGTGTGATCAGAAAAACATAAAAGTCTAATACAACTCTGAAATGATCAGAGTATGATCATATTTTAAAAAAGGAAGAGGAGACATATCTAGCAATATCTGTATGTACAGTATAGCGCTTTATACTGCTACTGTAACAATGAATCAATTGCCTGATGTTCATCTACAAGCAGTGCAAAACATGCTGTATATGCCATGAGAAATCAGTTGCCATAACCAATTGAAGATATTTTGCAATGACAAGAAATTATTAGCTTAGACCACACTCAGAAGCCTAAGAGTACTACCACTAGCTGTACATAAGATTGCAGATGGAGGTGGAGAAGGGGGTATGGAGGGGGATGGGGAGTGGCCATGCTGTTGATGATCGGGGAACTGTTCAAGTGTGGAGAAGCCAGTGATTGCTTGGATGTCCATGTTCAGCTTGATGAGCGAGATCTGTTTCTGGACCTACTTCAACAACCTGGCCATGAAGGTCTCCACTTGAATATTGTGCTTCCTCATCTCCCTATAAAACTTCATATTGGTCCGCTCTATGTAGAGTAAAGATGCTGTGTAGGAGACTAACCATCATGGCCTCCTGCCCCTGTTGGTAGTTGAGCATCTCCTCTAAAACTGCTTTTATTGATGGGCGTGAGGATAAGGGGTTTGGAACTGCCGTTGGGGACTAGATGGGTTAAGGTGGTGGTGATGCTTCTGGCAGTGGGGACATGCTGAGGTGGTGGTGGCACTGGTGGATGATATGGTTGGAACTGTATCCAGGAGGATGGAGGAGGAGGTGGTGGTGGAGGAGCTGGCTGCCACACTGAGGGGTTTGTCCAGTACCCTGTTGAGTCGATCTGGGGGATGAGGGTGGCCTGTGGGGTCAAACACTACACAAGTTGCGTAGGGTCCTGTAGGTTTGCCCACTGACCACATGTCACAATCATCCTCCTTTTCATCCTATCCAGGTACTTTGTGCATTGGCTGGCCCTGATGCTTCTGTACCTCCTAGTCATACCACAAATCCTGCTGGGCGGTGGCATAATCAGGATATTCGCATTTGGTTTCTGCTTCAGTCTCATCCTCTGCCCCCGACTCAGAGACATCCGATGCCCTGGGTGCTGAAATATTATATTAACAGTATATGAGATTATATATATGGATAATCATATGATATCTGTGTGTAGTTTTATACCTAACTATATGATATTTTAATCCTGGATGGGTTAATTAATTGCTATTGTGTGGAGTATGCATTGCTTATGATTTGTCATTTATGTCATTGATTTGTATTATGAACTTTGTTTGCACGGGCACATATCGAACCAATATTCCCTGCTGGGTATGCCCTCTATGGCGCATGAAGACACAGACTCTGCCGAACATGCAGTGCAGTGTGTCATACTAACCAATATGTGACCATCTCCCATCAATAGTTAGCAACATGCTGCTGAGAAAGGTCCCTGAAAGGCTAGACCACTACACAACACATCTAGTCCGACAGAGGGACATATTCTATTAGCTGCTAGCAAATGCCTCAAACTCACAAATTTGGCTGCAGTGTTTTATTAAATAATTGTTTAGATGTATTCTAGTATTTTCCGCTTGCAAATTCCGACCACAAGGCTAAACTCGTAAACCCTGCCTTTTTTTATGGTGGATTTCAGGGGGCGTGATCATATGATATAGCAATAATTAAGCAAGCCGAAATTTATGTACAAAAAAAAATTGTCCTATGGATCCTATTTAGGAATCCTTGAACAACCAACCAAGGTTGTATAGAAACACCTTTTATGTAGCCTTTATTTTGATTATTATTGCCACTTACTAATTTTAAAAAATTCTATCTTTATTTGTACATTTAAAATATTGTTAAAAATGCAACAAATAAAAAATTCATGTTAAACCCAAGGTTTTTAATCCTTTGGGTTTTTTGACGTCCAGCAAATTATTAAAGGTTTGTTTAGGTTTTATTTTTGTTGTTATTATATTCTTTGCTTTGATCACAGCTTTTTTATTTAATTACTTTATTATGCTCCAGTCAATAAAAGATTTTGTTTTTCAATTCAACTGTATTTGTGTTTTATTTCAGGTTATTTTTCCTTGATCAAATCCTTATCAGGTACCCTGATTTTTAATTTATTTAAGGTAGGATTTTTCTTTTATAATCCTTTTATCTGTTTATAGTTTTATTTATTCATACAGCACTTCACTTGAGTATATGCTTTAGGTGCCTTTATACTCATATATACACAAGTGAAGTGCAGTATGAATAAACAAAACTATAAACAGATAAAAGGATTATAAAAGAAAAATCCTATCTTATGTAAATTAAAAATCAGGGTACCTGATAAGGATTTGATCAAGGAAAAATAACCAGAAATAAAATTTTCATATATTCACACAATTGAGGGGACAAAGAATAAGGCTTTATATATAAAACACAAAATGTAACGAACTGGTCATAGTCAAATTTAGTCTTCTTAAGTTAAATAATTAATAAAAACTCTGTGAAGTAAGATATAATCTTTATTGTATGAGATATAGAAAACTAACATCATAATAATAAAGAGTGTAGGCTAAATATAAGCATAAAATTGCACACAATTTTACATAATAATTATTTATTACATGGATATAATATAGGATTTATATTTCACCAATTAAATAATCATAGTTAAAAACATACATCCCAAATATATATTCACAACAATGAAGAAAAAACAAAGTCAGATATGCCTATGTAATATATGAGGATGAAAGGCAATCTGCAGAAACTGAAATAGTTAATGAATTGCTTAGAGAGGCTTTAAATAGAGGCCTACAATGTGGTAATCTGGAACCCCAGATGAGCTGAGATCCACAGATCTCACGAAATGTACATCGGGTGTTGATGACGTCACTCTGGCGCCAAAAAAACGTCTGAAGCAAAAGCTGATAATATGCTATAGCTTCTTAACAAAAAGCTTCTATACAGATGTCCCATGAAGATCTTACATGCTTATACTGTCCCATACAAGGTATATGTAGTGGCCCAGATATAGAGGGAGCATGAGGTATAATATATCTAGTCCATATAAATGTCCAATTGCATTAAGACCTTTTGGGTATAGTAGTGGTGTCTAAAAATGAACCACGAGGTATAACCTACTTAGTCTTACTACTTATAATGATACAGAAGGTGTAGTGGTATTTCATAGTAGAACCACAATGTAAACAGCATAGATTGCAAGTTTCCAACTTGTAGTGTTTATCATAGTAGAGCCAAGAGATAAAATTAACAGCTTGCCCTTAAGTTTGCCGAAAATATATTTTTTTGCCACTAGGCAATTATAGCTGAAGTCGCTGCTTGTGAAATGGTGGTCTCATAGAGATTACACAGAAACATAAATACAAAGTTTATTTCAGCAACATAAATATCTGTTGAGGTTCTAATTATTGATTGAAAAATAACTTGCAAATCCTCTTGAGCACTCGTAATATTTTTGACAAAAAAACAATTTTCATTTGCGAGTCTGAAAATATTTGCGAATTAGAGCTGGGAGTCTAATAGAATATCAATTTTGTGTAATCTTAATTGGATAGCTCTCATAAATCTTGAGCTGTGCTAAAACCAATGGAGTTCTAAGGCAGGTTTTGAGCCTTTGGCTGGTCCATATTGATTGTGGGCGGGTAACTCGTAATCAGAATGCAGAAGTAGCTAAAGAAGCTGTGACAATTTTAAGAGTGGTTTTAAGTGTGTATAATTTTATGAATTGGAAAATAGAGTCTGTATCTGCATTCTCCTTTTAAAGTATCTCTAAGTATCTAGACACATAGGTATATTATATCTCTGCTGAGTGTCAACCAGGCCTGGAAGTTCAATAACAGTCTCTGGGGTGATCCAATCTCAAAGCGTCCTCTCCCAAATGTTGAAGTGGATGGTCACTGGGGGGCCACAACCGTAGCTCTTGCAGCTCTGGCTTTCTCAGACATTTTGGGCCTGACCTTGCTACGGAAGTCGTTGTAATAATGTTTCACTGAACTCACATTCCTTATATAGACTCCCAAACCACTGACCTCCTGAGCTACCTCCTTCCACATCTTGGTCCTCTGGCAAGGCCTCACATTCCCTCACATCCTTACTCTCATGTACAATATTGGCCCAGGCACGGATATCCCATAGAAGGACCATATACTCCTTGTGCCTATAGTTGGGGGTCCTGTGTTTCGGCAAAGCTTCTTGTCCTCTTATCTTGGGGATACTGCCCTCCTTTATCTGTCCCTGAGTCCTGCCCCTCCCCTCCCCTACCACTGGGATCAGACCCCTTCCCCTCTTTACCAGACTTCTGTGGGCCTGCAGCTGGGGGTATCCTTCCTCGCTCAACCTTTCCTTCACTTCTAGCCCTCCCAGACCTGACACTACTGACACTCCTGGCCCTATATCTTCATCCTCCTTTTCCTCTCTCCTCACCACTCCTCCTCTCCACACCAATCCCTCCTCTCCCTCTCTCCTCACTACTCCCTCTCTCCACGCCTCTACCTCTCTCATCAGGACTTCCTCTCTTCACACCTGTATTTTCTCTCTCTCTCCACTCCCCTCCATCTCTCACCTCCTCTCACAGCTCCTCTCCTGTTGGCACCCTCTCTCCTCTCCTCTTCTCCTCCCTTCCTCTGCCCTCCTCTGCCTCCTCTCCCTCCATACTAAGTACAAAAATAATAAATCTATAATAATAAAATAATTTAATGTATAATATGTATATATATAAGTATAATAAAAAAATGTATGTACTATGTGTCAATTTTAAAGTGAGGGTATAGGTTGGCGGTATGAGGTGTATGTGAGTTGTGACCTAACATCAAATATGTAGCTACAGTGCCTTGCAAAAGTTTTCACCCCCTTTGGCATTTTTTCGTGTTTTGTTGCCTCACAACTTGGAATTAACATGGATTGTTTGAGGATTTGCATAATTTCATTTACAGAACATGCCCACAACTTTAAAGATGTTTTTTTTTATTGTGATGCAAACAGCAAACAAGACAAAATAACAGAAAAAGATAATGTGCATAACTATTCACCCCCCTAAAGTCAATACATTGTAGAGCCACCCTTTGCAGCAATCACAGCTCCAAGACACTTTGGATAAGTCTCTATGAGCTTGCCACATCTTACCACTGGGATTTTTGTCCATTCCTCCTTGCAAAACTGCTCCAGTTCCTTCAAGCTGGATATTTGCGCTTGTTAACAGCAATCTTTAAGTCTGAACACAGATTTTCTATTGGATTGAGTTTTGGGCTTTGACTAGGCCATTCCAACACATTTACATGTTTCCACTTAAACGGCCGCTGAAAAACATCCCCTGAGCATGATGCTGCCACCACCATGTTTCACAGTGGGGATAGTGTTCTTTGGGTGATTTGATGTGTTGGGTTTGCGCCAGACATAGAGTTTTCTTTGATGGCCGAAAAGTTACATTTTAGTCTCATCAGACCAGAGCACCTTCCTCAATACATTTTGGGAGTCTCCCACATACCTTTTTGCAAACTCAAAATGTACCATTTTGTTTTTTGCTGAAAGTATTGGCTTTCTTCTGGCCACTCTCCCATAAATATTATTGTCATCCTATGTACAGATACTCCAGTCTACGCTGTGGAACTCTGCAGCTCCTCCAGGGTTACCTTAGGTCTCTGTGCTGCGTCTCTGATTAATGCCCTCCTTGTCAGTGAGATTTGGTGGGCGGCCTTCTCTTGCCAAGTTTGCTGTTGTGCCATGTTCTTTCCATTTGGTTATGATAGATTTGATGGTGCTCCTGGGGATCATCAAAGATTTGGATATTTTTTTATAACCTAACCCTGACTTGTACATCTCAACAACATTGTCCCTTACTTGTTTGGAGAGTTCCTTGGTCTTCATGGCGGTGTTTGGTTAGTATGTAATGTAATGTATGTAATGACAGATCATGTGACACTTAGATTGCACACAGGTGGACATCATTTCACTAATGATGTGACTTCTGAAGGTAATTGGTTTCACCAGAGCTTTTTATGAGCTTCATAACAAAGGGGGTGAATACATAAGCACATGCCAATTTTCTGTTTTCTATTTCAAAAAAATAGTTTTATGTATATATTTTTCTCATTTCACTTCACCAACTTAGACTATTGTGTTCTGATCCATCACGTAAAATTCAGATTAACAAAACATTGAACTTAAGGCTGTAAGGGGGTGAATACTTTTGCAAGGCACTGTATGTGTGGTTGTATTAATATATATGTAAGTGTAAAGTATAATAAATTACCGATGCAAACAAGCACTCCTAACTATTCTCTTAGACAAACACTCCAGTCTCTCCTACGCAATATAATCATCTCACCAACGCCTAGATCTGTATGTTCAGTAGAAAAAGCTACAACACAGCCAGAATTTGGGCAAGAAGCAATCTCTATTATGACCTGTTATTGTCAATTAATGTGACATTCACATTATCAATTGGTTCTTAGGGCTATCGAGCCACAGGAAATTCAGTAAATAATGCTGACTGGCAAATTTGTCACCTAATTCGGCCCCTATGTATACTACGCCAGCCCTCTTTTCTAACGGACGGTACATGGGTTTTCGTATTGTGAGTATAAACCATAAAACAAGGATAGCAGTGATTTTGTTAATGGGCGTAGTGGATATTAATTGGGCCCTAACTATGTCAGAGCAGTTTTTAATGTTACTAACCAAAAGCATGCATGTGTTCCTCCTATTATTAACTTTGCACACTCTATAGCACCTCAAAGCAACCAGACAGGCCCTGATATCAGTTTACTGTGTGAATACACAGGGAAGCAATTTAAGACTACACAGCCTCAATGAATACTAGTTGCCTCAACTTTGTTCACACAGTGTTTGACCCAAATCATTATGGGTCTTGAAGAGGAGTTTGGGAACCACTGCTCTATAACACCAATACCTCTGGGCCTCTGTCTCTCTCTCTCTCTCTCTCTCTCTGATACTGCAACCACACTTATACAACAATCCCCCTCCCATTTTCATCTTCACATTGCTCTCTCCCCACTGTTCAATAGATAATCACATGCCATACTCTAGAAATTGTTTATGCTCATGGCTACACAGCTGCAAATGTGAAGTTTTTCTTGAAGTGACCCTTTAAGCATTCATATGCATTCATTGAAATAATTTGGACCAAGATATATTTTATTTAATAATTTCTTTAAAGTATAAAAAAAATTACAGATAGACTCAATAGATTGTAAGGTGCTTTTGGAAAGTACTATTTATGTTTGATTTTAAGTTCAAAGACAGGGCCCTCCATTCTTTTGCAATACTTTACAATTGTCTTGCCTTGTCCTTAACCCCTGTAAAGTGCTACAGAATATGTTGGTGTGTTACAAATAAAGGATAATAATTATAATAGCAAACAAGAGAGACTTCTAACTCTATTTTTACAAGGTGCACAACACAATAGCAATACATTAACAAATGACCATAATCTGTGAACCACTGGCTATAATGCACAAAGCTAAACCATTTTACTGAATAAAATGGTCAATAATAATTGCTATGTAATGCAAAGATTTGTACTTATTTTCCATGTGCTTTCACTTTAAACTCAAAGATTTGACAATTTATTTTGTTGAAACTACTTTATTAGCTTTCACCATAAGTCCCAAATCGCATTTTGGTGTATTTTATTTTTCAACATCATAAATTGTAAACTGAAAACCAATATTCTAAGGAAAAGTCAATTATATGAAACAAAAACAAATCTACAAAAAAGTACAAATATAGGTAAGATATGTGAACGATAGAGAGACAATTATTTAATGGACATGTTGTTTTCATCAGCACATACTTTTTAGTTTTGTTTTCTCTCCCAATTATAAATTTGTTGAAATGTGATAAAATTAAATTGTGAGTGAAAAATCAGTTAACAGTATAACAGACACAGAGATTTGAATGATATGCTCAGGGGTATAATTCAAATGGTGTCAAAGCTAATAGATGTAACACAATTGTGACCATTCTGTCTGATTCATGTGACAGCAGATTGTTCTCATTTTGAAGTGAGATATCTCCCAATCTTAGGTGATCTATCACTGCCAGTTGCATCTGAAAGGCTTCCATCTGCTTTTACTACACAAAGATGAATGGGGGTTTTATGAGATAACTAATGCACATTGTGTCCAGTATAACATATTGGGTGATCTTTTAAATACTAGTCCCTTGCTAATTATTGACATAAGTTAAAAATAACCGAGTAGCATCATCCTACACAGAAAAATCGAGTCTATGTTCTGAGAATGTTTCCATCAACAATCTCCCCATCATAAGCAACCCGGAGTAAGTCTAAGTCCTGGGTCTACAAGAACCCCCTCTACAAACTCTATCAGCACCCCTTTAGGTTTGGGATAAGGGGCTATAACCCCAATATGTATCCCTAATTAGGCTAACCCCCCATATTTTCTAGCTCCTATGTGCCATAAGGAGCCCCAAGGCCCCTGAGGTGAATGTCAAAAGCCGAAGGGAGAACTATTGCCCCCCCCCCCCCCAGCCCGCACCCATAGGCTATGGTGTGAAGGACCATACTTATAAAAAGCACAGTAAAAAATTAAAAATAAATTAAAAATGAATTACAGTATATACATTTGTGTAATGCCAGAAGCTTGCCAGGAAAAATTAGAGAGTTAGAATTATTAGCAGTTAATGAGAAATGGGATATAATAGGCATTACTGAAATGTTGTGGGATGAATCTGTTAGTCTGGATAGTTATATCCTATTTAGGAAAGATTGGGGCAATGGTAAAAGAGGACGAGGGGTTTGTCTGTATGTTAAGCCTGAATTTAAGCCTATAGTCAGAGAAGATATTTATGCTGGAACTAGTGATAAAGTTGAATGTTTGTGGGTAGAGTTAAAATGCAGAGCAGCAAATTCCAAAAGAATATGAGTTGAAGTATGCTATAACCCCACAAATATAATTGAAAGTGAGGAAATACAATTATTGTTACAGATTGGAAATGCAGCTAAGCATGTTTAAGTTCTAATAATGGGAGATTTTAATTACCCTGAAATTAACTGGATAAATGAGACCAGCAGTTCAGCTAAGGGGAGCAGGTTCTTGAGTACACTCAGGGATCATTATCTGGCCCAGGTTATAGAAGAGACTACTAGAAATTAGGCTATCTTGGATTTAGTCATCACAAATAATATTGATATAGTATCAAATGTTGGAATAGGGCAACAGTTGGGAAACAGTGATCACAACACAGTCTCATTTGAGATTTAATCAAAAAAACTCTCAATTTTAAAAGTGCAGTTTTTAACGGTCCAAGGGCAGCAATACAACGTATAGACTAGCACAGAGAACTGATAGGTAAAAACACTGAATATAAATGGACAATGTTCAAATCCTTACTAAATATACATACTTATCATCATATACCATGTGGAAATAAAAGTAGAAGGAGTAAATCACAACCCATGTGGCTTAACAATGACTTAAAGATGAAAATGAGAAGTAAAAACAGGCATTTACATTATACAAAAAAGAGGGAACAGAGACTGCTTAACATGAGTACAAGGAAATCAACAAGGCTTGCAAAATGGCTATTAGACTGGCTAAAATAGAAAGTGAAAAGTGTATTTAGTTAGACTAACCCTAAAAAAAAAATTAAATATATTTCTGGGAATAAGGCCAGGAAGGAAGCTATAGGAACATTACAATGTGAAATAGGCCATCTGATAATTAGTGACAAGGAAAAGGCAGATGAGCTAAATAGGTTCTTTTCTTCGGTATACACAATGGAGGTACCAGTGGGTGGGACTCTGCAACAAAATGGGACTACACTACCTTCACCAAATGATTGGTTACTGCAGGAAGCAATCCAACAGGTTGGAAATTTTTTTTTAATAAAGCCCCAGGTCCTGATGAAATACATCTAAGGGTATTGAGTGAACTGGGCTCTGTAATAGCCAAACCATTATATCTAATTTTTCAAGATTCACTCAACACAGGGTCTCTACCAGATGACTGGAGAAAAGTAGAGGTGATACCTGTCACAACCTACAATGATGATGGAGTATAGAGAATCCTAGTCCTCTTATCTGTAGGTTTTAGACCTTAGTTTGAGTGACTCCGGATCTATGGGCATTCTTTATGGACACAAGAACATATGTCCCAGCCTAAGGTAGTGTGCGCTGGGAAACCTGGAAGGAAGTCACAACGATCTCCTCAACCAGCATATGTTCCTGGGTAAATAATACACCTGCACGCAAAGTCTTGATGAAAATTATGAACAACATTTTATTTCAGAACAGCATATTTAAGCACATCACACAAGGATAGGGGGAGTGGCTACCATAAGCCAGCCCCAAATGACCTCTGGCCAATCACAGAGTGTCACACCGTGGGAAACATGAGGCTCCTCCCAGGTCCGCCCCCTAGGTGTGGCTAACAGAGTCATTTGGGCCCTGGCAGTCAAGAGAGACACATCTCTTTGCTCTGGCCCAGGCCCCTGGATCTGGGGTAGGGAGACCCTAGAGAGGCCCCCTAGAGAGATGGTGCCCCTGTGTCTGTTGGGACCCGATTGTTCCTGACTTAAGCATGTGTACTTAAAGGATTAGCCTTGGTGGCCAGCTGGGGTCCTTCTCCTATTGCAAGATGTATGTGGCAATGTATCCAGCATGACTACCCCATACTATCATATACATATGTGTATATATTCCACACACTGTCAGTCTATTTAAGTACAAGCGTAAAAGCGCACCCCACATAAAACCACCTAATGTCCTCATAGTATATGGGATTGGGGCAGTGTTTCCACATCAATCCATCTCATGCATTATGATGACTTTTATTGATGGTGATGGGAACCCTGCTCTTTTCCGTAGACAATAATCATAATAATATAACAGTATAACCGTATAACAGTATAACAGGGGGTCTGGGAGCCCCAAACCCCCAGGTATCGTCTCTTGTGTCAACAGCCTGTGAAAGACATCTGTCCAAGTTCCAGATGACTGCCAAGTGAGCCATGACAATTACCCCCCCAAGTACAGATGTAGGTATCCTGTACTCCAGGATGCCTATCTGGACTGACAGTCAGGGCTCTAGTTGGCGCAACAATCCATCTGCGTTCTGGTGGAATTTCCCTTTGCGGTGTTGTACCGTGAAAATAAAAGTTTGTAGGGCTAAACTCCACCTCAGTAGTCGGCCATTCTCTCCAGCCACTTTAGATAGCCAACAAAGAGGATTATGGTCTGTGGTGACTGTGAACTGTCTTCCGTACAGGTAGTGCTGTAGTTTGCGTAGAGCCCAGACTACTGCTAAACACTCCTTTTCTATAGTTGCATAGGCTGTTTCTCGTTGCAGTAGCTTCCTACTAATGTAGGCCACTGGGTGCTCAACTCCCTGGTTGTCTGGCTGACTCAATACTGCCCCTATGCCATACATGGAGGCATCAGTCTGTACCACGAAAGGGTGGTTATAATCTGGGGCAGCCAGGACTGGGGAGCAGGTTAGAGCATCTTTCAGTGTTTGGAAAGTCAACTGGCACGCAGAAGTCCAATTCACTTCCCTGGGTAGCTTCTTCTTGGTGAGATCCGTCAGGGGTTTGGCTGTGCTGCTGAAATCAGGAATACATTTTCGGTAATACCCAGTAGTACCTAGTAAAGCCATCACTTGCTTCTTAGTTTTAGGGGTGGGCCAAGCTGCTATTGCCTCTACCTTGGCTGGTTCGGGTCTTAACTTACCATTCCCCACCCAATGACCTAGGTATTGCACTTCTGCTCTAGCCCATTGACAGTTGTCAGGTCTTATGGTCAACTTAGCTTGGTGAATTGCCTGCATAATTTGGCTAATGTGCCTTATGTGGTCCTCCCAAGTCTGGCTAAAAATGGCTATATCATCCAGGTAGGCCTGGGCATACTCTTGGTGCCCTTGCAACAATGTGTCCACTAGTCTCTGGAAGGTAGAAGGAGCATTTTTCATCCCAAATGACATTACATTAAACTGGAAGAGTCCAAAGTGGGTGATAAAGGCAGACTTCTCCTTTGCAGTCTCTTCTAAAGGGATCTGCCAATATCCTTTAGAGAGATCTAAAGTGGTTAAATATTTGGCAGTACCTAGCCGGTCCAACAACTCGTCCATGCGTGGAACAGGGTAGGCATCTGTTTTGGTTTTATCGTTCAGCCTTTGGTAATGCACGCAAAAACAAGGTGTGGCTAACAGAGTCATTTGGGCCCTGGCAGTCAAGAGAGACACATCTCTTTGCTCTGGCCCAGGCCCCTGGATCTGGGGTAGGGAGACCCTAGAGAGGCCCCCTAGAGAGATGGTGCCCCTGTGTCTGTTGGGACCCGATTGTTCCTGACTTAAGTATGTGTACTTAAAGGATTAGCCTTGGTGGCCAGCTGGGGTCCTTCTCCTATTGCAAGATGTATGTGGCAATGTATCCAGCATGACTACCCCATACTATCATATACATATGTGTATATATTCCACACACTGTCAGTCTATTTAAGTACAAGCGTAAAAGCGCACCCCACATAAAACCACCTAATGTCCTCATAGTATATGGGATTGGGGCAGTGTTTCCACATCAATCCATCTCATGCATTATGATGACTTTTATTGATGGTGATGGGAACCCTGCTCTTTTCCGTAGACAATAATCATAATAATATAACAGTATAACCGTATAACAGTATAACAGGGGGTCTGGGAGCCCCAAACCCCCAGGTATCGTCTCTTGTGTCAACAGCCTGTGAAAGACATCTGTCCAAGTTCCAGATGACTGCCAAGTGAGCCATGACAATTACCCCCCCAAGTACAGATGTAGGTATCCTGTACTCCAGGATGCCTATCTGGACTGACAGTCAGGGCTCTAGTTGGCGCAACAATCCATCTGCGTTCTGGTGGAATTTCCCTTTGCGGTGTTGTACCGTGAAAATAAAAGTTTGTAGGGCTAAACTCCACCTCAGTAGTTGGCCATTCTCTCCAGCCACTTTAGATAGCCAACAAAGAGGGTTATGGTCTGTGGTGACTGTGAACTGTCTTCCGTACAGGTAGTGCTGTAGTTTGCGTAGAGCCCAGACTACTGCTAAACACTCCTTTTCTATAGTTGCATAGGCTGTTTCTCGTTGCAGTAGCTTCCTACTAATGTAGGCCACTGGGTGCTCAACTCCCTGGTTGTCTGGCTGACTCAATACTGCCCCTATGCCATACATGGAGGCATCAGTCTGTACCACGAAAGGGTGGTTATAATCTGGGGCAGCCAGGACTGGGGAGCAGGTTAGAGCATCTTTCAGTGTTTGGAAAGTCAACTGGCACGCAGAAGTCCAATTCACTTCTCTGGGTAGCTTCTTCTTGGTGAGATCCGTCAGGGGTTTGGCTGTGCTGCTGAAATCAGGAATACATTTTCGGTAATACCCAGTAGTACCTAGGAAAGCCATCACTTGCTTCTTAGTTTTAGGGGTGGGCCAAGCTGCTATTGCCTCTACCTTGGCTGGTTCGGGTCTTAACTTACCATTCCCCACCCAATGACCTAGGTATTGCACTTCTGCTCTAGCCCATTGACAGTTGTCAGGTCTTATGGTCAACTTAGCTTGGTGAATTGCCTGCATAATTTGGCTAATGTGCCTTATGTGGTCCTCCCAAGTCTGGCTAAAAATGGCTATATCATCCAGGTAGGCCTGGGCATACTCTTGGTGCCCTTGCAACAATGTGTCCACTAGTCTCTGGAAGGTAGAAGGAGCATTTTTCATCCCAAATGGCATTACATTAAACTGGAAGAGTCCAAAGGGGGTGATAAAGGCAGACTTCTCCTTTGCAGTCTCTTCTAAAGGGATCTGCCAATATCCTTTAGAGAGATCTAAAGTGGTTAAATATTTGGCAGTACCTAGCCGGTCCAACAACTCGTCCATGCGTGGAACAGGGTAGGCATCTGTTTTGGTTTTATCGTTCAGCCTTTGGTAATGCACGCAAAAACGAGTGGTTCCGTCTTTTTTGGGCACTAATACTACTGGAGATGCCCAGGGACTACTGGATTCTTCTATCACTCCCAACTGTAGCATAGTGCGTAATTCTGCCTGAATGTTGGCCCTAACTGCCTCCGGTACCCTGTAGGGGTGTTGCTTTAAGGGGGCACATTCCCCGGTTACTACTGGGTGGACAGCTAAGGGGGTACACCCTGGCTTGGTGGTGAACAGGGAGTGGAAGGGTTTTAAGCTGCTCTTTCTGCTCTGCGTCTAATTCCAGGGTCTGCTGAATACCTTCTCCTACTGTATCCTGGTCTGCTTTGTTTAGCATATCTGGGGTCTGTCCCTCCTCTGGTTCGTCCTCTGTGGCCCTACAAATAGCTAGTAGGTGAGCTGCTCTCTGAATGTACACCTTAAGTCTGTTGATATGGGCAACTCTGGTGATGGCCCTATCCGGGTCTATCATTACTACATAGGCCTTGTTCCCCATTTTCTGGCTGATTGTGTAAGGCCCTACCCACTGGGACTGTAATTTATTCTGGGGGTGAGGTTCCAGCATAAGCACCTTTGTACCCTCCTCCAGAATTCTATCACTGGTCCCTGCCTTGTAGTATTTCTGATCCCTCTGCTGGGCTTTCCTCATGTTTTGGCTGACTATTCCAGTTAGTCTGGCCATGTTCTCTCTGAAGGCTAGTACATAGGTGGCCACTGGTATGGGTTGCTGCCTATACTCCCCTTCCCATGTTTCCCTAATTATGCTTAAGGGTCCTCTCACATGTCTCCCATACAGGAGTTCAAAGGGGGAGTGCCCTGTAGACTCCTGGGGTACCTCTCTATAGGCGAACAGCAAACATGGCAACAACCGTTCCCAGTCTGGTTCCTGGTCTGTAAAAGTGCGTATCATATGTTTAAGAGTCCCATTGAACCGCTCGCATAGATCATTAGTCTGGGGATGGTAGGGGGAAGAGGTAATATGCTTAACGCCACACGTGGCCCATAGCTGTTCCGTGACCTTGGCCATAAATTGTGGACCTTGATCGGACAAAATCTCATGGGGAAACCCTGTTCTGGTGAATATAGTCACCAAGGCGTCTGCTACCTTTGGAGCTGTTATACTGGACAAGGCTACTGCCTCAGGGTACCTAGTGGCATAATCTACCAGGGTAAGGATATACTGCTTCCCCGTTCTACTGGATCTATCTAGGGGCCCAATGATGTCCACAGCTACCCTCTGGAAGGGTTCTTCCATTACTGGGAGGGACTGTAACTTGGCCAACTTGGCCCTGCTGTTCTTCTTGAGAGGCCTGTTCCTTTGGCAGGCATCACAAAAATGGCAAAACTCCTTTACATCCTTATCCAACCCTGGCCAGAAAAATATCTCTTTCAATCTACTCCGGGTTTTCTTCTCCCCTAAGTGCCCTCCCAGGGGTATTTCATGTGCTTTTTGTAGGACCTTGCCCCTATATAGCTGGGGAACCACTAATTGTATCCTGGGTTGTCTGCCTACCTCATTATTTATAGGTACCGTGACCCTATATAACAACCCCTTATCCCAGATAACGCTGTATAGGTCATCCACTCCTTTGTCTCGTGCTGCCCTGTCCCTTAAACCAGCCAAAGTCTTTCTGCAGAACTGCCCTGATCTCCTCTCCCTTGGCCCATCCTAAAGTTAATGTATTAGCAAGCAATGGACTTACCTCAGGTCTTGGGTATCCCCTCTGCTCCTGGTATGCCTCTCCAGGGTGGTTGCTCTTGGCTTGAGCTCTGGTAATGGGCTGTACATATTGGCTCATCATGTGGCCCAAATCATTGCCCAGTAAAAAATCCACGGGGAGCCCATCCATGACTCCCACTTCCTTGCTTTGGTTCCCCATGCCCCAGTTCAAATTAACGCGAGCCATGGGGATGGTTAACTGTTCTCCTCCTGCTACCATCACCCACATTTCCTTTCGGATAGAATCTGTAGGGCGTACCCATTTGGGTAGGACTACTGTGACTGCTGATCCAGAGTCATGGTAGCCAGTAGCTTGGCATCCTTGTAGCCACACGGCTTGCCTATGTTGTTCTCCAGACAGCTTCTGCAGGTTCCTTATAGTATAGACCCCTGGATATCCTCCCTCTGCTTCTGGCTCCCAAAGAGCTGCGTTGGAGCTCGCCGGCCCCTCAGTCCACACCCCCAAATAATGTACATGGCTGTGGGGAGGTCCTCTAGAGTTTTTGGGTGCCTGAGGACAATCCATAGCAAAGTGACCTCGTTGGTTGCAGTTGTAGCATTCTGAGTTCATTGGTTTGGTCCCCCATTGTGTCCTGGGAGCAGGCTGGGACTTGGTACCCCTGTGGTCAGATGTTTTTACTGGCCGTGCCCAGGGCGCATTACGCATCTCAGGAGCTGATCGTGCTGGCACTACCTCTCTGGGGCCCCTACCCGTATTTAGGCTTGGTTTTGTTCGTTGGGACACTCTTTTGGCCCTGGTGCTGATAAACCGATCTGCTAGCGCAGCTGCTTGGTCTGCAGTGGTTGGTTTTTGATCTTGCAACCATTCACCTACTTCTGAGGAGCAAATGTTCAGGAATTGTTCCATCAGTACCACTTCCAATATCTGTTCGGCTGTGATGGCTCCTTCAGTGGACCACTACTGGGTACAAGCTCGCCTTAACCTGCACATAACCTCCACATGAGTGTCTGCTGGTCCTTTGGTGGTGCCCCTGAATCTATCCAAAAATGTCTCAGGCGTCACAGTATATCTTCTCAGCAACACAGTGCACAAATATTTATAATCCTGGGCTTGTTCCTGTGGAAGGGCTCCACATGCTGCACTGGCCCTTCCTGTTAACTTGTTTAGCAGCAATTTGGCCCATTCTCCATAGGGAATATCTTGGACCCCACATTGCTGCTCAAACTCCTGAAGGAATTTGTCCATATTGTCCATACCATCCTGGAACTTCTTAAAGTTCTGGTATGCCATCTTAACTCGTACTGGCAATTCCTCTCTGCGGCAACCAAGCCTTTGCTGAGCTTGATCCCGCTCCCCAGTGTGCTCCTGCCAGGTTCTCTGGTAATGCTGGTCCAGTAAGTTGCCCACCTCTTGTGCGGTCATCTCCCTGGGGTATAAGTGTCTGGCTTCTTCATACCTCCTTGCTGCCTCTTTGGTGATGTCTTGCTCTGGTTGGGGTCTTGGAGCCCTTGGTGGTCCCTCACCCAACTCCTCTGCTTCCCCCTGCTCCGCATCATTTTTTCTCAGGGCTGCAATCATCACCGCTCGTTGGTCTCCCTTCCTCCTAGGGATTCCTTTCTGCTTCATCGCCTCCCTTAGTTCCGCTGAGGACCATTCCTCGTATTGCTGCTCCATTCTTGGTCTTTCTGTAGAGTCGTCCCACCGCTGCCAGCCAATTGTCACAACCTACAATGATGATGGAGTATAGAGAATCCTAGTCCTCTTATCTCCTGTAGGTTTTAGACCTAAGTTTGGGTGACTCCGGACCTATGGACAGTCTTTATGGATACAAGAACATATGTCCCAGCCTAAGGTAGTGTGCGCTGGGAAACCTGGAAGGAAGTCAGAACGATCTCCTCAACCAGCATATGTTCCTGGGTAAATAATACACCTGCACGCAAAGTCTTGATGAAAATTATGAACAACATTTTATTTCAGAACAGCATATTTAAGAACATCACACAAGGATAGTGGCTACCCTAAGCCAGCCCCAAATGACCTCTGGCCAATCACAGAGTTTCACACCTTGGGAAACATGAGGCTCCTCCCAGGTCCGCCCCCTAGGTGTGGCTAACAGAGTCAATTGGGCACTGGCAATCAAGAGAGACACATCTCTTTGCTCTGGCCCAGGCCCCTGGATCTGGGGTAGGGAGACCCTAGAGAGGCCCCCTGGAGAGATGGTGCCCCTGTGTCCTATTGTTCCTGACTTAAGTATGTGTACTTAAAGGATTAGCCTTGGTGGCCAGCTGGGGTCCTTCTCCTATTGCAAGATGTATGTGGCAATGTATCCAGCATGACTACCCCATACTATCATATACATATGTGTATATATTCCACACACTGTCAGTCAATTTAAGTACAAGCTTAAAAGCGCACCCCACATAAAACCACCTAATGTCCTCATAGTATATGGGATTGGGGCAGTGTTTCCACATCAATCCATCTCATGCATTATGATGACTTTTATTGATGGTGATGGGAACCTGCTCCTTTCCGTAGACAATAATCATAATAATATAACAGTATAATCCTATAACAGTATAACAGGGGGTCTGGGAGCCCCAAACCCCCAAGTATCGTCTCTTGTGTCAACAGCCTGTGACAGACATCTGTCCAAGTTCCAGATGACTGCCAAGTGAGCCATGACAATACCTATATTTAAGAAGGGAGCAAGAACAAATCCAGGAAATCATAGACCTGTAAGCCTCATTCCTGTAGTAGGAACGCTTTTAGAAGAGTTAATAATGGATAGTATACAAGAATATGTCTATTTAAACAAGATTATAAGTAGGAATCAACACGGGTTTATGAGGGATAGGTCATGTCAAACAAACCTAATTAGTTTCTTTGAAGAGGTTAGTAGGAACTTGGATCAAGGCAACTCAGTGGATGTAGTCTTTTTAGATTTTGAAAAGGTTTTTGATACAGTACCACATGGGAGACTATTGTGCTAACTAAGGGATACAGTAATTGCAGTAAATATCTGCTCTTGGATTGAGAGCTGGCTAAAAGACAGGAAGCAAAGGGTTGTTGTAAATGGAACATACTCCGATTGGACTAATGTGGTAAGTGAGGTTCCTCAGGGTTCAGTATTAGGCCCTCTCCTTTTTAACATATTTATTAATGACTTAGAGGCGGGACTGGAAAGTAGTATCTCCATGTTTGCTGATGACACTAAATTGTGCAAGGTAATCAAATCAGATAATTATGTGCTTTCCCTCCAAAGGGATTTGCATAAATTAGAGAAATGGGTGACTAAATGGCACATGAGATTTAATACGCATAAATGTAAAGTAATGCACCTGGGAAGGAAAAATAACCATGCCATTTATAATCTTAATGGAGCAAATCTAGGGCTATCAGATATTGAAAGGGATTTGGGAGTACTTGTGGACAACCACCTAGGTAACAGTGCTCAAAGCCAAGCAGCATCTGCGAAGGCAAGTAAAATATTAGCATGTATTAAGAAGGATATAGAAGCCAGGGAAGCAAATATAATTCTGTCACTATACAAATCCCTAGTATGCCCTCATTTGGGATATGGAGTACAATTTTGGGCACCACTACATAAAAAGGACATTTTAGAGCTGGAAAAAGTACAGAGAAGGACAACAGAACTAATAAGGGGAATGGTGGGGCTAAATTAAAGTTATTTTCTCTAGAAAAAAGGTGTCTAAGAGGGGATAGGATTACCTTATATAAATATACCCAGGATCAATACAAGGATTTGTCAAGTGAACTGTATGTGCCAAGAGATTTTCAACTGACAGGAGGACATCCTTTGAGATTAGAAGTAAAAAGATTTCACTTTAAAGAAAGAAAAGGTTTCTTCACAGTAAGGGTGGTTAATCTGTGGAATTCTCTACTAAAGGAGGTGGTGACAGCGGATTCGATAGATAACTTTAAAATGGGATTGGATATATTTTTAATATGTTTTAAATAAAAAGGGCATTCAGGATTATCCTGGATAATTAGAGAGGGCGTATTGATCCAGGGAGGAGTCTGATCATTTTTTTTTCTGTTTGCCTTCCTCTGGATCAATTAACAATAAACAATTAATCCTCATATTGCAGATCAGAGTACATCTAAAAATGTTGAACTTGATGGACTAAAAGTCTTTTTCAACCTCAATTACTATGTAACTATGTAACTATGATGATGACGATTTTGTATATCCATGTTTATTGTGCATTGTATGTGCTGCCCTTCCTCTTAATGATTATGTAAGTAAACAATGGATTGTTCATTTGGGCATGTGTGTTATACATAATGCCATTACAAGGGTATTGTTGACAGATAAGCACAACTGCACAAAAATAAATATTTTTTTGAAAATGTTGTCAGGAAAAAAGTCATAGGTCTACTTTCTAATTAAAAAACATATATATTGATGCCTCCGTGGGACCCTGGAGAGAACCATGATACACTGGTGAAAGTTTTGTGTGAGAGGAGAGTTGACATTTATGGATATCTGTTGTTGCGGTGAATGATGCAAGGGGTCTGCTTCTGGGCCAGTGAGAGAGAATGTTGTCTATTTTAATCTTACCCAATTTTCTTTACAAAAGCTCTGTCTTCCCTCATTCTCCACCGTCTATTCATTGATAGCCAATACAAACACCCTCATGGTCCAGCCACTTGGTAGTTTTGTAACAAATACAAAATGGTTTTCTGTACTCATTAACAGAGTCTTCAAAAATTCATATTTTCTCAAAAATACTTTATGCCCATGGCAATAGTTGTGTAAATGTTCAGTCACGGCAGACTCTCATAGAACACTATAGACCGCAGCACGACAAGTACATCTCTCAGTCACTGCCCATCTGATCTCCATCAAGTGTATGTTTATCATCCATCTCCGCCTTTGTCGCCCCCTTCTTCTTGTGCCTTCAATCTTTCCCAGCATCAGATCCTTCTCCATGGATTACTGCTGTCTCATGATATGGAGAAAATGTTTGAGCTTCAGCCTCGTGATCATACCTTCTAGTGAACAGTTTGTCTTGATTTCCTGAAGTACTGATTTATTGGATCTACTTGTAGTCTAAGGGACTCGAAGCGGTCCTCTCCAACATCACAATTCAGAGGAGTCAATTCTACGGTGCTCAGACTTCTTTATTGTCCAACTCTCACATCCGTATGTTACTACTGAGAATACCATAGTTCTAACTATGCAGACATTTGTTGATTGATATATTTACTTTTTACTAGCTTGACCAAGCTTTCCATAGCTTTCCTCCCCAGAAGCAAAAATATTTTAATATCATGGCTACAGTCACCATCTGAAGAGATCTTGGATCCCAGGAACTAAAATCTGTCAATGCCTCCACTTCTTTTCCATATATTTGCCAAGAAGTGAGTTTGTCGTTTGCCATGATCTTCTTCTTTTTAACACTGAGCAGCAGTCAAGCTTTTTTTACCCTCATCAATAGGTCCTTTAGTTCCTCCTCACTTTCAGCCATCAAAGTAGTATAATCGCCGTATCTGAGGTTGTTGATATTTCTTCCAGAAATATTGATTCCCAGCTTTAGATTTATCCAGTCCAGCCTTACGCGTGATGTACTCTGCATAGAAGTTGAATACATTTGGTGACAATATACAACCTTGTCGCACTCCTTTTCGAAGGATGCTCATTCTTGAACCATTCTGTTGTCCTATTTTCGATTCTAACCTTTATTACTTGGTCCATATAAAGATTCATCGGGAGGTGGATGAGATGATATGGTACGCCCATCTCTTTAAGAACGTTCCATTTCGGCTTCAGAATAGTCTATGAAGGAAAAGTAAATGTTTTTCTAAAACTCTTTTGCTTTCTCTATTATACATTGGCAATTTAATCTCTTGTGTCTCCTCCTCTGCTGCTTTCACATCTGGTAAGTCCCGGTCCATATATTGTTGTTGTCGAGCTTTTGGGATCTTAAGCATTACCTTGCTGGCATGTGAAATTAGTGCAGTTGTTCAATAATTTGAGAACTTTTGGCACAGCCTATCTCCACTAGCTGTCGCTTTCCTTCTTTCCTACTTTGTCTGATGATTTTCCCTCTTTTCTTCAGTTTAATTCTTAACTTTGCAGTAAGAAGCTCACAGTCTGAGCCACAGTCAGCTCCAGGTCTTCTTATTGCGGATTGTATAGAGCGCTTCTATCCTTGGCTGTAAAGTGTATAGTCAATATGGTTTCTGTATTGTCCAGCTGGTGATGTGTATGTCTAGAGTTGTCTCGAAGGCTGTTGGAAGAGGGTGTTTGCTATGACCAGAAAATTATCTTTTTTTATTTAAATCATTTTTATTGAAATACAAGGAAAGTACACAAAATCTAATTATACATTGCAAGTTTGTTACAGTACAATTATTTAGTAACTTCTCTATGTATCCTAAACCTCTTCTTTCTTTTCCTCTTTTCTTTTCCCTTTCTTCTTTTCTTATTGATTTTGATTAACCGTAAAGGCTTAATATTACATAAAAATAAAACAATAATAATATATGAAAAAGGGGGAGGGTTAGGAAAGAGGTGGGGTATGATATTTTCTGGATGCTTTCCATAATGTTTTTAGTTCCAGCCTAATATGTCCCAGCAGGATGCTCATTTTTTATATTTTTCATCTAGTTCTGCTGAAATTGTACTCATTGTGTGTGTGTGTGTATTGTATTTTTTCTCTTAAATTCTTCAAATGTGAGAATGTTTATTTTTCCAATTTTATTTGCTATTACATTTTTGGAGGCTAAGAAAATCTGATTTGTTAGGAATTGTGATTCCTTCAGGAGTTTTGGAATGGGAAGTCCTAAGTAATTCAAGAGATTTATCTTGACAGAATTCTACTAATCTCTGACCTGCTTTATTTTGTACTCCAAGGCCAAACTTGCCAGTTATTCCAGGTATCTTTTGGTTCCATACTTTAGCATACCAATCTCCTATGTTGATAGTAACAACGTTTCTTGGTGTTATATCCATAATGTGTTGAATATCTTTGTAGAACTGGACAACGTCAGTCTTTTCAGCAACGATGGTTGGAGCATAGACTTGGATAACTGCAATGTTAAATGGCTTGCCTTGAATTTGAATTGAAATCATGGCTTACACAGTGGTTAATATTGTTAGTTTGACACATCAAACAATTGTCTTTTTTTTTTCTTGAAATGCAGTGGTCCTTTAAAGTGATTGTTTACATTGAAGTTTCCAATTTTCTCCTGTTACTAAACACTTTTGATGAACCACCAAAGACTGATCTTTTTTTGATAGAGAATGATCTGCTGTCAAATATATCTGATGATTTTAGTGATGGCATGGTTCTAGTTGTTTGCTCTTTAAAATGACTCCATCTCCCAAAAATCAAGTGGTCCCTAAAAAACTTAAAAAAAGGGTATACATTGTATTAGCCATTTTTTTCTAAAGTGAGACATCCCTGTATTAATATGCAAATGAACAGCTCATGAATACTAATGAATTGCCTTTGTGTGCTAATTAGTATCACAGTCTGCGTGTCTGTCTCTGTGGTGGCCACAAAAATACCCTCAATGTACCATGTAATTAGATCTCTCCCACCTATAACAAGTGATATGAGCCATAAATTAGAATTCTGAGATGCATATTATAATACAGGAGATAATTACTGTAGAGGGACATTTTTGTTTAAATAACTCTAAGGGGATTCTATGTAAGTTATGGGGGTTGTGCAAGGCTATGCACAGAGACCATTCAGGGTGCACTAACCTTGCAAAAGTATTTTGTTACATTACAGCCTTAAGTTCAATGTTTTGTTAATGTGAATTGTATGTGATGGATCAGAACACAATAGTCTAAGTTGGTGAAGGGAAATGAGAAAAATGTATACATAAAACTATTTAAAAAAAATAGAAAACAGAAAATTGGCATGTGCGTATGTATTCACCCCCTTTGTTATAAAGCCCATAAACAGCTCTGGTGCAACCAATTACCTTCAGAAGTCACATAATTAGTGAAATGATGTCCACCTGTGTGCAATCTAAGTGTCACATGATCAGTCATTACATATACACACCTTTTTTGAAAGGACCCAGAGGCTGCAACACCTAAGCAAGAGGCACCACTAACCAAACACTGCCATGAAATCCAAGAAACTCTCCAAACAAGTAAGGGACAATGTTGTTGAGAAGTACAAGTCAGGGTTAGGTTATAAAAAAAATCCAAATTGTTGATGATCCCCAGGAGCACCATCAAATCTATCATAACCAAATGGAAAGAACATGGCACAACAGCAAACCTGCCAAGAGACGGCCGCCCACCAAAACTCACGGACCGGGCAAGGAGGGCATTAATCAGAGAGGCAGCACAGAGACCTAAGGTAACCCTGGAGGACCTGCAGAGTTCCACAGCAGAGACTGGAGTATCTGTACGTAGGACGACAATAAGCCGTACGCTCCATAGAGTTGGGCTTTATGGCAGAGTGGCCAGAAGAAAGCCACTACTTTCAGCAAAAAACAAAATGGCACGTTTTGAGTTTGCGAAAAGGCATATCGGAGACTCCCAAAATGTATGGAGGAAGGTGCTCTGGTCTGATGAGACTAAAATTGAATTTTTGGCAATCAAAGAAAACGCTATGTCTGGCGCAAACCCAACACATCACATCACCCAAAGAACACCATCCCCACAGTGAAACATGGTGGTGGCAGCATCTTGCTGTGGGGATGTTTTTCAGCAGCCGGGACTGGGAAACTGGTCAGAGTTGAGGGAAAGATGGATGGTGCTAAATACAGGGATATTCTTGAGCAAAACCTGTACCACTCTGTGTGTGATTTGAGGCTAGGATGGAGGTTCACCTTCCAGCAGGACAATTACCCCAAACACACTGCTAAAGCAACACTTGAGTGGTTTAAGGGGAAACATGTAAATGTGTGGAATGGCCTAGTCAAAGCTCAGACCTCAATACAATAGAAAATCTGTGGTCAGACTTAAAGATTGTTGTTTACAAGCACAAACCATCCAACTTAAAGGAGCTGGAGCAGTTTTGCAACAAGGAATGGGCAAAAATCCCAGTGGTAGGATGTGGCAAGCTCATAGAGACTTATCCAAAGCAACTTGGAGCTGTGATTGCCGCAAAAGGTGGCTTTACAAAGTATTGAGTTTAGTGTGGTGAATAGTTATGCACATACAACTTTTTCTGTTTTTTGTCCTATTTGTTGTTTGCTTCATAATAATAAAAAAAAACATCTTCAAAGTTGTGGGCATGTTCTGTAAATTAAATGATGCAAATCCTCAAACAATTATATATATATATGTTAATTCCAGGTTGTGAGCGAACAAAACATGAAAAATGCCAAGGGGGTGAATACTTTAGCAAGGCAGTGTACCACCATAATTTACATAAAATCCTCTTAGAATGGCTCAGCAGCAAAGGGGGACACACAGTGCTGGATCAGAGCTACAAATAGAGCCACAGGGAATAAAAATAAAATGCTTTCATATTCATTTTTAGCCTGATACCCTCTGTTCTTAGGTTAACTCTTCTAATTCTTTGAAATATGCTGCCTTTCTGAACATTATAATCTCACTAATTGATTTGAAAGGCTCTATAAACTTTCTTTGGTATACTTTTATAAATGTAATTATAATGTGAGATAAGTTCCCCTTTCTTCTAACCTGGGGTGCCATATTACCTATATCTAGCCTGGCCTGCTCCACTCATATAGGTATTAAACTGCCTGTTTGATCCAATGTTTTTCATCTAAGCTCAAAACAGAGACCTCCATTTTTTGCAGTTTGTTAAAATTATATTTTTCCTTATTCTTTTCCCCTGTATAGCGCTACGGAATATGTTGGCGCATTACAAATAAAAGTAATAATAATAATAATTTAACATTATGCTGCAAGCATGACTGCCCATTGCAGCCAATCAAAGGATTATATCTTCTTTTTTGTTTGCAAATTTGTTTTGCAAATTTTCATGTAGGTTTTTTTTTAATTTTCATTACATATTGCTTTTCAAGTTTTCTAACTTATGTGACCTATTGATCACTATTCCAACATTTTAGAGGTTATATAGAACAATCTCAAATAGAAATACATCTTCTTAATAATTTAAGGGGGTTCCCTTGTTGTCCAGTGGTGAGGATTCGGTGCTTTCAACACTGCAACCTTGGTCCAATCCCAGGTCAGGGAACCAAGAAGCCACACCACTTTGAAGCTGAGCAGGGTTGAGCCTGGTCAGTACTTTGATGGGAGAATACAATACCAAGGAATACAAGGAGCTGTGGGCGACTGGAAAAGGAACTGGCAACCTACTCCATTATCTCTGCCATTATTACCAAGTGAATTAGCATGAACATGGACATCAAGATGTCCTGGTGTGTTCCAGTCCATGAGGTTACGAAGAGTCGGTAAAAGGATAAAAAGGGGAAATCCCACAGGCTTCCTGAGCAAATTGGAAGGATTTTCTTAGACTACTATAAAGATCTGTGCAATTTGGAGGCTAGTGGAGATGTGATTAAGCCTACTAAAGAATTAATATCTGAGTTGTTGGACTCTGTCAGCCCTCCAAAGAGACAAATTGGAGGATCAAATTTCCATAGCAGAAGTAGAAGAAGCTATTAGTGCTCTCAATCTAAATAAGTCCCCAGGTCCAGATGGACTTCCGTTTTTTTTTTTTTCAAGTGTTATTCTAAGATATTAGGTTGATATCTATTGAATAGCTTTAAAAAAATCAGATTATAAGGCACAACCCCTGCTTATTCACTTCAGGCTTTAATTGATACTATCCATAAAGAATGAAAAGTTAAGAACAAGTGCACTAATTACAGACCGATTTCACTTGTAAACATTGATATTAAACTTAATGCTAGGATTCTAGCAAAGAGGCTGAGTCTGGTAATGAAAGGTCTAGTTAGCTATTATCAATCAGGGTTTCTAAAGGAGCGCCAAGGTCTGCATAATACAAGATTTGATTTTGTCCAATGATACAAGAGGTATGGGCAACATGTATCTCAAATCTATCAGTTATTTGTAAAGAGGTTATTCCCTCTTCCCCTGAGCTAGTCTTATTTACCATATTTGCATCTCAATTAGACATTAGCATTAAATCAGTGGTTGTAAACACTTTACTAGTAGCCAAGGGGCTAATAGCAATGAAGTGGAAAGAAGGAATTACTCCTTCTTGAAGTGAGATCAAAAATATAATTGAAAGGAATAAGCAGATAGAGAAAGATGCTGCCCGTATTATATAGGAGTAGGAATAGGAGCAACAAGGACAAGTTGAAGTGGGAAAGGTAGGACAAGCATTTCTCACCTCAAAATGAAGTACAGGATGAGATTGAGCGGTCATAAAGGGTTTTTCTTCTTCTTACTTTCTTTGTGTTTCTATAAGCTTTCTTTTGTGCCAAATGAATTGTATGTAAACCCGCAATTATGTTAGTCTTTGTTATATTATGTGATTTAATGTAGTATGTATGAAGTTTAAAAAACAAAACAAAAAGAAAAAACGAAGTTGGAAACAGCTGAACGATGCAAAAACAATAAATTAAAATGTAATAATTTGTTCAATTATACTAATATACTTTTTTTGCTATCAAATGAATATTCATGTGCAGAAAACAACCAACAATAATATATTGCTAATATTGTAGTTTTGTATTGGACAATTATTAGACATTACAATATTAGTAATAAATTGTTGTTTTTCTGGACATGAATATTCATTTAATGCCACAAATTGTATATAAACATACTAGTACCTTTATATCTTATTTGACAGTTCTTATGTATGGATGTAAAAAAAAAAAAAAAATATATATATATATATATATATATATATATATATATATATATATATATATATATATGTCATATAAGAAAAGATCAGAATTTCATTGGAGAAGTGGCAATTTTCTGTGATGTATGGTTGTAATATAGATTTGGCGGGAGGTGAGTTGCCCGGCCCACTGGCCTAAGTGGGCGTGGCCCTACCTCACAGGGCGTGCTTAAGATAAGCATTGGGGCTTTGGGCAGGGCCCAAGGCATGAGGTCACTGTCCGTGGCCGGGCTCCTCCCCCTATAGTTAATATGTTAATATGTTAAAATGGATAATATATGCAAGTTTTTAAGTTATGTTAATTGGTTAAATTATAATAAAGCTGTGGCCTGTGTTTTCTCCCAAACAATCGGTGTGGTGTCAATTATTTTAAGAAAAGCCTAAATGGATCATGCTTGGGTCAAGTCATGGTGAGTGTAAGAGACTTCCTGTGTGTGTTTTTGTGTGTCACTGCGTGTGTGAGAGTCTCCTGGTCTGTGTGAGAGGCTACCGGTGACTCTGAAAGACTTTCTGTTTGTGTGTGTGACTACCTGCGTGTGAGAGTCTCCTGGTGACTGTGTGAGCCTTCCTGTGTGTGTATGTCTGTGTGTGACTGTCTGGGTGTGTGAGGTCTCCTGGTGAGTGTGGGAACTCTTGGTGAATGTGAAAACCCTCTATATTGTCACAGCCCTGCACCTTGATGATGTCACGGGACAGACACAGCTCTTTATTTTTTAAGATTAGGAGAATTGAAGAAGATATAATTTTATTTTAAAGAACATCACTTTAACATATATCTATAATCATTATTATTTATTATAGTTATTTACTAAGATAGAATATTAAAGAAGTAGTAATCGACTGACTGATTTTAAGGTCAGTTTTAGTCACTGGCACTGTGCTCCGTGGACTGATTGGGTCAAACATTGAAGAGCAATCTCAAGTGCCTATCCAAGCTGTGAATGTAACATCTATCCATCTTCAGCATTTCACATCACCTAATATACAGAGGGGGTTCCCTGGTGGTCCAGTGGTTAGGATTCAGTGTTTTCAACACTGCAACCTGGCATCGATTCCAGTCAGGGAACACCACCCTGGAGCCGAGCACATTTGGGCCTGGTCAGTACTACCTAGAAATACCAGCTGTATGCTGTTGCTCACTGGAGAAGAAACTGGCAACCCACTCCAGTATCTCTGCCATGAAAACCAAGTGGATCAGCATGACCATGGACATGAAGATGTGCATGGTGTGTAATGGACCATGAGGTCACAAAGTGTCAGAAACGGCTGACCGACAGCAATATATATCTTTATATACACAAGGACTTACAGCAATAAAGGGCAAGTGATATTATTTTACATATATATTACTCATGTTTAGGTGAAACTGCCCCTTTAACTCACTTCTCTATTGTTGACAATGAAACTGCAAAAAACAAATTCACAAATATAAAAACACTTGATTATATATTCTCTACTCCTTGTAGAAACAAACAAAAATATACAGAGAATATATGTTCCCTCTGTGGATTGTGGATGAAATTGAACCCTCTATTTACTTCTCCGCAATAACCTGGATGTGATATATTTTATTTATCTAAAAAATTGCATATTAGGTAAATCAGTAGGTTGTGATCTGTGTCATAGACTTTTGATTCTCAGTCAGTTTCAGAGTGAGAAGGTTCATACATGATGTGGCTAAAGCAGCAGTGCTATCTTTATACTGTAGTGACCTCTGCTGTCCAAGAAGAAGGTATTGCTGGTCTAGTGCACATTCTCAATATTATAATGAATGTTATATTAAATATATACTGAATTATATTATAGAATGTTATAATGAATACGTTGTTTCTTATAAATTACTATTGTTAAACTTGTTCTATAAAAAAAATATAATACTAACAATTTCAATGAGATAATCATGCTGCAGTATAAAATGCAAATTACAGTACTGCTTCTGTGAAGACACTTTTAACCTACATTGTTTACTTAAAGCAGTGGTCCTTAACCTCCCTAGTGCCGTGACCCTTTGATAAATTTTCCCAAGTTGTGGTGACCCCTAACAGTAAAATTACAGATTAGAATAGACAAAAAAAACACATTTCTGATGGTTTTAGGGGACCCCTGGCAAATCGTCATTTGACCCCCAAAGGGGTCGCGACCCACAGGTTGAGAACCACCGACTTAAAGGATCACACTTATGGGGGAAAAAACCCTCACAAGTTTTTGCTACATGTAATAAAAAAAATTCCATTAGCAGATGTGTAAGCATCTTAGCAATTATGTTAACCCTTTCAGTGCTAGGGGTTCTGGACATATTCCTTACCCAGGTGGCCAAAACATTTGCCATGTTTTGTGGTGTATATGTATAGAAATGGTTTCTGCCAACTTATTTATATTTACACATGGAATATTATATATTTTTTTCAATAGAAGTTCAGCTTTCTACTAGTAATTTTCTTATTTTGGTTTCATCTAAAATGGGAAATGAAAAATAAAAAGCTAGTAATTAAGTAAAACCATTTTTTTATTTGGAACTTTGTACTTGGACCACCTGACTAATTGTAAAATTATATTTGTTTCTGACAAAGGCAAGCCATTACATGACAATGACACACAAGGCTTTTTGTGCACCCTTATATACCCCCTGTACATAAAAAGATTAGTCTATCACTCTAGAATCAACATAAGCCTTTAAAGTGTATACTGTCTAAAAAAAAAGACCCCATATCATTCAATAATACCCGGCAAGTTTAAATACTGAAAACCCACAATCACTACTATTTGCTAAATGTCAAAATTTAACAAAAATTTAAAAAATTAATTCTCTCTCCTTCATCTCTGTTTCTATTCCTCATTCACCTTCTCCTCTCTTCCCCTCACCTTCTCACTCCCATTCCCCCTATATCCTTCCATTCCCTTAATTTGTGCAACTCTGCCCTCCCCAACATCTCTACTGTTCTCTTCCCCTCCACATTCCCCCCTCTTCACCTCTTCATCTTTCTCCTGCTCCATAACTCCTCTCTTTTCACTCTTCCCCCTCATCTCCCACATACATGCGCTTTTCCCTCCTCTCTTCCTCCTGCTCTCCTCCCGTTTCCCCTATATACTTCTTTCTTTTCCCTTCTTTTAACTCCTTCTTTTAACTACCCCAATATCCCCACTTACTCCTCTAACTTACATTATTATTTGTAATATTATTATCACCCCCCATCTTCCCTCTCTCCTTCTCATTCTCTCCACCCTCAACTTCCTAACATTTCCCTCTTGATTCCCTCACCCTTTTCTTTACAAAAAAACACTAAACCAATATTCATCAAGTTTGAAATCTGGGAAGCACACTGTTTCAAATTTTTTTTCTAACTTATCGCATTCTCACCACATGTGTAAGTGGGAACCTTTTTTTACCACAACTCCTCCAGCAATTGCAGATATTCCAGAGTTGGCTATATCAGTTTTGCTCATAGAAGAAGGAACCAAATGCTATCTCTGTATTACTTTGATATCATGTTCTCTATAGATGGAGCATTTGGAAGACTTCTTAACTAGTAAGCAAGCTCTATACCACTCTTCTTCCTGTCATGAGGTTCCTAATACTATTTCCCATCTATGCAACCTATAATATTTACCCAGTTCTCTCTACGTTCATATTATGTTACTAGCGACTTGCCCATCAAAAATTACGGCAATAGCATGTTAAGCCAGGCAATGCTGTTTGCCACACAATGCGAGGTTATGGCCCCTCTGAGCACCTTGCACCTTCAGCGCTCATCGCGAGCCTCTCCCCCATGTTCTAATGCTGTTTGCCACACAATACCAGGCTCTGCCCCCTGTGAGCACCTTCAGCGCTCATTGCGAGCCTCTCCCCCCTCCATGTAGTTTAGGGTGTTACTGACTTGGGTTAAGTGTTACTGCCTTGGGTTAAGTCTTACTACCTTGAGTTAAGTGTTACTGACTTGAGTTAACTGTTACTGCCTTGAGTTAACTGTTGCTGCTTTGGGTTAAATGTTACTGGCTTGAGTTAAGTGTTACTGGCTTGAGTTAAGTGTTACTAGCTCTGTGCTCTTTTTTACTGCCTTCAGCCTCGTTTTCATCCAGTTACGTTTTTTTGGCCGCCATTTTTTTTCTCCCTTAGGCGGTTTTAGATCTTGTAAAAATGCCAAATATGCCTCAAATTAATTTGTAACCTTACTCCCAGGCTCCCTGTCTTTCCCCCTGTGCCGTGTGTGTAAGTTAATTTGAGGCACATTTGAGTTTTTTTGTTGGTCTTTCGAGTTCTGTGATTTGGCTGTTAAATTCGTAATTTTTGCGTGCTCCGCAATTTTTTTTCGAGGTCCACAATTTTTGCCAAAGTCCTATAGGCTCATCGGCACTCATTGCAGCTAAGTCCCTCAAACCTTGCGATGAGTGCCTGCATCGCTCATCACCACCACTGCAATGAGAGACTGCAGATTGACAACTATTATAGTTGATTGCACTTAGAAATAGTGTGAGAATCTTTCAGCCTTATTCAATTGCAAGCCTCTGTAAGTCTGCGGGCTTGAAATTTGCAACAGTTAAAGAGCGATTTAATTGAAGAAGCTCGCAACTACCTGGCCGAAAGCCTAAACCGTAAACCATGCACTCGTACGTAGCATTTCAGAGCATGATCATGATCAATTAGGCAAGGACGTAACTACCATTTAGAAACAGCTTATAGTAAATACTGTATTGGCCCGAATATATGCCGCGCCCGCATATATGCCGTACCTATTAAATGCAAGAAGAAAAAAAAAAGATAATATCCCAATATAAGCCTTCTCCCTCCTTCCCCCCTTATCCTCCTCCTCCTCCTTTCTCCTTTTCATCCTTCTCCCTCCCCCTCATCATCCTCCTTCCCCCCTTTTCATCATCCTCCTCCTTCCCCCTTATCCTCTTCTTTCCCTCATAACTTCCTCCTCACTTTACCCTCTCTCCTTACTTGTTACTATGCTTCGATGAGCTGATGATGATGATCCTGATGCCGCAGAACGTCTTCCGGTTGTGACCAGACCGGCATATGCTAATGACGTGACGCGCATGTGACGCCAGCAGCAGCTCATTGGAGCACAAGTAAGGAGAGAGGGGGATAGGGACTGGAGAGGGGGGAAATAATAATGAGGTTATGGGGGAAAGAATAGGACGATAAGGTGGAAGGAGGAGGAGGATAAGGAGGATAAAAAAGGGGGAAGGAGGAGGATGAAAAGTGAGGAAGGAGGATGAGGATGATAAGGGGGGGAAAGAGGAGAAGCCCCCAAATCGGCAAATTATGTTATGGTCGCAAATATAAGCCGCACCCCTAACTCACAAGCTCGAAAATCGGAAAAAAGGTGCGACTTATATTCGGACCAATATGGTAAGACTGTCATCATGACATCATTAAAACATGGAAGTTAAATGTCAATCAGTTAGCGTTTAGAAGTCTGATATGCAATCAGACTCGCAATCTGGCAAAGTACAAAATAATAAAAATGAATGAAGGAAATGTTCTATCCCATGTGGGTGGCTTGATATGTATTAACTCCTTGATTCCCGAGATTCATAGATCACAGAAATGAATGAAACATCCAAAAAATAATTATTTATTGCAGATTTGTAAGCTTGAGACTGTTGATGCAAATAATTCTAATGTCTTTCATCGCTTTCACCGTCTTTTAAAGTGCAGTATTGATATTTTTTTTGCATTTACAGTGCTAAAATCGTGTTTTTAACCCCTTGCGAGTCCTATCTGGTACTCGTCGGCTTTTCTTCTATATTTGCCATTTATGGGTGTGAAAACAATTGTGGGCTGGAGAAATTGTAGCAATTGAATAGTGATTTGCAATTGTAACATTTACGGGCTTGAAAGATCAAAGCCTTAGCTGTGTTGGAGTTTCGATTTTGACAACCGCAGGGATTTTCAGACTGTATCCCGCAAATCGTTTGCGGTTAGCTAAAATACGCCAATGAAATAGCAAATTAGTTTACGGGCTACATTACGTGCTCCAGTAACCGACAACTGATCAATTTAATAAGGCCCTTGGTCATTTACAAGAATCTGTTAAAAAGAGGAATGTTCTCTAAAGTTATCTAATTGATGGCCCTAATCTAATATTTCAGAATAAACGGCTAGATAATACAACCATGTAATCCCTTTTGACTGGTAATTTTGTAAAAATTCTCTCTTGAGAGCAGGGATTTATTTGAATAAAGATCTCCTATGACCCTCATTTGACACCTTTTCCATAGAGTAAGGTTAAACTATCTGTTTTTTCATAGCAGGATGTCAATGGGGGCAAAAAGAGATGGATAGCTAGATAAACCCAGCAGTTCTCTATTGCTCTAGCAAAATTAAAGAATAGTAAAAATACAGTAGGTAAATTATAAAATGTATCTCTATCTAGTTTAGGAAGCCATAAGAAAAGATTTGTCGGAAACTCATTAACCATGTCTTCTTCTATTGTTTTCCATTCCGCATAATTTTAAGTTAAATTCCAACCGAGCAGATGGTTAATCATTATGGAGTCATGTATATCTTTGATTGGGGGAAGCAAGACTTCCTCTCTTAATTTTCCTCTCAGTAATATTTAATCCTATTGACAATTTTTTACCATTGTTTAAAAATGTATTTACTAATCTTTGAAAGATATTTTATCATATAATTAGAAACTATCGGGAGAATACAGCTCATAACGTAAATAATTTTAGGAACTATTATAATAAATTTGCTGCTTTCCAATTTAGAAGGGTTGACCTAATATAGTCATAAAGTGATGATAGGTTATTCTTTATTCTTTGTTTTTTAAAGATGCTGTAAATGTTATTCCCAGATGCTCTATACACTTGCTATACCAATTAAATTGATATTGTTGTTTTAATTTATTGATCTGTTGATCTCTCCCCATCTTTCCTTCGGATCACTCCCTCTCTTAATTTCTTGCCCCTCTCCCTACTAATCACTCCTCTTCCCTTCTGCTAATCTCTCCCTCTACTAATTCCCTCTCTCCTCCTGATCTCTTCCTCTACCTACTAATCTCCCCGTCCTCCCTTCGGGATCCCCACCCTGATCTCTCACCACTCCCTCCTGTTTCTTCCCCACTTCTAATCTCTCACCTCCTCCCTCCTGGAATCTACCCCCTCTCTCTCCTAATCTCTTCACCTCTCCCTCCTAATCGTTCTCCCCTCTCTTTACTAATCCCTCCCCCTCATTATTATTCTCCCTCTCTCTCCTCATGTTCTCTCCCCTATCCTTTCTAATCTCTCCCCTCTACCTACTAATCTTTCCACCTTCCATGCCAGGTCCCACTTCCTGAACTCTTCCCATCTCCCTACTGATCTCTCCCCACATGACCCCCTCCTTATCTCCCCATTTCAGTCCTGATCAACCTTCCTGATGTCTCCATTCTCTTCCTCTCCCCTTCACTCCTGATCACTCTCTTCCTTCCTGATTCCCCCAGCCAGTTCTCTCCCCCTCATGATCTCTCCTGACTTATAAACACTCTCCCTTAACCCTGATATCTCACCCTTCTAATCTTTCCCACCTACCTGAACTCTACCCCTGATCGCACCCTCCCATCCTCATTACCCCCTCCTAAACTCCCTCCCTCCCTTTGATCTCTCCATCTTTCTGTTTTCACCTAATTCCTGATTTCTCCCACTCCATCCGTCACCCCTATCATAAACACTCTCCCATTTCACCACTACACTCCAATATACGATAATCACAAGAGTGCCTGCCTATTACATTAATATACATTTCACATACTTGGTACTTTGAGGGTTAAACATAAAAATGCTGTAAAAGAATATTATGTTCTTATGTAGAACTTGTAAAGTTACATGCCCATACTTTGTCTCTTCCTACATGATCCTGCATTGATATATATATATATATATATATATATATATATATATATATATATATATATATTATGTGCCCCCAACAATAATATTCAATGATAAGTTCTGTAGAGTATTCATATATAGAACCTTTATTATGCTTTCTTCTTGTGAATCATTCTGTTCACTTATGAAGCGAAATATCTAGAAAAGCTAAGCATTTAGTCTTTTTAGACTATTACAACATGAAATTTGATGTGTTGTTGTTTGTTCTTTAGAAGGAGCATTGGATTTTTTTTTAAATATTAGTGGTTTAGATTTTATACAGTATCTCACAAAAGTGATTACATGTGACAACACTGAAGATATGACTCTCTGCTACAATGTAAAGTAGTAAGTGTACAGCCTGTATAACAGTGTAAATTTGCTGTCCCCTCAAAATAACTCAACACACAGCCATTAATGTCTAAACTGCTGGCAACAAAAGTGAGTACATCCCTATTTGTAAATGTCCAAATTGGGCCCAAAGTGTCAATATTTTGTGTGGCCACCATTATTTTCCAGCACTGCCTTAACCCTCATGGGCATGGAGTTCACCAGAACTTCATTGGTTGCCACTGGAGTCATCTTCCACTCCTCCATGATTACATCACAAAGCTGGTGGATGTTAGAGACCTTGCACTCCCCCACCTTCCATTTGAGGATGTCCCACAAATGCTCCATAGGGTTTATGTCTGGTGACATGCTTGGACAGTCCATCACCTTTACCTGCAGCATCTTTAGCAAGGCAGTGGTCGTCTTGGAGGCGTGTTTGGAGGCGTTATCATGTTGGAATACACCCCTGCGGCCCAGTGTCTGAAAAAAGGGAATCATGCTCTGCTTCATTATGTCACAGTACATGTTGGCATTCATGGTTCCCTCAATGAACTTTAGCTCCCCAGTGCCGGCAGCACTCATGCAGACCCAGACCCTGACACTCCCACAACCAAAAGTATACATCTATACTGAGGAAAGGTAGTTGAAATAATCCCTAAATGACAGAAAATAGATAAGGCACAAAGAACACAAAAACACTGATATGAGATGAAACCCTCAGATTAAACATAAACAGTGATGCAGAGAGAGTGGAGACAGCATCTGACATCATCAGGTAAATGCATATAGAGGGAATCAACACAATGTATTATAGAAAACATACGCAGTGTAATAACCGTTTTTCTTGGAACTCTGAGCTAGAAGCAGGTTTTTTAACTTGCTTTAGACATTCAAGTGTGAACACAGATGTACTATTTATTTACTGTACTACTGTACCGTGGAGGGCGTCTATCGCTCTTTTGCTCACCATATTATAAATGATTGTTGTGGTGAACTACCTACTCATAAGGTCCACAAGACAGGCTGAGATCCCGCTCCATGCTGATGATAGCCAGTAAGCTTGAAACAGCTGTACATGGATTGGATACTCAGCCTGTGTTTAATCCAACCTTGGCTTTGCATTAAAGCTGTGTAATACAGCATGCATAAGCTTAAAGGAAGCCATGTTTGATAATGGCTAGGATTGAAGAGCGAGGCATTTGTGGGCACATTAGCACGTCCCAGCTATGCTTCCCAGAATGCAGTGTAATAACCGTTTTTCTTGGAACTCTGGAAGCAGGTTTTTTTAACTTGCTTTAGACGTTCAAGTGTGAACACAGATGTACTTTTTATTTACAATAGAAAACATATATATACATATAGACATATGTGTATATATGTTTAGTCTGGGCCTGCATGAGTGCTGCCGGTACTGGGGAGCTACAGTTCATTGAGGGAATCATGAATGCCAACATGTACTGTGACATACTGAGGGGACAGCAAATGTACACTGTTATACAGGCTGTACACTTACTACTTTACATTGTAGCAGCGTGTAATTTCTTCAGTGTTGTTACATGAAATGATATCACATATAATAGTTGTCAAACTATAAATCGTCGTGACACTTTGCGAGCTCGCAAGAACTGCGTCCCTTGCAAAGCGAGGGACGCAGTTTGGTCCGCAAATGCGGACCCTTCACAAAGCGAGGGGCCGCATTTGCGGAAGGTGGAGGCTCCAACGTCGGCTGCAATGAGCCAAAGGCTCATTGCAGGCCGCAAATACGGACCCTCGCAAAGTGGGTTTGGAGGCTCTACGGCGCCTCACACGCGGTTACAAACACCCACACAAGCGGCACTTTACCAAAATAGATATAACACGCAATCACTATATACGGACATACACAAAAAGATACGAACCGCGGGACTTAGAACGGAAAATGTACGGACTTAGCATAAAAAAATACGAGACGCAGGATTGACAAAAAGAAACATTACAACCTCGCAAAAATACGACCTTAACGGCCAAACTGTGCGCACCTGAAAACATTAAAAACACAATAAATACACACAAAAAATACATAGAAAGCTTACCCACAGCAAGGGGGGCACCCAGGACCTCTGCAAGTGAAGTTACACCTCAATTTAAGTCCAAATAGAAAATTCACTAAACGAGAGAAAAAATGGCCACCGAAAAAATCGAAAACGAGGCAACAGGACCCTAAAGTTGCAAAACACCACCAAGCACATACAGCTTTTCCAAAAAGCCGTACGAGGTACAAGATACACTCTTACCAAGGATGCTACATCATCCACAGACGCGTACCACACACATTCACCGCCATTTTACAACACTAACTTACACAATGCGGAAGTACACAGCTACCCTAACGGCTTTCCCTCGCACACACAGCTTTTTTACACTACACACTGCACACATTGCTGACACTTACACCTCAGCTCCACAACAGTACAAACCGACATTGTATGCTGCAGGAACATCAAAACAGATTGTCAGCTCTTCAACACAATGCTTCCTGCATATATTACTTCCAAATAGGTAAAGTATATTCATTTATTCATTATTTAATTAGCATACAAAAAACATATACACAAAAAAAATACACTCTCACAATAAACACAAAAGCCATTCACCGCGAGACTCACAATGAGCACCAACACTGCTCATAGCACACAAAGCCTTGCAATAAGCGCAAAAAGCAGATCACAGCCAAACAAACAATAACACCAAAAGCACCAACAGCCTCGCAATGAGCGCCAAAGGCGAGCATGGCTAGGCTTGCAATGAGCTTCGAAAGATCTCAGACCACCAAGAAAATGAATGTCTGGCCCAAACAGCATTACCTGCCTTACAATTTTATTGCCGTAATTTTTTGATGGGCAAGTCGCTAGTAATAAAATATTTAAAAAAATGTGAGGGGTGTACTCACTTTTGTAAGATACTGTATATTATATTACTTTATTGCATAGTTACTCAGGCTTAGAGACAACTTGATTAAATTGTAACATGAAATTTGGGGTGTAACTGTAGTAAACCTATACTCAAAACACATTAACTATTTCATTGCTGAAAACATAACATAATTCATCGCCTAGCATTTTAAGCGGTTCAATTAAGTATTGCTTAACTAAAATTTACAAATGTTTGATCTAATTTTCATTGTCTAGTGTCTTTTGTTTACATAGGCTACACACATACCTATTCTCATTCAATAGCGGTGTATCGTGTTGGTATTTTAAGTCATCATTAATTTGATTTGTGAATAATTAGACGGTATTATATGAATACACCCCTTCTGGATGATTACCTTGTTGTGGTGAAGGGGCTTGTGTACTTCAATGAAGGGTTCCACAAGATGAGCAGGTCATAGCAGAGAGGTCAGACAAATTACAATCCACTGGACAAGGAATTGGCAACCCACTCCAGTATCTTTGCCAAGATAACCTTATGGACAATCACAACAAGAGACATAATGATATGGCACTGAGAGACGACCCCCTCAGGTCAGAAGGTGCCTACCACATTACTGAGGAATTGCAGAGGGTGAGTACCAATAGCACCAGATCTAATGAAGTGGTTGGGCCAAAGCCAAGAGGAAACCGGCTGTGGATGTCTCTGAACTGGACTTGGTCAAACATTAGATGACAAGGTTTAACATTGATATCCTGGTAATTAGTAAACTCAAATGTGTGTGTGTATGTATGCGGTGCGTGATGTATATGAGTGTTTGTGTGTGTGTGTATGTATGTGATGTGTATGTGTGCGCCTGTTTGATGTGTGTGTAATGTGTGTGTGATAGATGTGTGATAAGTCTGTTTGTGTGTGTTTGATATATGTGTGTGTATGTAAGTGTCTGTAATGTGTGTGATGTATGTGTGATGTATGTGTGATGTATGTGTGTGTCTCTGATGTTTGTGTGTCTGTGGTGTGTATGCAATGTGTGTATGTGATGTGTGTATGTGTGATGTATGTGTGATGTGTGTATGTGTGTGATGTGTATGTGGGTGATGTGTGTGATGTGTATGTGGGTGATGTGTGTGTGTGATGTATGTGTGTGAGGTGTGTGAGTAATGTGTGTGAGGTGTGTGTGTAATGTGTGTGTGTGATCTATGTAAGCATTCAATAAGCAAAAAATGGTAGTGCACACTAAATGTGCACAAGTGCACCTTAGAGTTAACTGCCCACGGGCTCCAAAAATGTAAATCCAACCCTCAATATCCCTTGTGAATATGCAGTGAAAGTAAAGAATAGATTTAAGGGACTGGACATGGAAGTTAGAATGCCTGAATAACTTTGGATCAAAGTTTACAACATTATCCAGGAAACAACAATAAAGAATATCCCCAAAAGAAAGAAAACTAGTAAGGCAAATTGGCTATCTGATGAGGTTTTGAAAGTAGCGCAGGAAAGAAGGAAAGTGAAAGGTAGTGGTGACAGGCAAATATTGGTCCAACTTAATGCAGAATTCCAGAGGATAGAAATAAGAGACAATGAGACATTCTGTAATGAGCTATGAAAATAGATAGGAGAAGATAACTGAATGGGAAATTCAAGAGATCTCTGCATTAAATCTGGAGACCTTGAGGGAATCTTTCATGCCAAAGTGGGCATTATAAAAGACAAAAATGGTAGGGACTTAACTGAAGGAAGTCAAATAAAGAAGAGGTGGCAGGAATACACAGCAAATCTATACAGGATGGATCTTAATAACAGTGATGACATCAATAATTTGTCCAATCAGCTGGAGCCAGAAATCTTTTAGAGTGAAATGAGGCTGCAGGAGTTGATGGAATTCCAGCATAAATATTCAAAATCCTACAAGATGAGGCTGTGAAAGGATTGTGTGCTTTATACCAACAAATTTGGAAAATTTAGAAGTGGCCAATGGACTGAAAAGGTCAGTCTACATCAGAATCCCCAAAAAGGCAGTGCCAAAGATTGCTCCAAATATCAAATGATTGCACTCATTTCGCATGACAGCAAGGTAATGTTGAAGATCCTACAAGCTTGGTTCCATCAGTATATGGACCAGGAACTACCAGATGTGCAAGCTGGGTTCTGCAGAAGAAGAGGCACAAGAGAGCAAATTAGTTCCAAAAAAACATTTACCTCTGGTTCATAGACTGTACTAAAGCCTTTGATTGTGTAGCCAGATCATCAGATCATCTCATCCGCCTCCTTAGGAATCTGAATGTTGACCAAGAAGCCAAAGTCAGAACCGAACATGGAACAAAAGAATGGTTCAAGATCAGGAAAGGAGTGTGACAAGGTTGTATATTGTCACATTATTTATTAAATTTATACGCAGAGTACATTATGCATAAGGCCGAGCTGGACAAATCCAAAGCCGGAATCATAATTGCTTGAAGAAATATAAACAACCGCAGACACATACTACTCTGAAGTAAAGGACCTGTTGATGAGGGTAAAAGAAGAAAGCGCAAAAGCTGGCCTGCTGCTCAACATTAAAAAAACAAAGATCAAACAGCAATCTCAGTTCCTGGCAAAGTAAAGATATTACATTATCAACAAAGATCTGCATAGTTAGAACTATGGCATTCCCATTAGTAACATATGGATGTGAGAGATAGACTATAAAGAAGGATGAGTGCCAAATGAATTAATGCATTTGAATTATTGTGGTGTAATGTGTGTATGTGTGTTATGTACAGTATGTGTGTAATGTGTGTGTGATGTATGTAGGCATTCAATAAGCAAAAAACGAAGAAAGCGCAAAAGCTGGACTGCTGCTCAACATTAAAAAAATAAAGATCATAGCAAACAGCAATCTCAGTTCCTGGCAAATAGATAGGGAAGAAGTGGAGGCAGTGATATAATTTATTTTCCTCTTCAGGTGGTTGCTGAAGCCATGAAATTAACAAGGTTGCTTCTTTTTTGGAAAGCTATGGCAAGTCTAGACAAGCTAGTAAAAAGTAAAGATATTACATTATCAAAAAAGATCTGCATCGTTAGTACTATGGCATTCCCATTAGTAACATATGGATGTGATAGCTGGACTATAAAGAAGGATGAGTGACAAATGAATTGATGCCTTTGAATTGTGGTGTAATGTGTGTTATGTATGTGTGTGTGAAGTATGAAAGCATTCAATAGTTCAAGCATTCAATAAGCAGGGATGCCTTAGAGTTAACTGTGGTGTAATATGTGTTATGTATGTGTATAATGTGTTGGGTAAAACTGGTTAGAGTCTCTCGGGCTGCAAGAAGATCAAATAAATTAATACTTCAGGAAATCAAGCCAAACTGTTCACTGGAGGGTATGATCATGAGGCTGAAGCTCAAATATTTGGCCATGTGAAGACAGGTCTCTATTTAGCTATTTAAGCTTGGAGACTGGAGACCATCGCTCTCCGTAGAAGCAGTATAATTACGAAACACGCGTTAGAGATTTTTTTTTGTCACATTCGTTAACTCCCCTTTTTGTCCCATTAGGCCTGCCGTAGCTGTTGACGCATCTAAAGTTATGTCATAGACGCCCACAGCGTCTTACTGAGGCTAATGAAGGCTGATATTATAGGGAGAGATAGCATTTGGAATAACAGTGAAGTCCTGTATGTTATGTTTATAGTACTGACCTTTGGGAGATAATCAGTTGGCACGGGGTAATAATGGACTAGCGCTGCATTTTGGAGGCACACACTATTTGAATATTAATCCTTTAAGTATTACTGTATATGTCCGTAGGAACTGCTCAGGAACTAGGTATCTGATAGGCTGACCAAAATAGATTTTGTTGTGCTATTGGACCCAATGGCGAGGGATACCAATCCACCATTTAACTACTAGGGCCTATTTTATCGGCTCATGTCAGCAATATTAGCAAATTGGTGCCAGACTTTTTGGCTTCTGATATATCTCTCAATCAGGGCTACCGGAGTTCTCACCTATATTAATGTCAACTCCATTCTAAGAGTTTCTATAATATCAACGTGGAGTGAGGATAATAGCCCATATATATTGGTGTAGGAACCTCTTTTCATTGAAGGAGTAGAACTCTCTGAGACTATTTACTACTTTTGTGATGCTATGTTCCCACAATTTATGAGTATACATACAGTACAGGACAGTATACTGTTTGGCAGAGGAGAAAATAATATTCTGTTGTCTCTTACAAGTGACTGAGTGTAAATTACATTAATAATAATATAATTAATTAATCAAACCTAATTAAACCAAAAAGCAAAAAAAACATGTCTAAAAAAGAGACCCTTGTATATATTCAAGTCAGATAAATTCTACATTTTATATAACACATTTTAGCTAACAAGTCACTTGAACCAAAAGAAAACCCCTAGGGAAAATAAGGCACACAGCCAGAAGTGACCTTAAATATATTTACTATTTCCTTTTTTTGGAATTATTATTTAAATTTCCATTTTAAATCAATAGGTGGCAGCATGACTATTTTTTTTACAGATTAATAGTTATACCAGCCAATATGTATCACACAGAGGATAATACATAGCTGGAAAGAAAATAGCAGCAATTGTTTTGTAATAGGTAATAGAAATCATGCTAAATCATCATAATATGCTAGTGGTTCAGACAAAAATTGATTCCACATAGTTGTACAATATTACAAAAGACTTTGCATTACGAAACAAACCAGTTTTCCTGATAAATGTATTGGAGTTAACAGCCCTAAACATATACAGAATAAAATAAATTATATTCCTAGTAAATATTCTAAAATTAAATAGGCAAATATATTCAGATTCCATTGTATCTCAGACCAAACTCTTGACTGTAAACTCTCCATAGTAGGGATCTAAATGCAACTGTATCTGTATAATCTATTTACTTATTGTATTCACTTATTGTTTTTGACTTAAGATGTACTTTTTTGTTCACTTTTCTACTTACATAGTTACATAGTCACATAGGGCCTCATTCTATTATCGGCCGTAAAACGGCCGCAAGGCTGGATCTCCCCTTACGGCCGGCCGTATATCTTGCAACCGGCCGTAAGCTCAGAAAACTTTAAACGCAAAAAATAAATTCAAGACGGCACTGTACAGCTCTGTAAATGCTAGGGATCATATTGGGGGACATGAGGATTAATAGCAACCACCATCTCAAGCTTGCACATCAGCCCAAATACGAGTTTACATTAACTGTTTATTTTCCGGCCGCAGCGTGGGCGGGTCTGAGGTGCTCCAAGCCCTTGGGACTTTTTACATGGATTTTTGACATAAATTAAAAAATATTTTTTTTACGGATTTGAGTGTAGGGGAATGTTGTGCTATTTTTGCTAACACCTACAATCACTTTATAGTCTCCTCAGAGTGCAGGATGGCTTTATTTCGGCTTTATAATGTGCTTAATTGGTGCTAGCGGGACCTTTTTGCTGCAAGTAAGCTGCGGCTCGCTTTTAGCCTTGCAGAGAGGGTTCCCGGAGCAATTGAATAGCAACCAGGATTTTCTTGCGGTCATTTTAGATCAAAGGCTTTCCTCCTGCGCGTGAGGGATCACAAGGCGTGCGACCGGAGGGGAATAGAATAGGCAAATAGCCTGCGGCTGGTCCTTGCGGCCCCGCATCTCTTACGGACGATAATAGAATGAGGGCCATAGTAATTGAGGTTGAAAAAATACTTTTAGCCCATCAAGTTAAACCTTTTAAGATCTGCAGATTAATTATTAATTGATCCAGAAGAAGGCAAACAGAAAAAAAAACAAGTGAAACTTTGCAATTGTATCAAAATGAAGAAAAAAGAATCCTTCCTGACCCCAGATACTGGCAATCGGATTACTCCCTGGATCAATACTCATTCTCTAGTTAACCAGGATAACCCTGCATGCCCTTTTTATTTAAAAACATATCCAATCATTTTTAAAGTTATTTATTGAATCCGCTGTCGCCACCTCCCTTGGTAGAGAATTCAGCAGATTAACCACCCTGTGAAGAACCCTTTTCTTTCTTTAAGGTGGATTATTTTTACTTCTAACCTCCTTTTGTCAGTTGAAAACCTTTTGGCACAAAAAGCTCTCTTGACAAATCTTTATACTGACCCTGGAATGTATTTATATTGGGTAATCATATCCCCTCTTAGATAAATAAAGCTTAATTTGGTTAGTCTTTCTTCATAACTTAGCCCCTCCATTCCCCTTATTAGTTTTGTTGTCCTTTTTTGTACTTTTTCCAGTTCTAAAATGTCCTTTTTATGTAGTGGTGCCCAAAATTGTACTCCATATTCTAAATGAGGGAATACTAGGGATTTGTATAGTGGCAGAATTATATTTGCTTCCCTTGCGTCTATACCCTTCTTAATACATGCTAATATTTTATTTGCCTTTGCAGATGCTGCTTGGCATTGAGAACTGTTACGTAGGTGGTCGTCTACATGCCCAAATCCCTTTCAATATCTGATACCCCTATATTTGCTCCATTCAGATTATAAACTGCATGGGTATTTTTCCTTCCCAGATGCAAAACCTTACATTTATTCATATTAAATCCCATCTGCCATTTAATTGTCCATTTCTCTAATTTATGCAAAGTACATCATTTTCTGATTTAATTACCTATACTGGAAAGTATTATCTCCAAAAATTGAGAATACAACTGCTACTACTACTACTAATAATAATAATAATTAACTAGTGCAACTCCATCCTGAATGGCTGACTTTTCAACTAAATTTCCCTACTCCAATTTTTCCCAAACTCTTCTTTCAGGCTCATTCACCTCACCCAAAGGTCCTCGTCTGTTGCTCCCCTATGCCAATCCCTATAATGACTCTCTACCTTATCAAGGACAAGGTCCAAAATCCTAACACTAATTTTCAAAGCCCTAAATTACACTGCACCTTCCTACATCTTAACTATTATCTCTAAATAAGTTCCAACTTGCCTGCATTGCTCTGCCCGTAACTTTTGCCTCTCGTCCTCCATTATAACTTCTCCTATTTTTGCATTTGCAGACTTCTCAAAATTTGCAATTCCCTGCCTCACTTCATTAGACTCCCCCTAGTCTTCAGATATAAAAATGCTCTTGTTTATAGAGGCATTCCTCCTTAAATCTACTGCTTACTTCAGACAAGGCTAGCTACCTATTGTCGTTCTCACAACCCCTCTATGTAGATATTTATTTATCAATCAGTTTCCTCACCTCGTGTCCCTTTCACCCCTTTTACATTATAAGCTCCCAGGAGAGCAGTGCCCTTATCTACTCTTGTACCAAAGAATCTGTAGAAATATGCTGCCTGGTCCTCAGCTCAAACTTTAACCATATGTTTATTGTACCCCTATCACTTCGGTACAATCTCTACAGTAGGGATGGATTGCACCTTAATGATGAGGGAGCTTTTGTACTAGGGGATATGATGGTAGAAAGGCTGGAGGAGTTTTTAAACTAGTAGTTGGGGGGGGGGAGAGACTAGATATAAGTAATGAGGTAGAACGTGTAGAGGGTATAAGGGATGAATTAACAACTCATAGGGGAGGAGATGGGGGGAGGGGTAGTATAGTCAATAGGAAGGCAGTACTAAGTAATTTAAGTACAGTGGCAGGCACTTCAGAACTACAGACTCATAACATAAGGTGTATGCTTGCTAATGCCAGAAGCTTGCCAGGAAAAATGGGAGAGTTAGAATAATAGCAATTGTCTGTATGTTTAGCCTGAATTTAAGCCTATAGTCAGAGAATATATTTATGGTGGACCTAGTGATAAAGCTGAATGTTTGTGGGTAGAGTTAAATAGCGGAGCAGCAAATTCCAAAAGAATATTAGTAGGAGTATGCTATAAACCCCCAAATATAGCTGAAAGTGAGGAAATACAATTATTGTTACAGATTGAAAATGCAGCTAGGCATGGTCAAGTTCTAATAATGGGAGATTTGAATTACCCTGAAATAAGCTGGATAAATGAGACCAGCAGTTCATCTAAGGGGAGCAGGTTCTTGAATTCACTCAGGGATCATTATCTGGCCCAGGTTATACAAGACTATAAATGAAGCTATCTTAGAATTACTCATCACAAATAATATTGATGTATCTAATGATGTATCTAATGATGGAATAGGGCAACCTATGTGAAACAGTGATCACAACACAGTCTGAGATTGAATTAAAAAAACAAAATTTTAAGGGGCCAACAAAAACTCTTAATTTTAAAAGGGCAGATTTTAACGGACTAAGGGCAGCAATACAAAGTATAGACTGGGACAGAGACCTGGCAGGTAAAAACACTGACCACAAGTGGACAACATTTAAATCCTTACTAAATATACATACACATCGGCATATACTGTGTGGGAATAAAAGTAAAAGGAGTAAATCCCATCCAATGTGGCTTAACAATGATTTAAAGATCAAGATGCAGAGTGAAAAACAGGCATTTAAATTATACAAACAAGAGGGGACAGAGACTGCTTTACAGGAATACAAGGAAATCAACAAGGCTTGCAAAAGGGCGATTAGACTGGCTAAAATAGAAAATGAAAAATTAATTGCAAAAGAGAGTAAGACTAACCCTAAAATATTTTTTAAGCATATTAATCGGAAGAAGGCGAGGAAGGAAGCTATAGGAACATTACAATGTGACACAGGCCGTCTGATAATTAGTGACCATGAAAAGGCAGATGACACAGCAACATAACGGGGCTACACTACCTTTGCCAAATAACTGGTTGACACAGGAAGTAATCCAAAAGAGGTTGGAAAAAATAAATGTTAATAAAGCCCGGGGTCCTGATGGAATACATCCAAGGGTACTAAGGGAACTGGGTTCTGTAATAGCCAAACCATTATATTTAATTTTTCAAGATTCACTCAACACCGGGTCTCTACCAGATGACTGGAGAAAAGCTGATGTGATACCTATATTTAAAAAGGGAGCAAGAGCAAATCCGGGGAATTATAGACCAGTGAGCCTCACTTCTGTAGTGGGGAAGCTTTTAGAAGGGTTAATAAGGGATAATATACAAGAATATGTCTATTTGAACAGGATTATAAGTAGGAGTCAACATGGATTTATGAGGGATAGGTCATGTCAAACAAATCTAATTAGTTTCTATGAGGAAGTTAGTAGGAACCTGGATCAAGGCAACTCAGTGGATGTAGTCTTTTTGGATTTTGCAAAGGCTTTTGATACAGTACCACATGGGAGACTATTGTGCAAACTAAGAGATACAGGAGTTGCAGTAAATATCTGCTCATGGATCGGGAGCTGGCTAAAAGACAGGAAGCAAAGGGTTGTTGTAAATGGAACATACTCCGATTGGACTAATGTGGTAAGTGGGGTTCCTCAGGGTTCAGTATTAGGTCCTCTCCTTTTTAAAATATTTATTAATGACTTAGAGGTAGGATTGGTGTGTGGTGTCTCCATTTTAGCTGATGACATGAAGTTGTGCAAGGTAATTAAATCAGATAGTGATGTGCTTTCCCTCCAAAGGGTTTTACATAAAATTGAGGAATGGGCATCTAAATGGCAGATGAGATTTAATACGAATAAATGTAAAGTTATGCATCTGGGAAGGAAAAATAGCCATGCAATTTATAATCTTAATGGAGCAAATCTAGGTGTATCGGATAATGAAAGGGATTTGGGAGTGCTTGTGGACAACCACCTAGGTAACAGTGCTCAAAGCCAAGCAGCAGCTGCAAAGGCAAATAAAATATTAGCATTAGTGATGTCGCGAACATAAAATTTTCGGTTCGCAAACCGCGAACGCGAACCGCCGCAAATGTTCGCGAACCGGCAAACCCGGCGAACCGCCATAGACTTCAATGGGCAGGCGGATTTTAAAACCCACAGGGACTCTTTCTGGCCACAATAGTGATGGAAACATTTTTTAAGGGGACTAACACCTGGACTGTGGCATGCCGGAGGGGGATCCATGTCAAAACTCCCACGGAAAATTACATAGTTGATGCAGAGTCTGGTTTTAATCCATAAAGGGCATAAATAACCTAACATCCCCCTCCATCATCATCCTCCCCTGTATCTCTTTACCCCCTCCCTCATCATCCTCCCCTGTGTCTCTTTCTTCCCTTCCTCATCACCCTCCCCTGTGTCTCATCCCCCCTCCCTCATCATCCTCCCACCTCCCTCATCATCCTCCCCTGTATTTCTTTATCCCCCACCTCATCATCCTCCCCTGTGTCTCTTCCCCCCTCCATCATCATCCTCCCCTGTGTCTCTTTCCCCCCTCCCTCATCGTCCTCCCCTGTGTCTCTTTTCCCCCTCCCTCATCATTTTCCCCTGTGTCTCTTACCCCCTCCCTCATAATCCTCCCCTGTATCTCTTTACCCCCTCCCTCATCATCCTCCCCTGTGTCTCTTTCTTCCCTTCCTCATCACCCTCCCCTGTGTCGCATCCCCCCTCCCTCATCATCCTCTCACCTCCCTCATCATTCTCCCCTGTATCTCTTTACCCCCTCCCTCATCATCCTCCCCTGTGTCTCTTCCCCCCTCCATCATCATCCTCCCGTGTGTCTCTTTTCCCCTCCCTCATCATCCTCCCCTGTGTCTCTTTCCCCCCTCCCTCATCATCTTCCCCTGTGTCTCTTCCCCCCTCCCTCATCATCCTCACCTGTGTCTCTTTCCCCCCTTCCTCATCCCCCCCCTCATCCCCCCCTGTGTCTCATCCCCCCTCCCTTATCATCCTCCCACCTCCCTCATCATCCTCCCCTGTATCTCTTCCCCCCTCCATCATCATCCTCCCCTGTGTCTCTTTCCCCCTCCCTCATCCTCCTCCCCTGTGTCTCTTCCCCCGCTCCCTCATCGTCCTCCCCTGTGTCTCTTTCCCTCCTTCCTCATCACCCTCCCCTGTATCTCTTTACCCCCTCCCTCATCATCCTCCCCTGTGTCTGTTTCCCCCCTCCATCATCATCCTCCCCTGTGTCTCTTCCCCCCTCCCTCATCATCCTCCCCCTCCCTTGATCATAAGGGGGGGAAGAGACACAGGGATGTGTGAGGGGTGTTAGGGTAAGGGGTGTTAGGGATAAGGGTGACGGGGTTAGGTGTTAGGGTGAGGGGTGTTAGGGCTAAGTGTGAGGGGTGTTAGGGTGAGGGGTGTTAGGGATAAGTATAAGGGGTGTTAGGGTGAGGCATGTTAGGAATAAGTGTGAGGGGTGTTAGGTCTTAGGGATAAGGGGGGTAAGATACACAGGGATGTGCGAGGGGTGTTAGGGTAAGGGGTGTTTGGGATAAGGGTGAGGGGGTTAGGTGTTAGGGTGAGGGGTGTTAGGGCTAAGTGTGAGGGGTGTTAGGGTGAGGGGTGTTAGGGATAAGTGTAAGGGGTGTTAGGGTGAGGCATATTAGGAATAAGTGTGAGGGGTGTTAGGTCTTTGGGATAAGTGTGAGAATGTTAGGGTTAGGTGTTAGGTTGATGGGTGTTATGGATAAGTGTGAGGGGTGTTAGGGTTAGGGTAAGGGGTATTAGGGATAAGTGTGAGGGGTGTTAGGGTTAGGTGTTAGGGTGAGGGGTGTTAGGAATAAGTGTAAGGGGTGTTAGGGTTAGGTGTTAGGGTGAGGGATGTTAGGGTTAGGTGTTAGGGATAAGTGTGAGGGGTGTTAGGGTTAGGGTGATGGGTGTTAGGGATAAGTGTGAGGGGTGTTAGGGTTAGGTGTTAGGGTGAGGGGTGTTAATGATAAGTGTGAGGGGTTTTAGGGTTAGGGTGAGGGGTGTTAGGGATAAGTGTAAGGGGTGTTAGGGTTAGGTGTTAGGGTGAGGGATGTTAGGGTTAGGAGTTAGGGATAAGTGTGAGGGGTGTTAGGGTTAGGGGTGTTAGGGATAAGTGTGAGGGTGTTAGGATTAGGTATAAGGGTGAGGGGTGTTAGGGATAAGTGTGAGGGGTGTTAGGGTTAGGTGTTAGGGTGAGGGGTGTTAGGGATAAGTGTAAGGGGTGTTAGGGTTAGGTGTTAGGGATAAGTGTGAGGGGTGTTAGGGTTAGGGTGAGGGGTGTTAGGGATAAGTGTGAGCTGTGTTAGGTGTTAGGGTGAGGGGTGTTAGGGATAAGTGTGAGGGGTGTCAGGGTTAGGTGTTAGGGTGAGGGATGTTAGGGTTAGGTGTAAGGGATAAGTGTAAGGGGTGTCTGGGTTAGGGTGAGGGGTGTTAGGGATAAGTGTGAGGGGTTTTAGGGTTAGGTGTTAGGGTGAGGGATGTTAGGGTTAGGAGTTAGGGATAAGTGTGAGGGGTGTTAGGGTTAGGGGTGTTAGGGATAAGTGTGAGGGTGTTAGGATTAGGTGTAAGGGTGAGGGGTGTTAGGGATAAGTGTAAGGGGTGTTAGGGTTAGGTGTTAGGGTGAGAGATGTTAGGGTTAGGAGTTAGGGATAAGTGTGAGGGGTGTTAGGGTTAGGGGTGTTAGGGATAAGTGTGAGGGTGTTAGGATTAGGTGTAAGGGTGAGGGGTGTTAGGGATAAGTGTGAGGGATGTTAGGGTTAGGTGTTAGGGTGAGGGTTGTTAGGGATAAGTGTAAGGGGTGTTAGGGTTAGGTGTTAGGGATAAGTGTGAGGGGTGTTAGGGTTAGGGTGAGGGGTGTTAGGGATAAGTGTGAGCTGTGTTAGGGTTAGGTGTTAGGGTGAGGGGTGTTAGGGATAAGTGTGAGGGGTGTCAGGGTTAGGTGTTAGGGTGAAGGATGTTAGGGTTAGGTGTAAGGGATAAGTGTAAGGGGTGTCTGGGTTAGGGTGAGGGGTGTTAGGGATAAGTGTGAGGGGTGTTAGGGTTAGGTGTTAGGGTGAGGGATGTTAGGGTTAGGTGTTAGGGATAAGTGTGAGGGGTGTTAGGGTTAGGGTGAGGGGTGTTAGGGATAAGTGTGAGGGGTGTTAGGGTTAGGGTGAGGGGTGTTAGGGATAAGTGTGAGGGGTGTAAGGGTTAGGTGTTAGGGTGAGGGGTGTTAGGGATAAGTGTAAGGGGTGTTAGGGTTAGGTGTTAGGGTGAGGGGTGTTAGGGATAAGTGTGAGGGGTGTTAGGGTTAGCTGTTAGGGTGAGGGGTGTTAGGGATAAGTGTAAGAGGTGTTAGGTTAGGTGTTAGGGTGAGGGATGTTAGGGTTAGGTGTTAGGCATAAGTGTGAGGGGTGTTAGGGTTAGGGTGAGGGGTGTTAGGGATAAGTTTGAGGGGTGTTAGGGTTAGGGTGAGGGGTGTTAGGGATAAGTGTGAGGGGTGTTAGGGTTAGGTGTTAAAGTGAGGGGTTTTAGGGATAAGTGTAAGGGGTGTTAGGGTTAGGTGTTAGGGTGAGGGATGTTAGGGTTAGGTGTTAGGGATAAGTGTGAGGGGTGTTAGGGTTAGGTGTTAGGGTTTGGTGTTAGGGTTAGGTGTTAGGGATAAGTGTGAGGGGTGTTAGGGTTAGGGTGAGGGGTGTTAGGGATAAGTGTGAGGGGTGTTAGGGTTTGGTGTTAGGGTGAGGGGTGTTAATGATAAGTGTGAGAGGTTTTAGGGTTAGGGTGAGGGGTGTTAGGGATAAGTGTAAGGGGTGTTAGGGTTAGGTGTTAGGGTGAGGGATGTTAGGGTTAGGTGTTAGGGATAAGTGTGAGGGGTGTTAGGGTTAGGGGTGTTAGGGATAAGTGTGAGGGTGTTAGGATTAGGTGTAAGGGTGAGGGGTGTTAGGGATAAGTATGAGGGGTGTTAGGGTTAGGTGTTAGGGTGAGGGGTGTTAGGGATAAGTGTAAGGGGTGTTAGGGTTAGGTGTTAGGGTGAGGGATGTTAGGGTTAGGTGTTAGGGATAAGTGTGAGGGGTGTTAGGGTTAGGGTGAGGGGTGTTAGGGATAAGTGTGAGGGGTGTTAGGGTTAGGTGTTAGGGTGAGGGGTGTTAGGGATAAGTGTAAGGAGTGTTAGGGTTAGGTGTTAGGGTGAGGGATGTTAGGGTTAGGTGTTAGGGACAAGTGTGAGGGGTGTTAGGGTTAGGGTGAGGGGTGTTAGGGATAAGTGTGAGGGGTGTTAGGGTTAGGTGTTAGGGTGAGGGGTGTTAGGGATAAGTGTAAGGAGTGTTAGGGTTAGGTGTTAGGGTGAGGGATGTTAGGGTTAGGTGTAAGGGATAAGTGTAAGGGGTGTTAGGGTTAGGGTGAGGGGTGTTAGGGATAAGTGTGAGGGGTGTTAGGGTTAGGTGTTAGGGTGAGGGGTGTTAGAGATAAGTGTGAGGGGTGTTAGGGTTAGGTGTTAGTGTGAGGGGTGTTAGGGATAAGTGTGAGGGGTGTTAGGGTTAGGTGTTAGGGTGAGGGGTGTTAGAGATAAGTGTAAGAGGTGTTAGGGTTAGGTGTTAGGGTGAGGGATGTTAGGGTTAGGTGTTAGGGATAAGTTTGAGGGGTGTTAGGGTTAGGGTGAGGGGTGTTAGGGATTAGTGTGAGGGGTGTTAGGGTTAGGGTGAGGGGTGTTAGGGATAAGTGTGAGGGGTGTTAGGGTTAGGTGTTAGGGTGAGGGGTGTTAGGGATAAGTGTAAGGGGTGTTAGGGTTAGGTGTTAGGGTGAGGGATGTTAGGGTTAGGTGTTAGGGATAAGTGTGAGGGGTGTTAGGTTTAGGGTAAGGGGTGTTAGGGATAAGTGTGAGGGGTGTTAGGGTTAGGTGTTAGGGTGAGGGGTGTTAAGGATAAGTGTAAGGAGTGTTAGGGTGAGGCATGTTAGGAATAAGTGTGAGGGGTGTTAGGTCTTAGGGATAAGTGTGAGGGGTGTTAGGGTTAGGTGTTAGGTTGATGGGTGTTAGGGATAAGTGTGAGGGGTGTTAGGGTTGGGTGCTAAGGTGAGAGGAGGATGATGATAAGGGGGGGAAGAGACACAGGGGTGCAGCAGAGATCAAAAGCGTCCTTCAGGACTGTATTGCACACTGTGTTCAGTAGCCTAGCTATGGTTTTCCCTATTGATGCAGTATCACCTACACTCAGCCTCCTGTCAGTAAGACTGCAAGTTAGTTATGATTCCAAAATGGCTGCTGTCCATGAGTTAGAAGGGTCTGGAAGGCAGGGTATGATGCTGATTGGCTGGAATGTGTCTGCTGACTGTGAGTTGAAGGGTCAAAGTTTGCTCAATGATAAAGTATAGGGGGCGGGTCGAACATTGCATATGTTCGCAGTTCGCCGCGAACGCGAACATGATATGTTCGCCGGGAACAGTCCGCCGGCGAACTATTCGCGACATCTCTAATTAGCATGTATTAAGAAGGGTATAGAATCCAGGGAAGCAAATATAATTCTGCCACTATACAAATCTCTAGTACGCCCTCATTTGGAATATGGAGTACAATTTTGGGCACCACTTCATAAAAAGGACATTTTAGAGCTGGAAAAGGTACAGAGGAGGGCAACAAAACTAATAAGGGGAATGGAAGGGCTAAGTTATGAAGAAAGAGTAACCAAATTAAACTTATTTTCTCTCGAAAAAAGACGTCTAAGAGGAGATATGATTACCTTATGTAAATACATCCAGGGTCAGTATAAAGATTTGTCAAGGGAGCTTTTTGTGCCAAGAGGTTTTCAACTGACAGGAGGACATCCCTTGAGGTTAGAAGTAAAAAGATTCCACCTTAAAGAAAGAAAAGGGTTCTTCACAGTAAGGGTGGTTAATCTGTGGAATTCTCTACCAGAGGAGGTGGTGACAGCGGATTCGATAGATAACTTTAAAAGGGGACTGGATTTATTTCTAATTAAAAAGGGAATTCAGGGTTATCATGGATAATTACAGAGGCAGTATTGATCCAGGGAGAAGTCCGGTCGCCGGTGTCTGGGATCAGGAGGGAATTGATTTTTTTTTTTTATATACAACTAATTAATTAATAGTTAATCCGCATATTGCAGATCAGAGGAGATCTTATAAGGTTGAACTTGATGGACCGAAAGTTTTTTTTCAACCTTAAATACTATGGGCCTCATTCTATTATCGGCCGTAAATCGGCCGTAAGGCTGCGATTCCTTGCGGGGGTTCAGTTAACTCGCGATTCTATTATACGGCCCCGCAAGGATCTCATCTTACGGCCGGCCGCATATCTTGGAACCGGCCGTAAACTGTGAAATATAAAAACGCAAAAATAAATTCAAGCCTGCACTGTACAGCTCTGTAAATGCTAGGGATCATATTGGGGGACATGAGGATTAAAAGGAACCCACTCTCAAGCTTGCACATCTGCCCAAACCCGAGTTCAAATTAACTGTTTATTTTCCGGCTGCGGCGTGGGTGTGTCTGAGGTGCTCCAAGCACTCTGGCCTTTTTACATGGATATTTTACGGATATTAAAAATAAAATATTTTACGGATTTGAGTACAGGATAATTATGTGCTATTTTTTCTAACACCTAAAATCCCTTTATAGTCTTCTCAAAGTGCAGGATGGCTTTATTTGAGCTATTTTATGTGCTTAATTGGTGCTAGCGAGACCTCTTTCCTGCAAGTAAGCTGCGGCTCGCTTTTAGCCTTGCAGAGAGGTTTCCCGGAGCAATTGAATTGCAAATCTCTTGCGGCCGTTTTAGATCAAAGGCTTTCCTCCGGCGCGAGCGGCCGCAAGAGATAGCAAGGCACCGGCCGCAAGCCTGCCGGAATCCCCGGCCGTAAGGGAATAGAATAGCAGAATAGCTTGCGGCCGGTCCTTGCGGCCCCGCAACGGCTGCGGCCGCTAATAGAATGAGGCCCTATGTAACTATGGATTCTGCTGTTGCGCTACCAATACAATCTAAATAATAAAAGTTGCTGCCATCTAGATACCTAAAACATCACATAAAACATTAAATGGAAAGAAAATGATGGGAAGACTGGATTGAACACAATTACAAATACTTAGGCATTTAAGCACCTGCTTTTTTCCAGCAGTAGATGGAGATTAAGAAATGGTATAGAGCAGTGGTTCTCAACAGCTGGACCTAGGACTGGTGCCTGTCCCTTAGTCCTTATCTAGCGGTTTCAGGAACAGAGATGGATAATGAGATTCCAACACTTTAAATATACTGCTATCATCAGTCATAATTATAGTTAGATTGTTAATGAATGTATCTGCAGTTAAAATGTGCTATACTCCAAATTACACCATTTCATTGGGATTCATTAATATGGACCCCCACAATTCCTACCATACACTCAAGACTTACAAACCCCATGTTTAAGTTATCCTTAAAAAACTGGGTTTGGCTCCTATATGAACAACTACTCTCAATAGACCAATTTAAAACCAAATTTTGATTGCCCCGAAAGAATTCTTCAACATGATCTGGACTTGGGGAATACCTCAATCCTCCTGGCTATCTTGTATTTGCAATAAAGCCCCACTAACCAAAGGAATCTTGGGGATCCTTTATTCAATTCTAAATCATCCTCCGACTAACCAAAAACAAAAATGTATTAGACAAATGGGAGTTAGATCTAGGAGTCACATGAGAGCACCAAAAATGGGCAAAGATATGTTCAAACTTAACTAAAGGATCAATTTACCTTAGCTATTTAAAAACAGCAACTAAAGTCCTACATAGAGCAAATTTTATCCCAGACAAACTGCATAAACTCAACCCACAAATCTCCCCTGAATGCTTCAGAAACTGCAAAGTAAAAGGTACCTTCCATCATATTTGGTGGGATTGCCGATTAGCTCAAAATGTATGGTCTAATATCACCAAAGTAGCTTCCGAAACTCTAAACACCACAATCAAGCCCTCAATAGACCTTTGCCTTGTAGGTATGCCTAACCCCCACATCACTAAAAATCAAAATAAATGGCTAAAATTTTTAATGCTGCCGGCCAAAAATTACCTGGCCAAAAAATGGAAATCATCTGAATTAATCAAACAAGATATAATTAACAGACTAAATAATATAATGACTTACGGAAAGTTTGACCCACACCCTTAAAAACAGGTACTCCACTGTTCTAGAAATCTTGGGAAACTGGATAAATTCAACCTATGCAATCTCTATAACTTGAAAATGAATTAATACTCACCTCATCTTCCAAAAACTAGCATACCTCGGGCTCCGGTGTAGACCTCAAATCTTATAACAACCTTTCGACTACAATTCCAACAACAGGTAATAAGCATTGAATAAATCAGATGAAAAGTGTCTTTACTGTTGTTTATGTTTATTTCGATTTTTTTTAAGTGTAGGCCCATTTCAAAGGCTGAGAAAATGAGGATCACTGGTTTCATTCAACAATGGAGAGGACCTGATTCTAAAATCAAATTGGATAGCACATTTGATCAAAGGCAGAAGATTAAGAACAAGGGCATCAATGATTATCGATGGCAGGGCATTAAGGTTAGTTAACTATGGAATTTTTCTTCATACAGGTTTAATGTATTTGTTTTATTTAAGGCAGTTTATTTTATTTAATTGTATGTATTTTATTTTAAACTTGTTTAGTTTTTTTTATTTTATGAAGCTACTTTTTTTCTGTAAGTTATTTCATTTATCTTTTTGTGTTTAAGCTATTTTGTATTTTTTGCAATTTAGATTTAATTTAATTTAGTGTACATTTAATTTTTGATTTACTTTAGTGTGTTGTGTTTTTATTAAGGTTCTTGAGAACCCCCATGGCACATAGGGGTTAACTGTAGAATACCATGGTCTACTATATAGACCACTATGGCATTAGGGGTTAATTCAGATTCCATTGTGTCTCGGACCAAACTCTTGACTGTAAGCTCTCCATAGTAGGGATCTAAATGACCCTTGTGGAATAGGGTTAAGTTTTAGATGCCACCGTGGTCCTTTAAGGACCTTCGTGGCAGGGGTTAATGGGGTCCCTGGGATCATGGGGGGTAGGGATACTAGAAGGGGGTCCATTATATCCCCAAAGTAGTTTAATGTTTAATGTGTATGGGAGTGTTGTTTACCCCTTAATTGTGTTGTATATAAGAGATAAAGCCTTATTTTGGACTTAATTGTTATACTGATTACACCACCAGATCCAAACCATAAATCATTTTCAGGGGCATCTACGGGTGGTCATCAGTATATGTAGGATTGGGGAGAAAAAAAGGGCTTACGCACAGTATGTAGCTTGCATGAAGCACCGTTAGAACAAATTGCAGTGGCTTGGAGGGAAGTTTGAATGTGACAAGTCACTATAAATTGCAAAAGTAGCTGATATTAGGCTAATCAGAGCTGCTTACGTGCAACTCTGATTTTTTTAAACAATTGGAATAGATAGGTTGGTAAGTTACTTATAAACTTGCACTGCAAATGACTGCGTGAAAGATTGGAATGGGACCCTAAACGAAAATTCAATGGAACAGCTAACTCAGCAATGATTGGCTAGAACTATGGCATATGGTATGTTATTTATCCCACTGTATCACATTACACTCAAGTATTAAACTTCAATATGTACAGTTATGTTATAGTCAAAAGAGTGAGTGCCTTAGTCCAAAAGTATTTTGTGAAGTTGTTCTGGCTAAAATTCAGATTTGTATTTGCTCTGTCATTTGGATTTCAGCTAGCTGCCATTTTATGTGCTCATTATTGCAATATTAAGCTAACAGTAGCATAATAAACTCTTTAAAGGTCTTGAATTACACTCCCCTCCACTATCATGTTACATTAAATATCTCCCACCAAGGAAGCTATACATTTTGTTTAACTTTTTGTGTTCTATAAGCTGCATAATTAAAGGGACACTAGTGTATTTATGGGTTCCCTGGTGGTCCAGTGGTTAGGATTCTGTGCTTTCACCACTGCGACATTGGTTCGATTCTAGTCTTCGAAACGAGTCATGGACATCATCAGATGAACAATATAAAAATCAGATTTACTATATACTTTGTAGCCAAAGATGGAGGAGCTCTGTACAGTCAGCAAAAACAAGACCTGGAGAAGACTGCGGCTCAGACCATGAGCTTTTTATTGCAAAGTTCAGAATTAAACTGAAGAAATTAGAGGAAATCATAAGACCAAGCAGATACAAAATAAATAATATCCCTTGTGAATATGCAGTGGAAGGAAATAATAGATTTAAGGGACTAGACATGGAAGAAAGAATGCCTGAAGAACTTTGGACCAAAGATTTCAAAATTATCCAAGAAACAGTAACAAAGAATATCCCTAAAGGAAAGAAAACTAAGAAGGCAAACTGGCTGCCTGATGAGGCATTGAAAGTAGCCCAGGAAAGAAGGAAAACGAAAGGTAGTGGAGAAAGGAAAAGATTTGTACAACTAAATGCAGAATTCCAGAGGATAACAAGAAGAGACAAGGAGACATTCTATAATGAGCAATGTAAAGAGATCAAAGAAGAGAAGCGAATGGGTAAATAAAGAGATCTCTGCAAGAAAATCAGAGAAATCAGGTTGGTTATAGACGGTTATAGTTTTCAGAAGACTAACTGAAAATTATTTATAGATGTTTTACAAAATCACAATTATTTCTTCTTAACTGAAAAAGAAGTGTTTGGATTTCAAAAGCTCTGTAACATCTATGTATTATTATTATTATTATTATTATTATTATTATTATTACAGGTTTTTTATAAAGCGCCAACATATTCCATAGTGCTGTACAGTGCTCAAGTATAAAGAAAAACAAAATGAAAATACAATGTTTAACACTTGCCAAAATGTAGGGAGTCCGGTTTTGAGTTTACAATCTTATATACATGGTGCTTTTTTCAAAACACTGAAAACTCACAAGCTTACAATCTAAAGGGATTTTTCAAACAAAAGGAGACGTAATTAAAGGAAGAAACAAGGGCTTGGCAAGTAATTGAAAAGATATAGTACTAAATCGCCACTAAAAATTAAAATAAATCATAGGTGGCTGGGCGAGGACAGGTTAGGAGGGAAGGCATATTAAATGAGTTCAGAGGCAGAACAGTGGTGGCTTGTGAGGGTCTAGACTAGAGGAAAAGAAAACAAGGTAGATAGAACTGGCAAAATGGCAGTTAGAGAGTGAGATTCCACTGAATTGATGGGATGAGGCGTAGTGGTATTTGCAGAGCCTCTTGAAGAAGTGACTGCTTCAGTCCTGATAGTAGATAGAACTAAATTATAATTGTTCAGCTAATCCTCTAAAAGGCATCAGTGATCGATAAAGCAACATGATCATTTCTCTATTTTGAAAGCTAGTAGCTTCACATATAATTACAATTAACTATCTGTAAGGAGGTAGACTCCTAAATGTTTCACCCCTGCCGCCTCCTATGTCCTTAGCTCTTTTTTATCACCTTTTGGTGACCACACAACAATTGGTGCCATTCAAGAAAGTTTCATTCCAGGAAAATGTATATGGCACTATGGATATGCTTCCCACTATGGAAGCTGACCAATCTCTTGCCTATATCACCTGGCTTGATGTATGCTACCAGACCCTACCACTTGGCTATGGATCTGCCAATTGGACCATAACTAATGGGCTGGTCTACACTCTGTGCTTGCTGTCCTTCAACCCTATTAAAATCCCTGAACGTAGCCCGTAACATAGTCCGTAAGACTTGCGGCTATTAAATTGGCCCCGTAAAGCAACCCACTAATGACTAGCGGGGTAAGGGCAAAAAAATGTCAAAGGTTGAACTTCGCGGCCGCAAATCCTTTGTTCTGTCAAGCCCGTAACAGTTACATTTGCAAATCGCTATTAAATTGCTACAAATCCACTTGCGTTCCAACCAATAACCCGCAAATGGAGCTAAAAAGCCAACGGGTACTAGAGAGGACCCGCAATGGAGTTAAAGTCATATCTGTAGCACCGTAAATGCACATATACACACACTAGGATACTCATAATTAAAGGGAAAATTATGTTAGGTATAAAAAATAATAGCACAACATTCTCAAGCTCGCAAATCTACAATATAAAATACTTTTTTTTATGTTTAATTTCTGTGTTATATCGATTCCGGCAATCAATGTGTTAATACATATAATGGAACTCGCTTGGACTACAATATTATATTTACTGATTTATTAATATTGCAAATGATCATGGCAAATGAAAATCTAACTTCTTGCCGGGGAAGAATTGGAGGCAGTGACAGATTTTATTTTCCTTGGATCCAAGATCTCTGCAGATGGAGACTGTAGTCATGAAATTAAAAGATGTTTGCTTCTGCGGAGGAAAGCTATGGCAAGCTTGGACAAGCTAGTAAAAAGTAAAGATATTAAACTATCAACAAAGGTTTGCATAGTTCGAACTATGGTATTCCCAGTAGTTACATACAGATGTGAGGGCCGGACGATAAAGAAATCTGAGCGCCGTAGAATTGACGCCTTTGAATTGTGGTGTTTACTGCTTAGAGTCCCTTGGACTGCAAGAAGATCCAATAAATCCATACTTCAGGAAATCAAGACAAACTGTTCACTAGAAGGTATGATCATGAGGCTGAAGCTCGAATATTTTGGCCATATTATGAGACATCAGGATTCCCTGCAAAAGACTCTGATGCTGGGAAAGATAGAAGGCACAAGAAGAAAGGGACGACAGAGGCAGAGATGGATAGATGAGGTCACTGAAGCAATGAACATGAACCTGATGGAGTTCAGAGGGGCAGTGACTGAGAGATGCACGTGGCGTGCTGTGGTCCATAGCGTCATGGATAGTCGGACGAGACTGAACGACTAAACAACACCAACAACAACAAGGCTTTGAAATCTAACCTCCAATTTTCAGTTACATAATGATGACAATTTATTTTGCCATTGGCTCCGTCTAAACCCGTAACTATGGGTTTGACTAATTGATCATGCTCATGCAACGCGCTCAAGAATGGTTTAAGGGCTTGCGTCTACGGCCCGTAACCCGCGGCATGGTGGCATTTAATATCTCTGTAACGCAGCCGAATTTCAAGCCTGCAGCATTTGTGGGCTTGCCGATGTCACTACAGGCTTCGATCTTAAGAGGGCTGCTTATGTCTACAAATTGACTTGTTGTCTTCAAAGTGTCTGAAATAATGAACCCAACACATTTCCATTAATGCTACATTTTCCTTCAGGGTTTTTGTACCTGAACTGAATTATTTTGCATTTATATGGTATGTTAAAACACAGCTGTCACACTTCTTCCATTCCTCTAAATGATTTATCTTTTGATTGCTACCATATAGTATCTGCTTTGTTGAAGACATTTATAAAGTCATCAAAAAGCATATTTTCCCTTGCAGACTTTTGGCAATATTAGTAACTTAAATATTAAAGAAAATTGACTCCGGAACAGATCCCTGAGGAGCTCCACTGATAACTTGATCCTGCTGTAATTATACACCTTTGAATACAACCCTTTGTAAAATGTCATTGAACAACTGTCTTATCAATCAAAAGCTTCAGAATCCAACCCCATACATTTTAATGTATTAATGAGTACAGTCTAGCCTACAAGTTTTGTGAAATAGTCAGTTAAAGTGATAATGAAGTCTAACATTTTCAACTGTGCTATGAATAAAATGGAGTCTGGAAAACTTACATTTAATCCCTGGGCAAAGGCAGGTTTTGAAATTCTTAACATCTTTCTCTATTATTGCATAAACTTAAGAATATACCATACGTGGAGGCATTTGTAGAAACAGCCACTTGCTTTTTGTGGTATTTACACAATTGCAATGGAAGTATATTCCCAAATACCAGTCGTAGGGTTTGTCAGGAGGGGAGCAAAGTAATATACAGGATATGTTTGGCAAACAATTTAAATATGAAAGGGACAAAAATGTTATGTTAAGTCGGTTGCCCTATGCATGTTAATTACTGTATGTTATGTTGCTTCTCTGTGTGTTTGACTTATGATATTATAATGTGTATGTTGTATATTTGGATCATGAACAGTAATTTGTATATGGAACAAGATATCTAGTAGAAGATATATAAATAAATATATATATATATATATATATATATATATATATATATATATCTTAAGATCCAATTAATGAAGTGTGTGTATGCTCCCAAATAAAGGGAGGTAACTGTGATATCTTGAAGATATATGTATGTGTAAACATTTCTAGAGAAGATACTACTGGAGTAGATGTTAAGATGTTATGAAGCCTTGCAATACAATATCCAGAAGACGCACAAACTGTTCCAAAATGTTATCAGTTCAAGTTTAAATATTCACCCATTAAAACTGTTATAAAGTTTCCACAGCAATAAAAGCAGTTCCTGGTTTTTATATTGCTGAGCCTGCGCTTATATTTTTAAATGCTGCATCTGAGTAAGGGCATTTTATAGACATCAGCTTAGTGAAGGGATCTAAAGAACCTGAAAGGTCTCCTGGGTAGGTTTTTTTTATTTGAAATGTCCCATTCCAGTCTATTTGAGTTCACTAATTCCCAAGATATCAATGTTTAATCTTGTCATCCAATTTTGGACGATGTCAGTGTGCCTTGGTTCATAGTTTCAACATGCCAGGTTCCTATGCTGAATGGTTCTTTGGCCCAACTACTTCATTAGATCTGGTGCTATTCCCAGTTCCTTGTCCAGTGGACAGTGATAGTCTTTGAATTAATGATCCTTGTAGCCAGCTGCAAAAGATTTGACCTGCAGCTATGTGCTGATGCATAGATGTCTGGATGTTTCAGGGCTGAATGTTACATTTATCTTTTGATGCATGAGGACACAGGTAGGCCTGTTCATATCACAAACATCATTATTATCTCGTATAGCTTGAGTGACAATGTATCACTTTTTACTTTATTAACTTACATATAATAATTTAAATTGTAAACCATGTATTTCAAATATATTTTCCAGTTTTTAAGTTCAGATTTAGATGTTATATAATTTAAACATTATTGCACATTTGTATGTTGTTAATATGCCACAGGAAGGTAACATATTATATACTTACTGGAGCCTCATTCAATTTGAAGGCCGCATCTCGTGGTATATAGGCTGTATCTCTGTGGTTTTGCTGTGGGCCGAAAGCCAAAACCGTGAACCATGCACTCGTACGTACCATTTCAGGGCGGGAACATGATCAATAAAGCAAGGCCATTAACTACCCATTTAGAAACAGCCAATAGAAAATGAGTCCGTCATCATTAGGTCAGTAAAACATGGATGTTACATGTCAATCAATTAGCATTTGCAGGGCCAATATGAGATCAGACTCGCAAAACCGCAAAACACAAAATAATAAAAATAAATGCTGTTATGAATAGAAGGGCCCACTGGACAGACTGTTTGGGGTTCATCAGTTATTATATGTGTGGTCAGAAGGTACTAACAACTTGCTTAAAAGTCATATCTGGGATATTCAAAGGGTTAACTAATTCTAAAGAATTGATATGGCCCTGCGATCGGCCACGTGTGAAGGCTCTGGCTTTAGTCATGAAGGGGGGAGCTAATTTTATGTCTCTGTAAGAGGAGAAAAGTTGTGTAATGAGAACAAGAAAGCCATGTGGGTGAGGGGGGTAGCAAGCTATTTGCCTAGGAGGATGGGCTAGAACTGGGAGAAAGTCTTTGGTGTTTTGTGTCATCTGAAAATGTGTTTTGAAAAATAAAGAAGTGGCCAGTCTGATTTTGGACACACTAAACAAAGGTGGTGTCGGAGTCTGCTTGTACTAATCAAAGGTACATGGTGTGTGATTCTTAGATCCTAAGAAAAGGGGTCTGATGGTGCCTGTCTCTTCACAACTGATTCTGTCATCTAAAGTGTCTGCTGGTGTTGAGATCTGAACAAAAAGTTCCAACCCATATAGAGAAAGAGACTTGGGGTGAGCGTAGTCCCCCAAATCAGGCGGGCATGACAGCTGGTGGCATTGGTGGGAGATCTCAAGCATTTTTACCAGCAGCCAGGATGGCTACTTAAAAAGACAGAGAGAAAGAGAGCCAGGTGACAGAGGCAAAGGACTGCAGAGGAATGGCCCTTCTAAAGCAACGGATGGCATTCCTGGGATTGCGGCAGGGCCGTGAGTTGTCAGGCTGGCTGTAGAAACTGGTATGGAAAGAGATTGCCTTGGAGAAACAGTATCATGCCAGGATAGGGCCTGTTGATGCCCTTGGAGAGGATCTCTATGTTTGATTGGAGCTAATAGATGGGCTCTGGGAGATCGTGTATGGTGATCCTGAATGTGGCATGGGGACTGTAAGGAGGAAGAATAACTTATTTCTTAAACACTGTCAAGGTCTGGGACTAGAGCCATGGTCCCCAGAGGCTAATTTGCTGGAACCCCTGATTCAGCAAGAGCTGTAGCTGGAGGCTGAGTATGTTGAATTGCTGGATGAATGGATGGGCATAGGATATTATGGACTCTGACCAGGACTATACCAATATGGAGGTACAAATGGGCCAGGCCCAGTTAATGTTTGCTACAACTGGGACAGATGAGAATGGTACCATACATTATGGGTATATCTCAAAAGCAGTGGAGTCAGAGTCTCAGACGGGAATAGCAGGCCAGATGAAGGGCCTGAGAGAGTTCTGGAAGGAACCAAAGATGTATTGTAAACGTATCATGGGGTTCCTGTGGATGACTACAGTCCAGGAACCAGCCATGGATGCAGGTGCGAACACAGATAATAACCTTGGGACTGTGTCAGACCAAGGAGGCCAGCCATACCCAAATGGCGGGGGCACAATTGCTAATCACAAGGCAGTTGAGAAGACAGAGAATGTCTGTAAAACTGATGGCCCACGGGGAAGTCTGGATGAGAGCTGTGGGGTCCTGCCAGGGAACACAGGGACCAACGATCCCAAGGGAGGTGAGTGGTGTGCCCAGGAGGTGGTTCCAGAGAGAGGGGGATGTGACATGCTGATCCAGATGCAACCTACAGGAGTGGAGTCTTTAGACCAGGCCACATTACCCGTTGGAATTACTATTTTAATGGGTGCCCTAAAGGAGTGTTTTACCCATGCAGTGGGGCAGAAGAGTGCATGGGTGCTGTTTTTTGGGGGATGGGATGGCAATGGCACCCTGGAACTGTATTGATTACCCTGGCACAGAGGACTGTTGGCAGAACCAAAGCCAAGCAAACAGTCTGGATGGGAACATCTATGCTCACTGGCGCTTGGGAAAGGCTGTAATGGACTGTGGACCTTTGAGGTAGCTTCAGCTGATAAGAAATGTCAGAGACTAAGCCACAGACCAGAGGGCAGGGGAGGTTATGATCCCTGAGATCCTGCCAAATAGAAACCCAGCAAATCTGTTTGTTAAAGAGGGACCACATTCCTTATTGTGTCCCAAAGCAAGGAGAGCTGCAGCACAGTGCCCTGACGGGGGTTCCAGGTGAGATGGAATACACGCACCGACTGTGGTCCAAGGAGATGAAGAAATGGAGTCAGAACATTGCTCCAGGTGAGCAGGGGTACTGTGCCCAGAATGTGGTGCAAGGGAAAGTTGAGCTTCCAGTCCAGACCACTATTATGGATGCTGGGTTCAGGATAAGACCTGTATGTTCCTCCCTGGAGGTATTAGTTTATCGGACGCCCAAGGAAAATGTTTCCCCTCAGACATTGGGAAGAGGAGGGCACTGGCCCTGGCTTTTGGGAGGGGGGTTAGCCATGTCACTTTTGAGACTGGGTACCACCCTGGGACTTGTTGGACTGGGGGAACTAATAGGCCCGAGGACTGTTTTAGATGCAACTGCCCAAGGAAATTTTTTCCCCAATGGATGTGGAGGGAGGGAGCATGTGCCATGGCCCAGGGGAGGGGGATGGCAATTGAGCCATGGAGGCTATGTCCAAAATTGTGTGCCCATTGGAATTGGAAGAAATGTGAACTGTGGGGCAATTACAACTCTATCACTCGCACAAGTGAAATCAGTGTGGCTAGAAATTTGTCCGGCAGGATGAATTCCTAGGCCACACTAGGATGGGGGAAACTAGCGCTAGCTGTTATGAACAGAAGGGCCCACTGGACTATTCGGGGTTCATCAGTTATTATATGTGTGGTCAGAATGTACGAACAACTTGCTTAACAGTCTGGGATATTCAAAGGGTTAATAATTCTAAAGAATTGATATGGCCCTGCGATCGACCACGTGTGAAGGCCCTGGCTTTAGTCATGAAGGGGAGAGCTAGTATTATGTCTCTGTAAGAGGAGAAAAATTGTGTAATGAGAACAAGAAAGCCAGGTGGGTGAGGGGGTAGCAAGCTATTTGCCTAAGAGGATGGGCTAGAACTGGGGGGAAGTCTTTGGTGTTATGTGTCATCTGAAAATGTGTTTTGAAAAATAAAGAAATGGCCAGTCTGATTTTGGACACACTAAACAAAGGTGGTGCCGGAGCCTGCTTATACTAATCAAAGGTACATGGTGTGTAATTCTTAGATCCTAAGAAAAGGGATCTGATGGTGCCTGTCATCTGAAGTGTCTGCTGGTGTTGAGATCTGAACAAAAAGTTCTGACCTATATAGAGAAAGAGACTTGGGGTGAGCGTAGTCCCCCAAAACTTAGCGGGCACGACAAATGCCAATACTGTTCTAGTCCATGTGGTTGGGCTTGATATTTATTAACTCTTAGATTCCCGAGATCAATATGACCCTGAAATGAAACATAAAATAAAATGATTTTTGATTGCCGATTTGCAAGCTTGAGACTGTTGTGCAATTAATTCTAATGTCATCACTTTCCCCATCATTTGCAGTGCAGTATTTATGTTTTGCTTTTACATTGCTACGGATATGTCTATAACCCCTTTGTGTGTCCTCTCTAGTACTTGTAGGGTTTCTTCTACATTTGCCATTTACGGGTGTGAAAACATTTGTGGGCTTGAGGAATTGTAGCAATTGAATAGCGATTTGCGAATGTAACTCTTGCGAACGTCATAGATCAAAGGCTTAGATAGGAAGTAAGTTACAGTTGTAACAACAGCAAGGGTTTCAAGCCCGTAACATGTAGCCCGTTTGCAGCTTGCAAAAAAAAACGCCAATCGAATAGCAAATTAACTTCCGGTCTCCATTACAGGCTACTGTAACTTACAATTGCTCAATTGAATGAGGCTCAGTGCCTTTTATATGTGCTGATCTCCTCCTTTACAAGCGCATGTGATTTTGATACTTTCTATAGTAAATTAAAGTATACTATAGTTTGACAGGAAAGTATAGCAACTTGTCTCTGATCTAATTCCAAGTTTATTTTAGTTTATCTAGTAGTGAAAATATGTTATACTTTACTTGCAAGCTAGATTGTTTTTAGAAATAAAATAATTCTGTTTTGTGGATTGTTGACTTTTCTCCTAATGTCCTAGAGAGTGATTATTAAAGAGAGATGTACGTGACTTTTTGACCAAGGTCCCATTATAAATCTTGACCTGTTCAGGGTCGTTGGAATATTAGTCAAAGACTATGAAATACTTTGCTCTAAAATCCACATTGGAGTAATTTGTTAGGTAAAGGCTGCATTTTCTGTTGTATTATCCTGGTTTGATTTTGGCTAGTTACCCTGACAATTCATTTGATCACTGATTTTATGATTGTTCCACCATTGATCCAGCCTGATGCCTACCCCCATTGTTTTGCCAATTCTGAGATCTGATACCAGTCCTTGACAACAGATTGTACCTTGACTACTTTTCATCTAACTGGACTTGAATCCAAGACCACAGTAGGTCTCTAAGCTCTGCCTCTGTTTTGTGGATCCTGTTAGTAACAAGTACAGGAAAATAAAAAACTGTATCTATTAATTGAAAAAACTTTTGAATTTCAGTGTGATTATGCCAAGGTCATTTTTTTTATTTTTACAAGTCATAATATCATATGTACCATTTATATTAGTATACTATATAATATACTAGCGACTTGCCCGTCAAAAAATGACGGCAATGTGATGTATATGTTTCTGAAGTTGTTTAGTTATTAACATATATTTTTGACACTTGTAAGTATTTTAATATGAACGTGTATTTTTGTAAAATGTTGATGTAATGGTTTTTTAAAATGTAATTTGTATCTGAAGAATTGTTAACTTTAATATACATTGAATGAATAGGAAAGCAAAAAGTAAAAAGCCTTCTTGAAACGTTGCGAATTTTAACATGAAGTTTAAAATATATGTAAGCAATAACCTTCAAAGTATCTATTTTGAAAATGTAACTTTATTTTTTATGTAAGTTTAGAAGTTGACAAAACATTTGTATAATTTTGAACATTATAAACAGGAACATAGCGAATACATTTTGTAACCTAATTTTTTATTAAAAGTATTAACATTTGAATGTAAAAACAATTGACCTTTAAATGAATCAGTATTAACATGCAATTTCTATCACAATAATTGTTAACTTGAATATACATTGAATGTAGAGGAAGGCATACAGTAAAACTCTGCTTAAAACGTACGTAATTAAATTAATTCATTACTGAGCACATAAACTGGCGATAAACATTAATGTAGTTAGTAATCTTAAGATAACAGACAATATTTACATTGTGACTTAAAAGGTGCTTGACCTCCTAACATCCACTTTGTAATCTGTTGAATGAAATAACTTGCAAATATATTTTTTAAACTTGTAACATTAGAAACATTAACATAGTGACTTAACATTTTAACATAATTTTTACTAACAATGCAAGTCAAGTATTTTGTGAGGCGAATCATTCTTAAACAGTACTTTCATTAATTATGACTGAATTAAACAACCAATTGTTAAGTATTTTGCAATGCTTTTAAAAAATGTTGGCATCTTGAATTTGTATCCTGCAAAGTTATAGTACTTCATAGTAGACAATGTTTTTAGTAAAAATACGTCCATCTTCTAATAAATCACCTTGACTTTCATTGTTTTCAATGTAAACTTTAATAGCCTGTGGATTTTTGCACCGTGACAACGCAACGTACAATTGACCATGTGCAAAAACTGGTTCTTCCAAGTAAATACCCACAGATTTGAAAGTCTGACCTTGTGATTTATTAATGGTCATGGCAAATGCCATAATAATGGGAAATTGTCTTCTTTGAAGTATAAAAGGGAGACTACTTTCACTTGGTGCTAAATCTATTCTTGGTATGAAAACTCTCTCTCCTTTATGGGTCCCAGTTAAAATTTCAGCATCTATAAAATGGTCCTTTAATTGTTGAACAATTAATCTTGTGCCATTGCATAGGCCTTTTTTGGGGTTCATATTTCGCAGTAACATGATAATTGCACCTTTCTTTAGCTGCAAAATATGTGGTGGCATTCCAGAAGGAGTTAAAGAGTTAATGAATTCAGTTGAAAAGTTTGCCTGACTTTCATTGTCATCAGCAAGTACAGAATCAGCACTGTGATAATTTCTTTGTGGTGCATTAATTTTTTTTAAGATTTCATTATTGAGTATTAATGCATCTTTATTTTTACACGTCAGTATGACTTGGTTGGCAAGCTCAGAATATTCTTCGTTATTTATGCTCCCTTCAAATATTGCCGATATAATATCTTGTTGACAAATCATATGAGGTGGTATCTCTACAGTGTCGTCAGGTAAATGTAGTATTTTTTCTGTTCTTCCTTCTCCAATTTTAATAAGCCAATCATTGAAATCAGTTTGGCCTTCTGATCTCATATTTTGTTGCAGTTGAAGATGGGTAAAATGTTTCCATACTGTACTTGACTTTATACATGTTTCAATAATGTCTGTTCGATTTCCATGTACAACGACAGGTAATGTTTGTCTAAAATCGCCACCCAACAAAATTACCTTTCCACCAAATGGAAAAATATTATCCATGACTTCACGAAGCAAACGGTCAATACATTGGAGGGCATAGCATGACATCATTGTGGCCTCATCTATTATAATTAATTTACATTTCTTCAATTTCTTTGCTTGTAAGGATGTCATGCGAATATCTGACACTGAATTTTCCAAAATAGGCACTGGCAGTTTGAATCCACTATGAACAGTTCTTCCACCTTCTAATAAAAGTGCAGCAATTCCAGTAGTGGCAAACGCCATTGCTATTTGTCCTTGTGCTCGTACTGAACTCATTAATAAATTGTACAAATATGTTTTTCCTGATCCGCCAGGTCCATCAAGATAGAAATAACGCTCTGTCACCATGTCATCATCTATAGCATTTTTAATGGCATGAAATGCTTGCAATTGTAGTGTATTTAAAGTTGCAAGTCTTTCTTGTGTTCTTTCTGCTTGTAGTTGAATGTCATAGTCTTCAAAGTTAATGTCATCTATTAGACCTGGATCAGGCAAATTAAAACTTGCACAACTTAATCCATGAGTTAAAAAGACTTCTTGAATTTCCATTAAGGCTTTTAAGTGTGCAATTGGTTCATTGTATCGTCGCATAAAGTCTTCAGCCATATTACTTTTAAAAGTCTCCCACAAAGCTAATGCATTTGGAGCATTTGAGAAGATACAAATAAAAGCAAATTGTTCTCTCATCTGTCGTGGCATTTGACATTGTGCTGCTTCTTCTAAACATCTTTCCCACTCTGTATCATCAGCGAGTAAGTTTCTATTTCTTGCAGCTAAATGGAAGGATTCATATACAATGTCATTAACAGTTCTTAATTGTTCAAAACTTTGTGCTCCTGGAACATTTAAAAGTAATATCCGTAAGCAAAATCGTTCAACATCTCTTGGACTGACTGTGTAAATTCGTGGAATTATTTTATTGCCTCTGGTTTTTCTTGCTCTCCATAATCCATTCACAAAAACATAGTGATATGGAATTTCAATATATAAGTATTGTGTTGCTTGAGCATCAGTGGAATTTAATGCAAACCATGCAGTTAGTGTAGTGTGACGATCTTCACTTTGGGCCAATGCATTCATTTCATTTCCAGAATGGAAATAGACTAAATGTCGTTGTGGCAAATGTACTGCTAACCTATATACTGCATGTGATCTATCATGCATTTCAAATTTTAAAAGCCGCCACATAGCTTCTGGCGCACTGACATAGCGAGCATCTACATGAGATGCAAGTTCATCATGTAGTAACTCACTACTTTCAGGGTTGTCTGCACTTTTGACGACTACAGTAGCTGCATCGTAACCTTTGTAAATATATTTGTAGACATATTTAATGGATTTGATGGAAGTGCAGGCTTCTACGTTGATGTGGGCGTTGTACTTCATGAGTAAATGTGGATTGTAGGGTACTACATATCTATTGTCCACTTTTTTTCCACGAATAATGGCACTATCTCCTTCTCTTCTTTTATAAAGTGGATATCCATCACAATTGGCATATGTTTTGTCTCTATAATCTTTTGGGAAATCTTTTGAACATTGATTATTTTCCATACATGGTGATTGTGGATTAAGGTCTCCACAGGGTCCATGAATCATGCGATGAGTAACAATCTCATATAGTCTACCATATAGTTCTGGATCCGGTAGTTCAGCAACTATGACTGCATCCACTTTGTCCGAAGTATCTAATTTATCTTTCTCTTGAAGTATTATGAGAAGATGTGCATGTGGAAGGCCTCTTTTTTGAAATTCAATGGTATATACATAAGCAAGACATTTGCCAAATAACTGATTTATAGTAAAGTCACGTATTAATTCATTTAATTTGATCTTAAAAACTCTGGCTACTAAATCTGGTCGATCTGAAGCACTTTGTCCAAGAAGTAGATTTTGAATAATTTCTGGCCATTGTGGATTACATGTAAATGTCACAAATAAATCTGGTTTTCCAAATTTTGTCACAATAGCCATAGCATCATTGTATCTTTCTCTCATATTTCGAGGAGATCCTTGAAAGGAAGATGGTAAAATGATGGCTTTGCCAGCTGTCATGTCTCTGCTTGTAGCCACGTCAGCAACATAGTCCATGAGTCCACAATATTGTTCTACACGTAGTTTATCTTGTTGATATTTTATAAAGTTTAAATTATTTGCCTCAACTTGCAAATATGAATCAATAATCCATTGTTGTGTTAGTTTTCCACCACATAAAATGGGATTAAATTCATCTCTAATGGCAATTTGAGCAACTTTAAATTCAAGCATAGAAACATTATTTCGGATTCTGGCTTTAGCATTTGGGTAACTGGGAAGTGTTAATTTTGGTTGCCAACCTGCTTCTCCGTGTGGGAAAAAGATGGGATATGTCATTGGATCTAAATTTGGAATAAGGAAATTAATATTAATAAATGGTTGGTCCTCATTTCTGGGATATACTCTAATGTCTCTTTGAAATGGTGGTTCTCCTTCATCATTGTGAAAGACCATTGCAACCTCATTTGATGTTGGCAAGTTATAACGACGTTTATCAGTATGTCTGTCTCTTTTAAGCACCATATTAACCTTTGGCATGGGTAATTGATGTCTTTGTGCATGAAGTAGTTGTTCATTTTCTACTTCTGCCAATTTTTTGTAAGCTTTACTGTAGGGATTGTTGTCCATAATGTTATTTAGCTCTATAAAAACACTGGGTAAGCATTTTTTATTTTCTTCCATCTGCATACGTTGGTCAACAGCTTCCATTGTATCTAGGACATATAGTTGAGCGAATTTTCTTTGCTCTCCTTCCTCTGGATGTAAATGGGAAGTGCGATGATAAATTTGTCCTTGGACTTTAAAACAGTAAGGACCATGTCCTGGTACATTAGCAGCCAATGTTGCCCCCATAGATGCAAATGATATGGCACTATTGTAGGATCGTATGTTTGTCTTAAAATTTTTGTAATTTGGAAAAGTAGGTTCAGTCATAATATTTAGTAAATAGGTTGGAAATTGTTTCCTTTGTGGAAGTTTGAACTTTCCTTTTTGACAACAACTAATAAATTGTCCATCTCGGGGTCTCTCCTGTTTAAAATAATAAGCCTCACAAAATTGACATTGAGTAGTCATGTCCCCACAACTATGAACCTCTACTGCTAAAGACTTCATTAAAGGACAATTTGCAACGCATATTGGATGTTGACTTTGATATTCATCAGATGAAAAGTCATGAAATGTTTCAACAACAGGTTCTAAATGTTTAGTTTTTTTCGTAGATTTTCTTGGTATATGTTGGACTTGTTCGGTTGAAATGTCCTGTAAGTTTTTAGTAAGAGTTTGTAAATGCTTTTTTTTAGTATTTTTTTTTTTTGGTCTGTCTTGACTGGTATGTTGTAAAATGTCATCTGATGTTTTAGGAACAGTTTGTAAATGCTTTATTATTTTTTTATTTATTTTGGTTGTATCTTTCATTTTTGCAGCTGATATTCTTTTATTTGCAAGTCTTTTGCGTTCTTTTTCTCTTCGAATTTCTTTCTCCTCCGGTGTCTGCTGGGCGGCCCATCTCTCTTGTCTTTCTCTAGTTTGACGTCTTTTCTTCTCTTCTTTGGTTTCGTTATCAGCCATATTAATCTGTAAACGGAAACAAATAAATGTAATTGTGTATATTTAAATTTGTAATTCCTGTTAAAGATTATTGTGCACAATTGTTGAAATAAAAGGCAAATCATGAATGTATCATTGATATTTAGTTAAATTTATAATTCCTGTCTTCAGTGGCTCAGAATTTGTCCAATGGAATACTGCTGTAAATAAGCATGTAACATATTTATTTAAAATAATGGTTTTATTTATTAAAAACTTTGTTTGTGGATAGATATTTACCACTGCAAAACTTCTTTGCTGAAAAAAAAAGTGATGTGGTTATTGAGCTATGTATTGCATAGTAGCAATTTAAATAAAATAAGGGAGATAGTAAATTAATTAATTTATTTTTCTGTTGAGACGGATGCAAGTGAAAGCAGTTTCTTTAGTGTTATACTTTAGTAGTTATTATAGTTTACCTTGGTTGAAGTGTGATTTAAATCCGAATGTTTGTTGGTCCTCGTTTCAAAATCGTTGTCCAATGGTGTGGTCCTCTGTCGGAAGTCCTCGTCCGATGGTGTGGTCCTGTGGCGATAGCCCCTGTCCGATATTGTGGTCCTGTGGCGATATCCCTCGTCCGATGTTGTGGTCCGTTGGTGAAAGTCCTCGTCCGATGGTCTGGTCCTGTGTTGAAATTCCTCGTCTGCTGGTGTGGTCCGAGTCCTCGTCCGATGGTCCGGTCCTGTGGAAAAAGTCCTCGTCCGATTGTCTTCACGCAGTATCTGTTGTAATGTAAAATAGAAAATGTTGTTTGAGTGAAATGTCTTTTAAATAAGTAAAAAATGTATTAATTTTGCTGTATTGTATCAGTTATGGTTATTTTTTTCAAATATTTTGTTTTTAACTTTCTGTACAATCCCAAGACTTTTGTTATTCTTATTTAAGGTTCTTAGTAAGGCTTGTGGGTTGTGATATATTAAATAAGAATATGAATTTATTTTGCTATGTGTTTATGTTCGTTTTTGTACAATCCTGTTTTGTGCGCACCACTTGTGGTATACTTATTTCACCTTTATTTGGATGGTTATAGTTAGTGAAACATGAAATAATAGACTTAATGTAGTTTGCTATGTGTTTGTGTTAGTTTTTGACAATCCTGTTTGGTGCGCATCACTTGTGCAAAACTAATTTCTTCTTGATTGTACAGGTTATAGGTTGTTAAACATTAAAGAAGAATGTTAATATAGTTTGCTATGAGTTTGTGTGCTTTTTTATACAATGCTATTAGGTGCACAACACTTTTGTTATTCTTATTTTTGGTTATTTGTAAGGCTTATAGGTTGTTAAAAATTTAATAAGAAATTCTGTTTTGTGTGTAGCAGTTTGTGTGTCATTGAATTGCGATTTGGCTAATTGAATTGTGCCCTAAATAAGCACATAGCATATTAGTTAAAATAATTTTGTAGTCATTGAAAAACTGTATTTTTGATATTTTTTTATTAACTAAAACCTTAGTTTTAAGCAATTGTTATGTTGTTATTTAGAGCCCTATTCAATTGGGCAAATTGCAATTGAATGAGGGCCTTTGTGTGTACCATATGTTGCATAGTTTGGCCCTCATTCAATTGCATTTTTTACAATGTAATAGTACTCTAAGGCCGTAATTGAATTGCAATGTAGAAATTTGAATAGGGTTGTAAATAAGCACATCACATATATTTGTTAAAATACAGTAAGGGCCTAAAAGTTCTTATTTATAGCCATATTTAATTTTCCAAAATAGCAATTGAATAAGGGCCTTTGGTTACTGCATTTGTTATATTGTGAGCTCCTCATTGAATTGTGTTTTGGCCAATGGAATAGAGCTCAATATCAGCACAGAGCATATGTTTTTACGGAATTTTGTATTTAGTGAACTTGTATCCAAAAGGAACGTGTTCACAAAAGAAAATTTTCATTTAAAAAATATGCTCTGTGCTTATATAGAGCGCTATTGAAATGGGCAAATCACATTTGAGTGAGGCCCTTGGCCATTAAAGACATATAGGTCCTCATTGAATTGCAATTTTGCCAATTGAAGAGGGCTCTATATAATCACATAACATATTTATTGAGCAAAGTTTTTAGTTATTGAAAACTTTGATTGTGGTTAGAAATTCAGTAACTAAAAAGTTCTGTATAAAAAAAATGTTATGTGCTTATATAGAGCCCTATTGAAATGAGGAAGTTGCAATTGAATAAGGCTCATGGTTATTTCTTGTTTATACTTAATACTTTACCTTGATAGAAGTTTTGAATGACAGACGGTCCCCTCCTGCCAATCTTAATCCGCCGGTCTTCTTTTAGTGTCTGTTTGAAAAAGAAAGTGAAATAGTTATTTGTATATTTATAATTTGTCATGTAGCAAAGCATGGCCTTTTGAGCATGTAATGTCTTGTTGTATCTTACCTCTTCAAATTTGTTGGTGTTCTTTAAAAGGGATTGTGCTTCACAGTGCACGGTGCAAATTGTTGAGAGACGCTGTTGATGCAGAGTCTGTTTGAATATGAAAAGAAATAGAAAGATTCAGCTTTATCTGATGTATTGAATTGCAGTAAATTAATTCAATTAAACTTATTTTTTGTTGGGGGCTACACACATATGTCACATACATGAAGCACATTACATAGTTTAATGTAATTATTTTGTGTACGTGTGACATATCCGTATACATGAGTCATATTAAATGGTAAAATTAACCTTATATTTTTTTTTCCAACACACATAAATGTGTGTGTGTGAGATGTAACTATAGATGATACACATATATGTGCGTGTGACATATCAGTATACATGAGATATAATGTCATTTAAATGTAGTTGTTTACTGATTTTGTTGTAAGCTAATTTTGTTGCATTGGCAATACACATAAATGTGCGTGTCACATGTCACTATACATTATAGACATATATGTCGGTGTCAGATGTCACTATAAAGGGGCAATACACAGAAATGTGCGTGTCAGATGTCACTATACATTATAGACATATATGTGCGTGTCACATGTCACTATACATTATACACATATACGTGCGTGTCACATGTCACTATACATTATAGACATATATGTCGGTGTCAGATGTCACTATGAAGGGGCAATACACAGAAATGTGCGTGTCAGATGTCACTATACATTATAGACATATATGTGCGTGTCACATGTCACTATACATTATACACATATACGTGCGTGTCACATGTCACTATGAAGGGGCAATACACAGAAATGTGTGTGTCAAATGTCACTATACATTATAGACATATATGTGCGTGTCACATGTAACTATACATTATAGACATATATGTGCGTGTCAGATGTCACTATACATAAAGCTCTGTTTAATTTTTTTTGTGAGCCTATACACATAAATGTGCCATACATGATGACTACATAAATCCTAGTTTATTTTTTTATTTGTTTGACCTGACCTGATAATAAAATGTAATATATTATAGCTTACCTGTCAGTTGTAATTTGCACAATGTAAAGTAGTAAATTAGTAAAGAATTGTCTTCTCAAGTAAAAGCAGCAGTTATCTCAGAAGTCACTCCGTTGATCACCTGAGGAGAAATGTATTTTTTATTTGGAAATAGCCAGTATTTATAAACTTGTAGAAAGTTCTGGAAAGTGAGACCGTTAGAACGCAATACGCATGCGCTATTTGCGTTCCAGCTTACAATTTGCGTTCCATCCGCCATTTTAGGCGTATTACTGTTCAAAATGGTGTTTAATATGATTGTGATACGTTCCGCATAGTATGTGTTTCATTATTGCGAGTAAGTGTAGTGTAGTTACGTCTGAAGCCTCGTTTTCGTTTTGTTCGTCGGCCATTTTTTCTCTCGCTTAGCGATGGTATTAGTGTCTAAAGTGTTTATTTTGATTTAAATGTAGGTGTAACTTGTTTTTTTGAGGTGCTGGCTGGTTCCTCTTGCTGTAGGTAAGCTTTTTATGTGTTTGTTGTGTGTCTTTGTTAAGTTTTAAATGTTTGTATGTCGGCGTGTTGCGTCCGATGTTTGCGAAGTCGTAATGTGTGGTAACGTGTCTCGTATGGTGTTTGCGTGTGTAGCCTCGTTTTCGTTTTATTCGTCGGCCATTTTTTTTGTCGCTTAACAAACTATTTAGTGTCGAAACTCTTTTATTTTGAGTGCAATTAAGTTGTAAGTTGCATTTTTGAGGTCCTGGGTGCTTCCTGTTTGTGTAGGTAAGGTTTTTATGTATGTGCTGTGTGTATGTATTGTGTTTGTAATTTTGTAATGTTCGCGAGTTGCGTCCGAGTGTTGCGAGGCCGTAATGTGTGTGAACGTGTGTCGTATGTTGTTTGCGAGTGTCGTAATGTGTTTGAACGTGTGTCGTATGTTGTTTGCGAGTGTCGTAATGTGTTTGGACGTAAACTTTTTTTTTCAAGGGTCGCAGTTGCTGCAACTGAAGACCTCGCTTTGCGAGGTCCTCTGGTGCTGGCATGGAGCGCCTGCGGCGCTCCAAGCCAGCAACTGAGGCCCTCGCTTCGAGTGTTGCGAGGCCGTAATGTGTGTGAACGTGTGTCGTATGTTGTTTGCGAGTGTCGTAATGTGTTTGAACGTGTGTCGTATGTTGTTTGCGAGTGTCGTAATGTGTTTGGACGTAAACTTTTTTTTTCAAGGGTCGCAGTTGCTGCAACTGAGGCCCTCGCTTCGCGAGGGTCCTCAGTTGCTGGCAAGGAGCGCCTTCGGCGCTCCATGCCAGCAACTGAGAACCTGGCACAGTGCCCTCGCTACGCGAGGCCCGCGACTCGCTGCGCGAGCCGCGGCCCTCGCTACGCGAGGCCCGCGACTCGCTGTGCGAGTCGCGGCCCTCGCTTCGCGAGGCCCGCGACTCGCTGCGCGAGCCGCGGCCCTCGCTACGCGAGGCCCGCGTCTCGCTGCGCGAGCCCCGGCCCTCGCTTCGCGAGGGCCGCGGGCTCGCTACGCGAGCCCGCAGCGTTAGCAACAACTCGTACGCTCACAACTATATATGTGATATAAGTATTATAAGCAAACTGAAATAAAATGCAAAAAATACCAACCAAAGGCCAAAAAATAAAACCCACTCCAAAGCATGTAATGTTGCCACAGGACAAGCCATTCAGTTTCCACCCGCGGTGCAAGTTTTGTGCACGATTTTAAGCCTTGATGGCTATTGGAAATAGGTGCCCTGGGTCGTTGCCCAATTTGCCCACTGGGTAGAGCAAGCCCAGACAGCAATGTGCTCTTTTAATGAAATCATGCAATATGGTAAAGGAAATATTTTCTTGTAACATTACAGTTTTATACTTTTACACAAATTAACTTTTTTGCTATTGTATCAATATCTTCATTCTAAAGCAATTTCATAGTACATTGCCGGCAACCTTCAGAACACAATACTACAGCATTTTATTCACAGTAAACACTAATGAAAAATATAATTATGGACACTAGGCTATGTGTTACCTGTACAATTTTCTTATACATTATGGATAGTCTTATTAAATAATACCTTCCATGACTAAATGTAATTAGTGTTGCTATGTAGTAATTACTGTCACTGCCCTCTTGTGGATTAATCTAGCAAGCCACATTTAAAACAGCCTATGTACTTGGAATTTTGCATGCAATTATTGTGATGCACAATCTTGATGGGTCTTTGGAGAATTCCCGAGTATTAATATTGTGAATGCTAAGGTTAGCAGAATCCATACATATGGCATATACATACAATTGCTCACTAAAATCCTTCTTAATCTTTGATATTTTGCACCACATTGATTTTCTTTAAGCCACAGATATGCCCATGGCAGCAAAATTAAAACAGCCAAATCTTCTTTTGTTCCTTCTACAGCTCTATAACAGTTTAAGTCTTTTTAATTCATTGTCAGATATTCTAAATGTAGTTATAATTTTCTTTTTTATATACAGCCTGGATTGTTTAATTTGAATAATATTACTTAAGACGACTATAATACAAGGTTCTGATTTTTATTTCAGTGGAATTAGCAAAATATATGTGAGTACTCTGTTTTTTGAAGATGTGTATTATATTAAACTAGCCATATTATAAATATTTATTTTTAAGAAAGTGCAATTCTTATTATGGGCTCTCTGGTAATTTGCTAATGCTGCATGTGTAGCAAACCTAATTTAAAAGTTCACTGCAAAATCAAGTTTAACAATGAATAGCATTTCCTTTAATACAACATCAGACTTCAGCAGTAAGAAACAATCTGGAATGATTTTGGGAACAGAATCTGATTGGATGTTTCACAGAAATAATTGGGTATTCAATACACTAACCAATGGTGATGTGCAGAGAGACTGCCAAGGAGTACAACTAAGCTCTAAAATACATACTAAAATAAAAAGAAAGCTATAATCACAGTATATCTCCAACAAAGAGCACCCTTTATCACAATACACAATTTTATTATTTATACAAAGGCCCCCATTTAATTCCAAGCCCGTAATTACCTTCATACAGCCCATTTGTCTGTGGGTTAGAAATTTGTTACAGTTACAAATGTATTTAATTGACTCAAGCCTGCACTTACAGGCTCACATGCCCAACACGCAAACCATGAACCCGTAGCATTTCAGGGCATGATCCTGATCAATTAAGCAAGCCCGTAAGTTACAATTTAGACAGAGCCAATAGTAAATGAGACCGTCATCATGCCGTGAGTAAAACATGGCGTTTAGACTACAATTAAATTGTGTTTAGAAGTCTGATTTGTGATCGTACTCGCAATACAGAAATGAAGAAATCCATAATAGTTAATAAATCATCTGTTCTAGTCCATGTGGGTGGCCTGATATGTATTAACTTCTTGATTCCTGGGATCAATATAACATGCAAATAAAACATGTTTTTTTTCTTTTATTGCAGATTTGCAAGCTTGAGATTGTTGTACAATTTATTTGAATGCCTTTCATTGCTTTACCAATATTTTTAAGTACAGTAGTGTGTGTTTATTTGCTTTTACAGTGTTACAAACAGGTTTTTAACCCACTTGCGAGTCCTATCTAGTACTTATAGAATGTTTTGATACATTTGTCATTTAAAGGTTTGAAGACAATTGTGGGCTTGTTGAATTGTTGTAATTAAATGTGGATTTTGCATCTTTAGCACTGGTAACCTTTGCAGGCTTGAAACATCAAAGGAAAAGTTAGGACAGAGTTACGTTTGACAACTGCAGTGATTTTGAGCCTGTAACTCGCAAATGGTTTGCAAGTTACAAAATGTAGCCACTTAAATATCTGTAACTCTTACAGACTCCATTACGGGCTCTAGTAATTGCGATTTGGACAATTAAATAGGGGCATATGTCTCTGCAGTTCATGGGAATCAATTCTGAGTACTTCATTTGTTGGTATTTAAAGCATTTCAATTTGAAACAATTGGTTGGGTAACTTTCAAAGTAAACTCTAAAGCTAAAAAGTATATTAAAAATTCAAATATTATTATTGTTTAAAAAAAAAGAAAAATATGGTACTGGACAATTTTTTTTCATTAAAATTCTTATGGAGAAAGTTGTGCATCGATAATCGATAATTTATTTACATACACACATCTACATTTCATGGCATATGCATAATCTGCCTACAACAATTTTGAGGGTAATTATCATAAACTTTAATATTAAAATGCATATGTGTATATATCACCTGAGGACTCCGTACGACAGGGCACTGGTGAAATGCATAATATCCTTGTAATCCAAGAAAAAGGGAAAAATAATTACATTAAACTCTTAGGAAGATACAGTTTTTATCTATGGCTGACACTGGTAGGATAAGCCACTCAGTGCAACTATAAGGACTGCATACTGGTACCACAGTACAGAGCTTCCATACACAGCTCTACTTGTGAAAAAAACAGCTTTTACAGAGACTTTAAGTATCTTTGTGGTAAGAAATGACCACAATGCAAAGATCTGTGAGGACAGACATTATCTGTGTAATGTAATTATGCAATTTTAATTATATTAGCTGCATTAATCCCAACGGAACGTCTATTTTCCTTCTCTTTTGGATAACACATGCTGGAGAAAGTGGTATAGAGGAAAGCAGCATATACATTATTATTATTATTATCTTTATTTGTAATGCACCAACATATTCTGGATCACTGTACAAGGGTTAAGTACAAGGCAAAACAAAAGTTACACATTGCAAACAGTGAAGGGCCCTGTCTTTGAGTTTAGAATCTGGTTTGCATAGTGCTTTCCCTAAACCACCTTTTAAGATTGAAAACTTGCAATCTATTCAGACTCAATCCCAGTCAAAAGCTCCTTTATTGCAAATACCTTTGAGCAATATAAACACACACACACACACTATGTATATATTTAATTTTTTCATGTATAGATATACTGTGAGATTGTAAATTGGCCACTTGGAAGAACAAACAGAATAAATAACTGTTGATTGATCATATCAGCTATTATCAAGTGGATTTACCTTAAAAAGTAAAGGCTGATAAACTGCAGAGTGCACTAATTGTGCCCAGGTGAGAGGGGTGTGGCTTGACTGTTAAACTTGTATAAAAGGTTTGTGAGCTGGTTTGGGGCCTGTTTACAAGTGGATTTACCTTACAAGTAAAGGCTGATAAATTGCAGAGTGCACTAAGTGTGCCCAGGTGAGAGGGGTGTGGCTTGACTGTTAAACTAGGATAAAGGATTTGTGAGCTGGTTTGGGGCCTGTTTACAAGTGGATTTACCTTACAAGTAAAGGGTGATAAATTGCAGAGTGCACTAATTGTGCCCAGGCGAGAAGGCAGAAGTTAATAGAAACCGGAGAAGGGGAACTTGTGAGCTTGCGAACATTTTCAGTATCAAGTGCAATTCTAGTCAAAGCCTAGGAGTTTAAATAAAAGGAGGGCCTTCAAAGAAAAGGGAGGGCAGATTTATAGTGCAAAGGAGGAAAACTTTATATAAATATATTAAATTATATTCTTTATTTTTCCCACTGAAATTTCGTAGACAATAATAATAATTATGAGTCAGTCCAGTGGCAACCTTATTTAGTGTACATCCTGTCAAATGTATGCACTACTGGAACAGATGATCCAGGGTCCATACCTCTGTGACAGGTGTGAGCATGTTGCCTCTTTGGAAGCTCAAATTGAAGATCTGGAGAGGAGAATTGCAGCACTTAGTGATATTGCTCCACTGGAAAGGGAGTTGGTGCTCACGGAGCACAGTTTAGCTGGGCCTAGTATGGAGGGAGGAGCTGGGGCTAGTGAGGATGGCCAGGGAGGTAGCTGGGTTACAGTTAGAAGGGGAATCAGAGGGTACAGGAGGAGGCAGGCCAGTTCTGAGTTGGCAAACAACAACAGATTTGCCAGATTGAGTGAAACTGTTGGCGATGTCCATTCAGGAATGGCAATGCCAGATAGAGCTGTTCCCTCTAACAGCCGGGCGAACAGCTCTACTGGAGAAGAGGGAGGGCAGAATAGGCAGAGCAATAGACATGTTTTGGTGGTAGGGGACTCTATTATTAGGAAGGTAGACAGGGTAATTTGTCACCCAGATCCCAGCAATCGAACAGTTTGCTGTCTCCCGGGTGCTCGGGTTCGGCATGTTGTGGATCGGGTGGATAAATTATTGGGAGGGGCTGGTAATGAACCGGCGGTCTTGGTACACATTGGTACCAATGACAAAGTTAGTGGAAGATGGAGCGTCCTAAAGAATGATTTTAGAGAATTAGGGAATAAGCTTAAAGCAAGGACCTCCAAGGTAGTATTTTCTGAGATACTACCAGTGCCACGTGCTAGCCCAGGGAGGCAGAAGGAGCTTAGGGAGGTTAATGCGTGGCTAAAAAAGTGGTGCAGTGCAGAGGGTTTTGGGTTTTTAGAGCACTGGGCTGACTTCTCACTTGGGTACAATCTCTATAGCAGGGATGGATTGCACCTTAATGATGAGGGCGCTTTTGTGCTAGGGAATAGGATGGTAGAACGGCTGGGGGAGTTTTTAAACTTGTAGGTGGGGGGGAGGGACTATATAGAAGTATTGGGGTAAATAGGGTAGAGAGGGAAAGGGATGAATTATTTACCCATGGGGGAGGAGAAGGGGGGAGGGTTACAATAGAAAGTAGGGAGATATTAATAGGGGCCTCAAATACAGTGGCAGGCACTTCACATCAGCAGAGCCATAGCAACATAAAGTGTATGATTGCAAACGCAAGAAGTTTGCCTGGGAAAATGGATGAGCTAGAAATATTAGCAGTACAAGAAAAATGGGGCTTAATAGGCATTACGGAAACATGGTGGGATGAATCTCATGACTGGACTGTTAATCTGGATGGTTATAACCTATTTAGGAAAGATAGGGGAAATGGTAAAAGAGGAGGAGGGATCTGTCTTTATGTTAAGCCTGAATTTAAGCCTATAGTTAGAGAAGATATTTATGCAGGCACTAACGGCATCATTGAATCCTTGTGGGTTGAGCTAAATAGTGGAGGAGCTAATTCTAAATGCATATTGGTGGGAGTATGCTATAAACCCCCAAATATAGCTGAAAGTGAGGAAATACAATTATTGTTACAGATTGTAAATGCAGCTAAGCATGGGTAAGTTCTAATAATGGGAGACTTTAATTACCCTGATATAAACTGGATAAACGAGACCAGCAGCTCAGCTAAGGGGAGCAGGTTCTTGAGTACACTCAGGGATCATTATCTAGCCCAGGTAATACAAGAACCTACTAGAAATGGGGCCATCTTGGATTTAGTCATCACAAGTAATATTGATATAATATCAAATGTAAAAATAGGGGAACCCTTGGGGAACAGTGATCACAACACAGTCTCATTTGAGATTGAATACAAAAAACAGAGTTGTAAGGGGCCAACAAAAACTCTAAATTTTAAAAGGGCTAACTTTAATGGGCTACGGGCAGCAATACAACATATAGACTGGGACAAAGAACTTACAGGGAAGAATACTAAAAATAAATGGACAACATTCAAATCCTTACTAAATAAACATACTCATCAGCATGTACCATGTGGAAATAAAATAAATAGGAGTAAATCACATCCCATGTGGCTTAACAATGACTTAAAGATCATGATGAGGAAAAAGAAATATGCATTTAAATTATACAAGAAGGAGGGAACAGAGGCATCTTTATGTGACTATAAGGAAATCAACAAGGCTTGCAAAAGGGCTATTAGACTGGCTAAAATAGAAAATGAGAAGTCAGTTGCAATGGAAAGTAAGACTAACCCTAAAATATTTTATAAATATATTAATGGGAAGAAGGCCAGGAAGGAATCGATAGGACCATTACAATGTGACACAGGCCATCTGATAATTAGTGACCAGGAAAAGGCAGATGAGCTAAATAGGTTCTTTTCGTCGGTTTGCACAAGGGAGGTACCAGTGGTTGGGACACTGCAACATAATGGGGCTACACTACCTTCACTAAATAATTGGTTAACGCAGGAAGAAATACAAAAGAGGTTGGAGAAAATAAATGTTAATAAAGCCCCAGGTCCTGATGGAATACATCCAAGGGTACTGAGGGAGCTGGGTTCTGTAATAGCCAAACCATTATATCTAATCTTTAAAGACTCGCTCACTACAGGGTCTCTACCAGATGACTGGAGAAAAGCAGAGGTGATACCTATATTTAAGAAGGGATCTAGAGCAAATCCGGGGAATTATAGACCAGTGAGCCTCACTTCTGTAGTTGGGAAGCTTTTAGAAGGGTTAATAAGGGACAGAATACAAGAATATGTCTATTTGAACAGGATCATAGGTAGCAGTCAACATGGATTTATGAAGGAAAGGTCGTGTCAGACCAATCTAATTAGTTTTTATGAGGAGGTTAGTAGGAACTTGGATCAGGGCAACTCAGTGGATGTAGTCTTTTTAGATTTTTCAAAGGCATTTGATACAGTGCCACATGGAAGACTAGTGAGCAAACTAAGGGATACAGGAATTGCAGTAAATATCTGCTCATGGATCGAGAGCTGGCTAAAAGACAGGAAGCAAAGGGTTGTTGTAAATGGAACATACTCCGATTGGTCTAATGTGATAAGTGGGGTTCCTCAGGGCTCAGTATTGGGTCCTCTCCTTTTTAACATATTTATTAATGACATTGAAGTAGGACTCGAATGTAGTGTCTCCATTTTTGCTGATGACACTAAGTTGTGCAAGGTAATAAAATCAGATAATGATGTACTTTCCCTACAAAAGGATTTGCATAAATTAGAGAAATGGGCGGCTAAATGGCAGATGAGATTTAATACAAATAAATGTAAGGTTATGCATTTGGGAAGGAACAATAGCCAAGCAATCTATAATCTTAATGGAGCAAATCTAGGGGTATCAGATATTGAAAGGGATTTGGGAGTACTAGTGGACAACCACCTAGGTAACAGCGCTCAAAGCCAAGCAGCGGCTGCAAAGGCAAATAAAATATTAGCATGTATTAGGAAGGGTATAGAAGCCAGGGAAGAAGATATAATTCTGCCACTATACAAATCTCTAGTACGCCCTCATTTGGAATATGGAGTACAATTTTGGGCACCACCTCACAAAAAAGACATTTTAGAGCTGGAAAAAGTACAGAGAAGGGCTACAAAACTAATAAGGGGAATGGAGGGGCTAAGTTATGAAGAAAGACTAGCAAAATTAAACTTATTTTCGCTAGAAAAAAGGCGTCTAAGAGGAGATATGATTACGTTATTTAAATACATCCAGGGTCAATATAAGGCTTTGTCAAGTGAACTTTTTGTAGCAAGAGATTTTCAACTGACAAGAGGACATCCGTTGAGGTTAGAGGAAAAAAGATTTCACCTTAAACAAAGAAAAGGGTTCTTCACAGTTAGGGTGGTTAAACTGTGGAATTCTCTACCAAAGGAGGTGGTGACAGCGAATTCGATAGACAACTTCAAAAAGGGGTTAGATATATTTCTGAATAAAGAGGGCATTCAAGGCTATCCTAGATAACTAGCAAGGAATATTGATCCAGGGAGAAATTTGATCGCCAGTTTCTGGGGTCAGGAAGGAATTTTGCTTTTTTTTCCCCTTATGAGACAATTGGCAAAGTTTCAATGGTTTTTTTTTTTATGTTTGCCTTCCTCTGGATCAATTAACAATAATTAACAATTAATAATAATAATAAATAGTCCAAATTAAAAAGATCAATAGAGATCTAAAAAGGTTGAACTTGATGGACTAACTCTTTATTCATTCTCCAATACTATACTATTAATAATTATTTAATCAATAATTTAATTAATAACTAATCCGCATATTGCAGATCAGAGGAGATCTTAACAGGTTGAACTTGATGGACTGAAAGTCTTTCTTCAACCTTAATTACTATGTAACTATGTAACTATGTAACATATGTGTTTGTTTTTATAATACCTACTAGCGACTTGCCCGTCAAAAAATAATGACAATAGAATTGTAAGGCAGGTAATGCTGTTTGGTACACAAAGTAAGTATTTTGGTTGTGTGAGTACCTTCGGCGCTCATTGCGAGCCTCTTGGTTGGTGTATGTTTGGTTATGAAAGCTCCTTTGGCGCTCATTGTAAGGTTTGTGCTGATGGCCTTTTGGCTCGCATTGTGAGCCTCTCCCCTGGTGTAGTTGTGGTTCTGTAAACACCGTTGGCGCTGCTTGTGAGGTGCGTGCTGATCGCCTTTATCGTTTATTATAATTCTGTAATTTTTTTATTTGTTTTCTCTGTGTTTTTTTTTTAATGTAAATTAATGAATTAGTAAAGTTATAGATTAATATACTTTACCTATTTGTAATTAATATATGCAGGAAGCAATATGCTAAAGAGCTAACAATCTGTTTTGATTTTCCTGCAGCATACGATGTATATTTTCAGTGTTGGTGAGCTGAGGTGTAAGTGTCAGCAATGTCTGCAGTGTGTAGTGTAAATAGGCTGCGTGCTCGAGGGGAAACCGTTTGTTTAGCTGTGTTTTTCCGCATTTTGTAATATTAATGTTATTTATTTGCAGTTAGTGTTGTAAAATGGCTGCGATTGTGTATGTGTTGAGTGGGTGTGGAGCATTTAGCGTGCTTCCTAATAGTGTATTTAGTAGGTCTTGCGGTCCGTGTAAAAGGCGTATGTGCTTGGTGGTGTTTTGCGTGCTTAGGGGTCGTGTAGCCTCGTTTTCGTTTTTTTCCGGCAGCCATTTTTTCTCTCGCCTAGGGGATTTTCGAATATTTTTGTTGTCATTTTATTTTGTATTTAGTGTATTTTTCGTGTTTTTGCTGTGCGTGTGGTGGCCGCTAAGTTCGTATTTTTTGCGGCTCGTATTTTTTTCCCCCCTCAGTGGCGGTTTTATCTTCTTAGTGTTATGGGCCATAATTTTTATAGCCGATTTTTTCAATGTGCTACGGGTCTTGCACTTTGAATTGTGTTTTTGAGTTTTGTGTTGATGTGTAGTCCCGCGGGTTGTAGGTATTGTGCGCAAGGCATGCGGGGCTCCCTGCCTAAGTCTTACCGGGTCGTAGGGATGAGCGCCTATGGCGCTCATCTCCACCAGCGCAAGGAGAGGTCCGCGGAGCTTAGCGAGGTTCACGGTAGCGGCCCGCAACTGCGGCCCCCGCTTTGTGTTACGTTGCGTTACCAACGGATTTTAGCAAGCCCGGCTGCTGAGAACTATATATGTGATAAAGTTTGAGAAAAACATTATGTGAAGAATTTAACAAACAAAGGGCTCTATTATATGCCTCCCATAAGAACCCCTGTAAGGCTTATTTGTAGATACCTGGGCCCTCATTCAATTGCGATTTGGCCAATTGAATAGGGCTCTAAATAAGCACATAGCATATTTTTTTTAAATAAGTTTTTACTTAGTAAAATCCTTGCTTTTGGACAGATGGTTACTAACTAAAAACTTCTTTAAAAAAAATATGTTATGTGCTTATTCAGACCCCTAATACAATTGGCCAAATTGCAATTGAATAAGGCCCCTGGGCTTCTACTAAGAAACATGTGAAACTATCACATACAGTGCCTTGAAAAGTATTCCCCCCCCTTGACTTTCTATCTATTTTGTTACATTACAGCCTTAAGTTCACTGTTTTGTTAATCTGAATTTTATGTGATGGATCAGAACACAATAGTCTAAGTTGGTGAAGTGAAATGAGAAAAATATATACATAAAACTATTTTTTAGAAATAGAAAACAGAAAATTGGCATGTGCGTATGTATTCACCCCCTTTGTTATGAAGCCATAAAAAACTCTGGTGCAACCAATTACCTTCAGAAGTCACATAATGATGTCCACCTGTGTGCAATCTAACACTGCCATGAAGACCAAGGAACTCTCCAAACTAGTAAGGGACAATGTTGTTGAGAAGTACAAGTCAGGGTTAGGTTATCAAAAAATATCCAAATCTTTGATGATCCCCAGGAGCACCATCAAATCTATCATAACCAAATGGAAAGAGCATGGCACAACAGCAAACCTGCCAAGAGACGGCAGCTCACTAAAACTCACGGACCGGGCAAGGAGGGCATTAATCAGAGAATCAGAGAGGCATCACAGAGACCTAAGGTAACTCTGGAGGAACTGCAGAGTTCCACAGCAGAGACTGGAGTATCTGTACATAGGGCAACAATAAGCTGTACGCTCCATAGAGTTGGGCTTTATGGCAGAGTGCCTAGAATAAAGCCATTCCTTAAAAACAAAATAGGACGTTTTGAGTTTGCGAAAAGGCATGTGGGAGACTCCCAAAATGTATGGAGGAAGGTGCTCTGGTCTGATGAGACTAAAATTGAACTTTTTGTCCATCAAAGAAAATGCTATGTCTGGCGCATCTGTTTTTCAGCAGCTGGGATTGGGAAACTGGTCAGAGTTGAGGGAAAGATGGATGGTGCTAAATACAGAGATATTCTTGAGCAAAACCTGTACCACTCTGTGAGTGATTTGAGGCAAGGACGGAGGTTCACCTTCCATCAGGAGAATGACCCCAAAACAAACTGCTAAAGCAACACTTGAGTGGTTTAAGGGGAAACATGTAAATGTGTTGGAATGGCCTAGTCAAAGCCAAGACCTCAATCAAATAGAAAATCTGTGGTCAGACTTAAACATTGCTGTTCACAAGCGCACACCATCCAACTTGAAGGAGCTGGAGCAGTTTTGCAAGGAGGAATGGGCAAAAATCCAAGTGGTAAGACGTGGCAAGCTCATAGAGACTTATCCAAAGCGACTTGGAGCTGCGATTGCCGCAAAAGGTGGCGCTACAAAGTATTGACTTTAGGGGGGTGAATAGTTATGCACATTGACTTTTTCTGATATTTTGTCCTATTTGTTGCTTGCTTCACATTAAAAAAAAAACATCTTCAAAGTTGTGGGTATGTTCTGTAAATTAAATGATGCAAATCCTCAAGCAATCCATGTTTATTCTAGGTTGTGAGGCAACAAAACATGAAAAATGCCAAGGGGGGGGTGAATACTTTTGCAGGGCACTGTAGCTCCCACAAATGGGTGTTTTCCTTTAGTTCTCTAGCTCTAATGTGTGCTTGCAGCCTGCCTTAACTATACCCTTAGGAAACTCACAGTCTGAATCTCAGTAGTCTCCATAGGAATACTAAGGGATGCTATTCACTACCTAACGTGGACACATTATACTAGTCTTCTCATACTGTGCCTATGACCCACTAACACTTATGAGCCCAGGAATCCTTCGGGCCCTCCTGCAACCCTCAAAGCAGAAGGGTTGGACCCCTATGTAGCCACTAGCTATACTCATTAGAATAACACTAGCCTGTTTTCTGATTGGTTAAAAGCATAATCAATCAAAATGTACAAAGTGTCTATTAGATACACTTTTAACCAATCAGAAACGGGACAGGAGCTATTCATTTATTCAATTCGGATTGGTTGAGATATGGTTGACACATATTTTAGACAACCAGAAGCCCAGGAAACAGTATATAAGGCAAAGTTGTGGTCTTAGCTTAACTAATCTTTTAATTTTTTAGAATGTATTTTTTTTGGATAGGCTTTTCAATGGCAAGAAGATGATGATCAAGGGTCTTCAATCGGAAGAGAACTAGTTTCTTCAATCAAGATGGATATGCCTGCTTATCAAGCTCTAACGATTAAGCAGTAAGTGATTTCTACTGAACAGTAAGTGGGTTGTGGTTTTGCCTGTGTAAAACTATATCAGTGTGTGGCTTTTTGTGGTCTCTTTTCATCTGTTCTGTGATTTCTCCTGAGTAGTTAGTGTGTTGTGTACTTGTGCATTGCTTAATGGGCAGTTGAGTAGTAAGATCCTAATATAAACAGGGGTTAGGAGTGAACTTGTAAGCTTGAGAACACTTATAGTGTCATGTTGAATGTTTGTGGGTAGAGTTAAATAGTGGAGCACCAAATTCTAAAAGAATATTGGTAGGGGTAGGGGTATGCTATAAACCCCCAAATATACCGTATATACTCGAGTTTAAGCCAACCCGAGTATAAGCCAAGGCACCCATTTTACCACAAAATACTGGGAAAAATGAGTGACTCGAGTATAAGCCGAGGGTGGGAAATGTGCTGTCCCCTGTGTCCCTTTTGTGCCCCCCTCTCTCTCCGTGTCTCTTCTCCCCTCTCCCTTCCCTGTGTCTCTTCTCCCCTCTCCCTTCCCTGTGTCTCTTCCAACCTCTCCCTTTCCTGTGTCTCTTCCCCCCTCCCTTATCACCCTCCTCAACCCCACTCCTCAACCTCCCTCCTCATCCTCAACCTCCCTCCTCATCCTCAACCTCCCTCCTCATCCTCCCTCCTCAACCCCCCTCCTCATCCTCAACCTCCCTCCTCATCCTCAACTCCCTCCTCATCCTCAACTCGCTCCTCAACCTCCCTCCTCATCCTCAACCCCCTCCTCAACCTCCCTCCTCAACCTCCCTCCTCATCCTCCCTCCTCAACCCCCCTCCTCAACCCCCCCATCCTCATCCTCTCTCCTAAACCCCCCATCCTCAACCCCCCATCCTCAACCCCCCTCCTCAACCCCCCCTTCCTCAACCTCCCTCCTCAACCCCCCATCCTCAACCCCCTCCTCAAGCCCCCCATCCTCATCCTCCCTCCTCAACCCCCCATCCTCAAACTCCCTCCTCAACCCCCATTCTCAACCCCTTCCTCAACCTCCCTCCTCAACTGCCCCATCCTCAACCCCTTCCTCAACCTCCCTCCTCAACCCCCCATCCTCAACCCCCAATCCTCAATGCCTTCCTCAACCTCCCTCCTCAACCCCCCATCCTCAACCCCCTCCTCAAGCCCCCCATCCTCAACCTCAACCCTCCTCAACCTCAACCCCCCTCATCCTCATCCTCAACCTCCCTCCTCATCCTCAACTCCCTCCTCATCCTCAACTCCCTCCTCAACCTCCCTCCTCATCCTCAACCCCCTCCTCAACCTCCCTCCTCATCCTCCCTCCTCAACCCCCCTCCTCAACCCCCATCCTCATCCTCTCTCCTCAACCCCCCATCCTCAACCCCCCATCCTCAACCCCCCCTCCTCAACCCCCCCTTCCTCAACCTCCCTCCTCAACCCCCCCATCCTCAACCCCCTCCTCAAGCCCCCCATCCTCATCCTCCCTCCTCAACCCCCCATCCTCATCCTCAAACTCCCTCCTCAACCCCCATCCTCAACCCCTTCCTCAACCTCCCTCCTCAACCCCCCCATCCTCAACCCCTTCCTCAACCTCCCTCCTCAACCCCCCCATCCTCAACCCCCCATCCTCAATGCCTTCCTCAACCTCCCTCCTCAACCCCCCATCCTCAACCCCCTCCTCAAGCCCCCCATCCTCAACCTCAACCCTCCTCAACCTCCCTCCCTCAACCCCCCCATCCTCAACCCCCCATCCTCATCCTCTCTCCTCAACCCCCTATCCTCAACCCCCCTCCTCAACCCCTCCTCCTCATCCTCAACCTCCCTCCTCAACCCCCTCCTCAACCTCCCTCCTCAACCCCTCCATCCTCAACCCCCTCCTCAACCTTCCTCCTCAGCCCCCCCATCCTCAACCCCCTCCTCAACCCCCCCATCCTCATCCTCAACCCCCCATCCTCAACCTCCCTCCTCATCCTCAACCTCCCTCCTCATCCTCAGCCTCCCTCCAACCCCCTATCCTCAACCCCCCTCCTCAACCCCTCCTCCTCATCCTCAACCTCCCTCCTCATCTTCAACCTTCCTCCTCATCCTCCCTCCTCATCCTCAACCTCCCTCCTCAACCCCCTCCTCAACCTCCCTCCTCAATCCCCCCATCCTCAACCCCCTCCTCAACCCCCCCATCCTCATCCTCAACCCCCCATCCTCAATCTCCCTCCTCAACCTCAACCCCCCTCAACCCCCCTCCTCAACCCCCCTCAACCCCAACCCACCTCCTCAACCTCCCAACCTCAAGCCCCCTCAACCCCAACCCCCCTCCTCAACCCACCATCCTCAACCCCCCTCCTCAACCCCTCCTCCTCATCCTCAACTTTCCTCCTCATCCTCAACCTCCCTCCTCATCCTCGCTCCTCATCCTCAACCTCCATCCTCAACCCCCCATCCTCAACCCCCTCCTCAACCTTCCTCCTCAACCCCCCATCCTCAACCCCCTCCTCAACCCCCCATCCTCAACCTCCCTCCTCAACCTCAACCACCCTCAACACCCCTCCTCAACCTCAACCCCCCTCAACCCCAACCCACCTCCTCAACCTCCCCCCTCAATCCCCAACCCCCCTCCTCAACCCCCCTCCTCAACCTAAACCCCCCTCAACCCCCCTCCTCCACCTAAACCCCCCTCAACCCCCCTCCTCCACCTAAACCAGCCTAAATACCTCCCCCCTCTCCCCTCACTTACCTGATTGTGCTCCGGCCTCCGCTCCTTGTCCCGGCGCCAGCGCGCATGTGACGTCACATGCATGCCGCATCATTAGCATATACCGGGTGCCGGCACCCGGTATATGGTAATGACGCGGCCGCATGTGACGTCACTCACCTGCGTGCCGTCGCCGGTCATTAGCATATACCGGGTGCCTCAACCCCCCTCCTCCACCTAAACTCCCCTAAATACCTCCCCCCTCTCCCCTCACTTATCTGCTTGTGCTCCGGCCTCCGCTCCTTGACGCGGCGCGCATGTGACATCACATGCACGCCGGTGCCGGGTCAAGGAGCAGAGGCCGGAGCACAAGCAGGTAAGTGAGGGAAGAGGGGGAAGGTATTTAGGGGGGTTTAGGTGGAGGAGGTACGAAGCTGTGGCTGATTTTGCGTCCTTCTTTTCAGATGTCGTCCGACTTTTTCGGAAAATCCGTAGGTGTTTGGTGATGTTTTGCGTGTTTAGAGTGCTTAAGCCTCGTTTTCGTTTTGTTCGACGGACATTTTTTCATTTGCTTAGATGATTTTCGGTTGACTAAACTTTGTAATTTTGACTTAAATCGAGGTGTAACTTCACTTGCAGAGGTCCTGGGTGCACCCCCTTGCTGTGGGTAAGCTTTTTATGTGTTTGTTGTGTGTATTTATTGTATTTGTAATGTTTTTCGGGTCGAGCGGGTTGCGTCCTTGTTTTCGGATCTAGTACGTCTTTTTTGGAAAATCTGTAGGTGTTTGGTGGTGTTTTACGTCCTGTAGCCTCTTGTTCGTTTTTTTCGGCGGACATTTTTTCTCTTGCTTAGGGGATTTTCGGGTGTCTAAACTCTTTTATTTCGAGTGAAATTGAGGTGCCCGCAGCATTAGCAACGACCCGCATGCTCACAACTATATATGTGATATAAATATATCCAGGGTCAATACAAGGCTTTGTCAAGTGAGCTTTGTTCCAAGAAGTTTTCAACTGTCAAGAGGACATCCTTTGAGCTTAGAAGTAAAAAGATTCCACCTTAAAGAAAGAAAAGGGTTCTTCACAGTAAGGGTAGTCAATCTGTGGAATTCTCTACCAACGGATGTAGAGACAGTGGATTCGATAAATATGTGATCAGGAAGGAATTGTATATTTTTCCCCCTTTTGAGACAATTGGCAAAGTTTCACTTGGGGTTTTTTCTGTTTGCCTTTCTCTGGATCAATTAACAATTAACATTTAATCTGCATATTACAGATCAGAGGAAATCTAAAAAGGTTGAACTTGATGGACTAAAAGTATTTTTTCAACCTCAATTGCCAAAGCCATTGGTCATTGTCGCTAGAGGGTCATATATTTCCTCCCCCACAGTCTTTTTTATTTTATGTAATTTTTATTTTTTTAGTAATTGTTTTAAGTTAGTGAGGACCTTTGGCGCTCATTGTGAGGCTTGCGCTGAGCGCCTTTGGCGCTCATTGCTTGCAAGGCTCATTGCGAGCCTCTCCTGTCGTGTACTTTTGGTCCTCTGAGCACCTTCCTGAGTCATGATAAAGAGCGATATATATTTCTATGTCTAAGTAGTTAAGTAATAATTAATGATTTATTCAATAAATTAATATAATTTAATTATTTATAATTGATATATGCAGCGAGCAATAGGCTGAAGAGCTAACAATCTGTTTGTATTTTGCATCTGCATAGAATATACATTGTGAGTGTTAGTGCCCTGCTTATAAAGTGTAATGAATGTTCCAAGTGTGCATTATAAACAGGCTGCGTGCGCGATGTAAAGCCGGGGGTTTATTGTGTAAAGCAGCATTGTATAATCGTAATGTTATTAATGTGGTCCGTGTCTCGTGAGCATTTTCCGGCTTTTGTAATAGTGTATTTTGTAGTTTGTAGTTTGATCTGTAAAGTGCTACCCGGTTTGCAGTGTTTTGTGCTGTCAGTAGTCGTGTAGCCGCTTTTCATTTTTTTCGGTGTCCATTTTTTTCCTCACTTAGGTGATTTTCGAGAGGCGAGAGTCATCAAAATAGAGTGAAATTCGCATTCCACCTTACTCCCAGATGTCCTGGCTCTTGACCCATGTGGTCTGTGATGTTTTTGTAATTTTTTTAGTGTATTTCTTGTGTTTTTATTGTTTTTTAATTTTTGTCGTTTGGCCGTCAATCTCGTAATCTTTTGCGTCTTGTATCTTTTTTCTTCTAAGTCCCATGTCAAATTTTTTTTTTCTAAGTCCCGCATCTCGTATTTTTTTTTTCTAAGTCCAGCGTCTTAACGGTTTAACGGCTCACCTCACTTTGCGAGGCTCGCAGACGATGAGCACCGTAGGGCACTCATCGCCCAAGTGCTACGTGTTGACGTCTCGCCTCGCTTCACAAGGCTCGCACCGACAAGCGCCTTTGGCACTCATCGACTAAGTGCTATGTGTTAATGGCTCGCCCCGCTTCGCGAGACTTTCAAGGGATGAGCGCCTGTGAAACTCATAACTCGTACGCAACACGCAAAGTGTGATGACGTCTCGCAGTTTGACAACTATTATATGTGATATATATATACTTGTGGTCAGGTCCCTCTCCTATGGCAAGAGGTAGAATCTGCAAGAATGATGCAGATTCAAAACCATGGCTCTCCAGCAATGTAAACGCCCTCATGGACATTGAACAATGCAGATTCAAAACCACGGCTCAGGAAGTAAGATAGATAAGGAGGAAGATGCAGAACGAATAATGAGTGATAGAAGCCAAAAGGGGGGAAGATTAGTAAAGAGACAGGCAAAGCGGCTGATAGGCGAGGTGCGCAAAAAGGCAAAAAGCAGCATTGAAGGGAAAGCTCACAGCGAAAGGCCCTGTGAGGCCTGCAAAGAAGCAATTAAGGGGGAATAGTTACAAGCAAGAGCGTGGTGAAGCCTGCATAAAGGCCAAATAGCATCAGAGGAAAAGTACCTATTGAAAGGCCCAGTGAGTGGCAATTAAAGGGGAGAAGCACCGAGCAAGAGCTTGGTGAGGCCAATAAGGGAACGCTGAGGTACACCCTCCCGGCACAGACTCAGAAATTAACTGAGAAGTACAAGGAAGAGGAGGGCCGAAAGTGCTTAAGAAGGCTGAGAGAGCCCCTCCCACTGGAAGAGGAGGGTTGGAGAGAGTCACTACTGTGGAAAGGGGAGTGACTGGAGAGCCCCCCACAATCCCAGGTGCACCTAATAATTGTTGTAAGTGTGTAACGCTCGATGGAAGACAGAGGGGAGAGGAGGGGAGGAAGACACACGGGAGAGGGGGGAGGAAGACAAGGGGAGGGGGAGGAAGACACATGGGATGGGGAAAGAGACACAGGGGAAGGAAGGGGGGAAGAGACATGGGGAATGAAGGGGGAGAGACTCAGGGAAGGGGTGAGGGACACAAGGGAGGGAGAGGGGGGTAGGGAGAGAAAATTTAAAAATTATACCGTCATTTTTGACGGGCAATTTATTATTATTATTATTTTTATCTTTATTGATAGCGCGCCAACATATTCCTTAGTGCTGTACAGGGGTTGCGTACATGGCAAAAAACAAACTTAACATCTTGTAAAGAATGGAGGGCCCTGATTTTGAGCATAAAATCAAATGTACATAGTGCTTGTTTCCAAGGCACTGACACAAGATTCAAAACTCGCAAACTTAATCTAAGGGTTTAGGTTTGACACAAGAGGGTGACAAATGCAAGATAGCAGTGTGAAAGCAATTTGTTTAGTCAAGTGGAGGTGTATGTGTGTTGTACTGTAGATTGTGGGAGTAAGTGTTATTACTCTGTGGAATGTTCACTTGTACATGTTACGGCTGAAGGTGATAAGATTTTTTAAACAGGTGTGTTTTTAGTAATTTTTTAAAGGTTTTGAAGAAGGAAGGTAGTCTAATGGAGCGAGGCAAGGAGTTTCAAATAGTAGGGGCAGCACAAGACTTGAAGACGGGAGTGAGAGGAGGTGATGTGAGAGGAGGAAAGAAGAATGTCGTTAGCAGAACAAAGGGGGTGGTTGGGAGAGTATTTTGAAACAAGAGCATAGTTATAAGGGGGTGCACTGTTGTTGAGGGCTTTATATGTTAGGGTCTTGATTTTAAATTTGATTCAGGAAGCTATGGGAAGCCAGTGGAGTGATTGACAGAGAGGAGCTGCAGACACTGATCGTTTGGTATTGAAGATGAGTCTAGCGGAGGCGTTCATTATGGATTGGAGGGGAGACAGACGAGAGATGGGAAGGCCAGCAAGAAGGGAATTGCAGTAGTCGAGTCGAGATATGATGAGAGAGTGCATTAGAATTTTTGCTGTGCCTTCTGTATGATAATGACGAATTTTGGAGATGTTTTTTAGGGGAGGGAAGAATAGACTCATAACCAAAAAGTCTGATGCTGTAATGAAATCAAAAGGTGCTTCAACAAAGTATTAGTTTAAGGGTGTGCATACTTATGCAACCATATTATTTTATTTTTATATTTTTTCTTCCCTCTACCTAAAAGATTTCAGTTTGTTTTTCAATTGAGTTGTACAGTTTATAGGTCACATTAAAGGTGGAAAAAGTTCTGAAATGATTTATCTTTGTCTCATTTTTTTACAGCACAGAAACCTGACATTTTAACAGGGTGTGTAGACTTTTTATATCCACTGTATATATATATATACAGTATCTCACAAAAGTGAGTACACCCCTCCCATTTTTGTAAATATTTTATTATATCTTTTCATGTGACAACACTGCAGAAATTACACTCTGCTACAATGTAAAGTAGTAAGTGTACAGCCTGTATAACATTGTAAATTTGCTGTCCCCTCAAAATAACTCAACACACAGCCATTAATGTCTAAACCATTGGCAACAAAAGTGAGTACATCCCTAAGTGGAAATATCCAAATTGGGCCCAAAGTGTCAATATTTTGTGTGGCCACTCCCCCACAATCCAACGACCTCAAACACATCTCCAAGACGACCACTGCCTTGCTAAAGAAGCTGAAGGTAAAGGTAATGGACTGGCCAAGCATGTCACCAGACCTAAACCCTATTGAGCATCTGTGGGGCATCCTCAAACGGAAAGTGGGGGAGTGCAATGTCTCTAACATCCACCAGCTCTGTGATGTCATCATGGAGGAGTGGAAGAGGACTCCAGTGGCAACTTGTGAAGCTGGTGAACTCCATGCCCATGAGGGTTAAGGCAGTGCTGGAAAGTAATGGTGACCACACAAAATATTGACACTTGGGCCCAATTTGGACATTTCCACTTAGGGGTGTACTCACTTTTGTTGCCAATAGTTTAGACATTAATGTCTGTGTGTTGAGTTATTTTGAGGGGACAGCAAATTTACACTGTTATACAGGCTGTACACTTACTACTTTACATTGTAGCAGAGTGTCATTTCTTCAGTGTTGTCACATGAAAAGATATAATAACATATTTACAAAAATGTGAGGGGTGTATTCACTTTTGTGAGAAACTATATATATATATATATATATATATATATATATATATATATACAAATACATTTAAGATATCAGATATAAATAGGTGGAGCTGGAAGTATGACTGGGACACACATTTGAATGGCCTAGGGCTGTCTAACCCTAAATATGCCCATGTTCTTAAGGGTTTGTTGTAGTGGAATTTAATAACTCCAAGGCTCTCTTCAGTTACAGGAGCCATGGAATTAAGACTTAACAGTGTTAGTCACTATTTAAACCATGAGTACAAAAATGTTTTTAGAGACAATTGGACTTAGCAGGAAAGCTTTTGGCAACATTGGCCTATGACAGTACTGTGCAACTGGTGGACCAATGTAGCTGATTTCTAAACAATCATCCTTTAAGTTTTTTTTTATTATTATCTCTAATTTATAAACTGCCAACACATACCCTATCACTGGGGTCCAGTAAAATTGGGTATTAAAATACATAATTTGACAGACTAATAAAAAAGGAGTTGATGACTCTACCATTGCTTGAATGAGAGATCATAAGCTTACATATTAAAGGATTCATGAAACAAAAAGTGAAGTAATTAACAGTAGAAACAAGGGCTTGGCAAGTAATTGTAAGAGAGTAGAGTATTCATGAAAAACGGAGGGGAACCTGCACTATAAAGTAACACAAATCATAGGTTGATCGTTGTGGACAGGGAAGGTGGGAGGACATGTTAGATGAGTGCATATTCTGTTTTACTACAGGGAAGTGATTACACTGATAACATTTCTGTTATTCTTACATATTTTGCTTTCCATTTTGGGCCAAGACAAATTGAAGCATAAAAAGGTGCAGTAATATTTGCCGTTAAAAATAAATGCCAATACTTTGGCCAATCAAGCTTAATGTCTCGTATTTGCATACAGATGCACTCTGTATAGGATGACATACTGTTCCTGCGATTACATGATTTTTCATTTACAAATCCTTTCCTACATTTCCAGGATTTCACTAAAGCAGTTAATGACTATTTGATGTGTTATGTAAAAACCAGTGGCACATTCAACAGTAATTGCCTGTGCTAGATGGCAAGGCCACTATAAATCATTAGTCTTGTTGTGAGAGCTCAACAGAATGGAGTTACTCACAGGAGGGAGTGTAATAAATATGAGGCAGCTACAACCACGCACTTATGATTTCTGTCTGTGAATGTTAGCATTATGCTATTAAGGTAAAATACCAAAAGAAAATAGGTTGTAGGGATTACATTTAGAAGCAATAACAATTTATTTGTCACAAGTAAAAAAAACTGCAATGTAGAATACAAGTTAACTCATGTATGTCATGTATATATGTGTAGACCAACAAAGCCTAGGCCTAAGGCAGTACATTTTTCAGACTGCTTCCATTTGACTGCGTATGGGAACTTGTGTGCATACTACTGTATATACTCAGTGTATGCAATGACATTGCTATATCTAAACAATCTTATCTTTGGGCCATAGCAAGGGAAAATAAGTAGTAGTAGCTGGGGAATGGTTGTAATGCAACCTAAAACCTAAATACATCTCTTATAACCAGATGCAATTTTAGGAAAATGTAGATTATTTGCATAATTTTGCTGCTTGTATGCAACTTTAAAATTCTAGTAAGAGTATTTTATTGCTGAATTCATAAACTTAACATTGTAACTATTGTTTTCTTTCATAGTATACAAAATATTTCCTTATTTTGATCAAAGCTGTCCTCAAATATTTATTTTGAAATTTGGTGAAAAATTAAAATGATTCTTCAGCTTTTTAGAAATAACTACTAATATGAATAGATGTTTTCAAGTGGGTGGCCCATAACTGGGTGGCCCATTACAAAGTTGATAACTTTTACTTGGCACCATTTGGATATTTATATTTCTGAATCCTTTTCCCTTTGTTAAGCCATGGCGGTTGGATATGTGTACTCCTATTATTGGACTGAGAATCTATTAATTTAATGCTGGTGGGTGCTTAACAGGAGGAGAACCCATGGACAGAGGTAGGGGAAGAGTTGGGTCTCACTCTGAGATCCATATCCATTAAGCTGAAGAGTAGTCCAAGTTCATTCTCTGTTCAGGGGCTCAAACAGAAAATTGGTGATGGAAACAGACTGGTTAAATGACAACAATAAAGCAGAAGGTTGGGGAAAGCAGCCATCAAAGAGCGGGTCAGCATCACTAGCCTTCATGAAAACTAGGAAACCAAAAGGAATCACTTCCCTGACTTTTAAGTACTTGCTTGTAACTTCAGACTGATGCTCTTTTTTTGTCATCCAAGTATGAAGCGACAATTGCTTCACATGTTGATGCCCCTACTGAATACCTCTTGGATACACACCCTACCACCTGCTTTTTCAACACTATTTAGTAACTGTAGTGATATAACCAGGTAGGTGCATGAGGTCTTACTATTTCCACAGGAATTTAACATATTCCCTAATGGCTTCTCGTGTTTTCTGGACTTTTGGACTTTTGCTGCTCTAATGGAATGGTTAAAAAAGTATGTATAGTTTAAATCATGGACACACAAAAGATAGTGGTCAACTGGTAAATCTTCAAGCAGTGTCAGATATATCTCTGATAGCTAGTACACCATTATATGTAGGTATAGCGTCTCAAATATCACTTTAATTGAGGAACAACATCATAATCAACTTAAAATAAGTACTGGAGGATATTATGAATATTAGCTTAGAAGGGACAAGATATAGACAATGCTGAACCAATCTGGATGTTAAAAACTAGATGTTTGCTTGAAGGTACACTGTAGTTTTGGGACAACAAATATTTATGAAATATGTAAAAGATTAGAAAAAATAGCAACCTTGCAAACCATGAGGTTAAAATAATTTTTAAATAAAATCTTATTTTTCAGCTACAAAGATAAGCCCTATTCCTGCATCAATGTAAGCACCTCTCTCATACATGTATCACTGTTTTCTCAAGCGGACACAATAATATAAATACCATCTAGCTTTATGACATTTTCCTGTCTAATAATGCTCTTAGTCAGTCTCAAAATATTAAAACATATATAGTTTTTCTTTATCATGTAGTGGTCCATTAATGCATATAGAGCTCTCAGATAGACAAATATATATTTATCATACGCTAATGCTTTAACTGAGCTCGGTGCATCTATAAAACTAGCTGTATCTCTGTTTCTATTTCCCTCCATCTCTGTGCCTCTCTCCCTCCTCTCTCACTCTGTTTTCGAGTTTATACAAAAATAATATTTCTCTGCTACTTTTGATTATTTCACACATAGATCCCCTTGTTTACAGGACAAGCTACAACAACATATTGAAGTTTAAAACACCTAAAACATCACCACAAAACTGAAGTGTTATGATGAAAATTCTTGTGAGAAGAAGACAGATGGCAGGCACACGGCCAGACTAATTAATTTGGAACACACGTATTTTGAACTGAGGCACCCAGTGAAAATTAATAATGCCATATTTTAATGATCAGCAAATACAGCAGATAGTCTGAATATCCTGACTAATTTTGTTATCTTGAAGTTTAAACATGCAAATTATTCTAAATGCTGACACACACTGCTATCACAGATAGTTCCATAAATTTCCAAACTAAATTAATCGGAGGTAGGTCATTATTTGCTTTGTTTTAAGAAATGATAGATGGACAATAATAAGAACAGAGCAGAATAGGTCAGGAGAAGAGAGATAAATTTGGTTATCATAAACGTGGTACCAAAAACGAAAGGAACGTTCCTGTTACTTTCTAATTAAAGGAAATTAAATAGCAGAGAGACGGTTTATAGAATGAGAAAAGCCAGAGACCCAAGAAGTGTAGAGGCAGAATAATACACTGAAGGAACAGTTAGAGAGATATGATTTGAAGGCCTAGTGAGTGGAGGAGGATCTACATGAATGGCAGCAGAATGGTCCTTGGAGAATGAATACAGGACTGGCCCTTTAACTTGACCTTGATCAAGTGATTTGTTGAGAGCAATTATAAGTGAGTGGTATTGACAGAAGCTAGATTGCGATAGTTATTGTTTGAATGGGAAGGGAAATGTGCTAATGTAAAATGAGAGGTTGAATAGATGAGTGACAATTGGGATTAGGGTGGTGCAATGGAAGGCCGTTGTGAAGGCATGAGTTAAGTGGGTATATTGAAAGATAAGCAAATGCCAAGATCTTTTATACCTCATCATCTGCTGAAAATAACAAAGAGAGTAGAACGGGATAAGATGCATATCTCCCAACAACCAAATTACACTTTCATTCTTGTAAAATGATGCACTATTAGATAGTGTTATCATCATTCTATATGATGTGTAAACTACATTTTAGAGACATTTTCACGTACTATGTGAACAATGCTCTATAAAGACACTACTAGACTTTCAAAGAACACATCAGAAGGAATTTGACAAAGTGACCCATTGCCCTTAAATGTGGGACTGTTTTTCTAAAGAGGGGCATCTACAGTGCCTTGCAAAAGTATTCACCCCCCTTGGCATTTTTTGTGTTTTGTTGCCTCACAACCTGGAATTAACATGGATTGTTTGAGGATTTGCATCATTTAATTTACAGAACATGCCCACAACTTTAAAGATTTTTTTTTTCTTTATTATTATTATTGGGAAGCAAACAACAAATAGGACAAACTAACAGAAAAAGTCAATGTGCATAACTATTCACCCCCTAAAGTCAATACTTTGTAGAGCCACCTTTTGCAGCAATCACAGCTCCAAGTCGCTTTGGATATCTCTCTATGAGCTTGCCACATCTTACCACTGGGATTTTTGTCCATTACTCCTTTACAAAACTGCTCCAGCTCCTTCAAGATGGATGGTTTGCATTTGTACACAGCAATTTTTAAGTCTGACCACAGATTTTCTATTGGATTGAGGTCTAGGCTTTGACTAGGCCATTCCAACACATTTACATGTTTCCCCTAAAACCACTCAAGTGTTGCTTTAGCAGTGTGTTTGGGGTCATTGTCCTGCTGGAAGGTGAACCTCCATCCTAGCCTCAAATCACGCACAGAGTGGTACAGGTTTTGCTCACGAATATCCCTGTATTTAGCACCACTCATCTTTCCCTCAACTCTGACCAGTTTCCCAGTCCCGGGGAGAGTGTTCTTTAGGGGATAACGTTTTCTTTGATGGCGGAAAAGTAAAATTTTAGTATCATCAGACTAGAGCACCTTCCTCCATACATTTTGGGAGTCTCCCACATGCCTTTTCACAAACTCAAAATGTGCCATTTTGTTTTTTGCTGAAAGTAATGGCTTTCTTCTGGCCACTCTGCCATAAAGTCCAACTCTATGGAGCATACGGCTTATTGTCGTCCTATGTACATATACTCCAGTCTCTGCTGGGGAACCCTGCAGCTCCTCCAGTGTTACCTTAGGTCTCTGTGCTGCCTCTCTGATTAATGCCCTCCTTGCCCGGTCCGTGAGTTTTGGTGGGCGGCCGTCTTGGCAGGTTTGCTGTTGGGCCATGTTCTTTCCATTTGGTTATGATAGATTTGATAGTGCTCCTGGGGATCATCAAAGATTTGGATACTTATTATAACCTAACCCTGACAATATTATCCCTTACATGTTTGGAGAGTTCCTTGCTCTTCATGGCAGTGTTTGGTTAGTGGTGCCTCTTGCTTAGGTGTTGCAGCCTCTGGGGCCTTTCAAAAAAGGTGTGTATATGTAATGACTGATCATGTGACACTTAGATTGAACACAGGTGGACATCATTTCACTAATTATGTGACTTCTGAAGGTAATTGGTTGCACAGAGGTTTTTATGGGCTTCATAACAAAGGGGGTGAATACCTACGCACATGCCAATTTTCTATTTTCTATTTCTAAAAAATAGTTTTATGTATATATTTTTCTCATTTCACTTCACCAACTTAGACTATTGTGTTCTGATCCATCACATAAAATTCAGATTAACAAAACATTGAACTTAAGGATGTTATGTAACAAAATAGGTAACAAGTCAAGGGGGTTAATACTTTTGCAAGGCACTGTAGGAGGTTAAGAGAGACAGGGGAATTTGCTCCAAAAAGAGGGGCTGTCCATCAAAAGTAGACACAATTTGGAATGTATGATGGTGTGTGGACGTATTGTGTTTGCTTGTGTCTATGTTGTTCTTTAAGGTGGATGAAAGGGTACCAGACTGAATCTGATGAAAGCAGTTACTGCTGAAGGATCGAAAAAAGATCAATGAGTGGCCACATGGAAGTTGGCAAATTGTGATCAGAGCAGATCTGTAGTTACATATTCTGCAGCAAGATCTGGTCTGGAGGTGTTAGTATACTATATAAGGAGATGCATGTTACAGTTTCTGAATAATTACATATTTGAAGCACACAGAATATTACATGAGTGGCACTCACTGTCAAGCTGCATGGTGTGGCTGGGTAGTTGTTTGAAGCTTTCCTAGGCATTTGCTTATTTTGCTCTATGCAATTGAGTACTGACACAAATGGCCTCGACGTGAACCTTGGAGAACAGAAGGAACTTAAATTATAACTTGAATAACAAAATGTGATTGACTAATGTTGTCTTGAAGTGGTGGTTCAAAACCATTTGCGTTATACTATATTTAAGAAAGCAAATAAGTAGCATGCTATATATCATATGTAGCTGTGGGAAATACAAGTAATGTGCCAGTCATTATTCATATATCAATACCACAGTTTAAAACAATTTATCTATTTTGATTTACATATCCCAGTTGGCTGAAATTGGAAATCTCCAAAATCCATCAAGGGTTGCAACTCAGTGATGATATATGTGATAATGATCTCCACAGTAGGCGTCTCTTACTCATGGTAGCTTGCCCGGAGATAAGAGCTACCTCCTGTTTCTCTTCTGTGGATTTCCTCCTAGGGTATATTTCCTTATACATGACATTTGTCATTCTACTATCTCTTTTATATGTCCTATGGCTACATACTTTTGTCTACAATAAAATATTCTTGTTTGTCATAAAATATAAGCACCTGATCAAGAAAAATGTTTTACTATCTGAAAGTTTAATAGCTCTCACCTAGGAATTGTGTCTTAATGTGACGGCGCGGAAAGAGGTCTCAATATAAGAAAACAATGTATTTCTTTCCATTAACATCTTTCCTGATTTCTATGAGGGGTTAGTACATTTCTGTGTTTCCCTAAATATTTCAGCCCTAGACTCCAAAATGGCTCCTGGAGAGCCCCATAAACTCCTCCCAAAATCGCTCACTAGTATTCATAACGTCTTCTATGACTTCAGAAAATTCCCAGATGTCATAATGTTTTATACAGGACATTTTCAAGGTTCTATTAACTACAGTATATTTCAAAGCAGCTAAAGAGAAAAAGTCAGTAAGAATAGAAAGAATAAATTTATATTAATATTAATACTTTGCTTTTATTAATATAATGATAAAGATTAGGGGAATTAAATTGCTTAAAATTATATATATATATATAATAAAATACGAAGTTAAGCTATATCCAAAGTACTATGAGCTACAAGAGATACTGGCTATCACAAATACAAGAAGATAAAAGGGGATACAAATAGGTACTGGTATAGATGTTAAACTGTCCCTCTAGGTGAGCCATTTGATGGACGCTTATGAAGCTGTGATCCTGATCAAGGGAACTACATCTAAATATGTGCTGGAGTAGTTACACAGTAATACATATTATCAGGCAGATTTAAAATGAGGTATAATATCCCATGAAAAGACCTCAGCTATATACTGCAGATTTCTCAGGTGAATGAAGTTACCATGTTTCTGGTGGATATTTAAAGCACCAGGCTCCGCCCATTGTCATATAGCTACACCCACACCAGAAGGTAATTGGATAAGGCTATGTGAGTATTATGACATACCATAATAGTCTGATCACAAAATTATTATGTTTGATTGCCTCTTGTTTTGAGATAGACAAGCTTTGGTTGTGAGGGATTGATGTACAAACATATTCTACATCTATTTCCACAAGTACTGATTCATTTTCCAAATGTGTATCTTCATGTCTTTGAAGAGCATTTTTGGTATATTGCACAAAAGAAAAGAGGGAAATGATGAACTGACTTAGAACAAATCAAAGTAGCTACTGGCATTTTGGGTGATGCTGTTGTTTCCTGACACAATCAGCTCGCTAGGTGGTTTATTTTTATTTTTGTGAATTTTAAAGCATTGCTATGGTGGGATGTTTTGATTTGAGGAAATCTGATTATTTTTGTCAGATGACCTCATAATTGATACCATTATCAATGATATCACTAAGTTATTATTATTATTATTATTATTATTACAGTTTTTTTTTAAGTGCCAACATATTGCAGAAAGTAGAGGGCCTTGAATTTGAGTTTAAAATCTTACATACATTGTGTGTTTTTTGTCAAAGTACCTTATAAGGTTGAAAACTTGCACAAAATCTAAAGGGATAAAAAAAACAAAAGGTGAAGTAATAAAAGGAAGAAACAATACCTTAGCAAGTAATTAAGAGAGAGTAGAGGGTTGATTATTGATTAATAGAGATGTCGCGAATAGTTCGCCGGCGGACTGTTCCCGGCGAACATAGCATGTTCGCGTTCGCGCCGAACTGCGAACATATGCGATATTCGACCCGCCCCCAATACTTTATCATTGAGCAAACTTTGACCCTGCATGTCACAGTCAGCAGACACATTCCAGCCAATCAGCAGCATACACTCCCTTCCAACCTTTAACCTCATGGACAGCAGCCATTTTGGAATCAAAACTAACTTGCAGTCTTACTGAGAGGAGGCTGAGTGTTGGTGATACTGCATCAATAGGGAAAACCATAGCTAGGCAAGTTTATTCAGTGTCCAGTGCAGTGCTGAAGGACTCTTGTGCCTTATTATTATTATTAATATTGCTACTGTATAATGTGTAGATGTACCAGCTGGGCATGCATTATTATTATTATTATTATTATTATTATTATTATTATTATTACTACTATATAATGTGTAGATGTACCAGCTGGGCATGCTCTTGTGCATTACTATTATTATTATTATTATTATTATTATTATTATTATTATTATATAATGTGTAGATGTACCGGCTGGGCATGCTCTTGTGCATTATTATTATTATTATTAGTAAAATAATAATAATAATAATAATAATGCACAAGAGCATGCCCAGCCAGTACATCTACACATTATATAGTAATAATAATAATAATACACAAGAGCATGCCCAGCCGGTACATCTACACATTATATACTAATAATAATAGTAATAATAATAATGTAGAAGAGCATGCCCAGCCGGTACATCTACACATTATATAGTAATAATAATAATAATAATAATAATAATGCACAAGAGCATGCCCAGCCGGTACATCTACACATTATATAGTAATAATAATATAATAATAATAATAATAATAAAGCACAAGACCTCCCCTGTGTCTCCCCCCACTCCCCCACATGTGTCTCTTTTCCCCCCCTCTCCCCTGTGTCTCCCCCCCACTCCCTCCCATGTGTCTCTCTCCCCCCCCTCCCCTGTGTCTCTCCCACCCTTCCCTGTGTCTCTACCCCCTCTCCCTTCTCCAGTGATTCTTTCCCCCCTCTCCTGTGTCTTTTCCCCCTTCCCTCTTCCCTGTGTCACTCCCCCCTCCCCTGTGTCTCTACCCCCTCTCCCTTCTCGTGTTTCTTTCCCCCCTCCCATGTGTCTTTCCCCCCTTCCCTCTCCCCTGTGTCTCTCCCCCCTCTTCTGTGTCTCTTCCCCCTTCTCCCCTGTGTCTCACCCCCTCTCCCCTGTGTCTCTACCCCCTCTCCCTTCCCCTGTGTTTCTTCCCCCCTCCTCTGTGTCTTTACCCCCTTTCCTCTCCCCGGTGTCTCCTCACCACTCCCTCCCATTAGTCTGTTCCCCCCTCTCCCCTGTGTCTCTACCCCCCACTCTCTCCTGTGTCTCTCCCCCCTCCCATGTGTCTCTTCCCCTCACCTCTCCCCTACCCTGTTTCTCTTCCGCCCTCTGCCCTGTGTCTTCCTCCCCCTCTCCACTGTGTCTTCCTCCCCCTCTCCCCTCTCCTGTGTCTTCCTCTCCCTCTCCCCTGTGTTTCCTCCCCCTCTCCCCTCCCCTGTTAGCTTCTATACGCATACATACATACGATAAGAAATCTGGGGGGGGGGGGTTACCCCTTACCCCCCCCCCCCCCACTTCCAACACCCATGTGTACTGTATAATATTGTATTGCATTATGTTATATTATATCACTAGTGACTTGCCTGGCACAAATGACGGGGCAATAAAGTTTGAAGCCATGGCAATGCTGTTTGCCACACAATGTGATGCTTTTTGTACTCTGAGGACCTTCAGTGCTCATTGTGAGCCTCTTCCCTCGTGTCCTTCATGTTTCGTGCTTTGCAACGATCAATCTTCGGCGCTCATCGCAAAGACAGATATATAAGTACAGTGTTAAATATATAATTTTTTTTGTGCAGTGTAAATAAAAAAATGTATTCAGGTCTCAGAGCATAATAAAGTGATTTAGATTTGTAACTGCTTTGAGAGTGCTATCGCTGGCAGCCAATGAGCAGTAATCCAGATATATAACTGCAGAGTAAAAAGTAAAACATTTTAGTGTAGTGTAAAGTCTACATTTTTATTTTCCATTACTAATTAATACTTATTAAATGAATGCACGATAATAACTATTGTGAATGAACAAATGTATTAGGAAGTGTGAAGCGTTAATGTATGTAAAGTAACGGCAGTGTAAAATATGCTATTAAGCGTATTTTTTTATAGATTTTTTTTTAATAATAATGAATGAATGAATTAATTACTAAAATACTTTACCTATTTGTAATTAATATATCCAGTGATCAATATCCTGAAGATCTAACAATCAGTTTTGACTTTCCTGCAGCTTGTAGTGTACATTTGGACTGTTGATGACCTGAGGTGTAAGTGTCAGCAATGTGCGCAGTGCACGAGGGGAAACCGCTTGTATAGTCGTGTAACGCGCCATTTGAGATTTGTAATGTTATTAGTTGCAAGTTAGTGTTGTAAAATGGCGGCGATTGTGTATGTGTTACGCGGCTCGCCAGCAGTTTCCATTATTTCTAATAGTGTATTTTGTACCTCGTCTGTTCCTAGGTAAAAGTCGTACATGGCTGGCGATGTTTTGCGCGGTTTGGGGTCGTGTAGCCTCGTTTTCATTTTTTCCGGACGCCATTTTTTTTGTCGCTTAGCCGATTTACAAGTGCCAACTGGGGAAGACGTTGAAGATATCACATATATAGTTGTGAGCAGGTGGGTTGTTGCTAACGCTGCGGGCTTGCGAAGCCAGGGCCAGAGTTGCTGGCAAGGAGTGCCGAAGGCTCCCACGTCGGCTGCAATGACTTAGAAAAACGGGACTTAGAAAAAAAAACATTACGAGCTCACAAAAATACGACCTTAACGCCCGAACCGCGCGCACTTAAAAACATTAAAAACACAATAGATACACACAACAAACACATAAAAAGCTTACCCACAGCAAGGCGCGCACGAAGGACCTCTGCAAGTGAAGTTACACCTCCATTTAAGTCCAAATTCATGAGTTTAGACACCCGAAAATCACCTAAGTGAGAGAAAAAATGGCCGTTGAAAAAAAGAAAACGAGGCTACAGGACCCTAAACACGCGAAACACATACGGATTTTCCTAAAAAGCCGTACGAGGTAAAGATACACTATTAACAAGGACGCTAAATCATCCACACCCGCGTACCACATACACATTCCCCGACATTTTACAACACTAACTTACACAATGCAGAAGTACCCAGCTACCCTAACGGCTTCCCCTCGCGCACGCAGCCTATTTACACTACACACTGCGCACATTGCTGACACTTACACAGCAGCTCCACAGCACTGAAAACCTACATTGTATGCTGCAAGAACATGAAAACAGATTGTCAGCTCTTCAGCACAATGCTTCCTGCATGTATTACTTACAAATAGGTAAAGTATATTCATTTAGTAATTATTTATCTCATTAGCATACAAAAAGACATATACACAAAAAAAACATTATCACATTAAACATAAAAGCCATTCACTGCGCGCCTCACAACGAGCGCCAACGCTGCTCATAGCACACAAAGCCTTGCAATAAGCGCAAAAAACACATCACCGCCGACCTAAGAATAACAGCAAAAGCGCCTATCAAAAATACAACCAACAGCTTTTGCAATGAGCGCCGAAGGATCTCCGACCGCCAACAAAATGAATGTCTCGTCCAAACACCATTACTTGCCTTACAATCTTATTGCCGCCATTTTTTGATGGGCAAGTCGCTAGTAAATATATAAAGATCAAGATAATAAAAGTATCAGGAAATGTAACACAAAGATGCACGCGCGTCTGAACAATACGACAAATACGGATTTTTGTCATAAATCATATGATCGCAGTATTGGGTCATAAACCCTAAACACTGGAATCTGTTACATACAATTTACTGATGATGTCATTAATGGGTTTCAAGGGGGGGTGGGAACTCTTTTCATACTTTTTGAGCGGTGCAAATCCAACATACGCAGAGTGGAAATGCCACATCTGTGGGACACACACAAAAGGGTTCACTTTGGGAGAAAAAACAAACAAATATGAAATATTTAATAATCATATTTTGATGTTACCAACAGATAAGGAAACGAAACTGAGGTTATTATATCTAATAGTAGCAAGCCTGGGAGTACTGGGAGTAATAATACTGCAGCAGGAGGTCAGGACTAATGTCACCTATAGACCCCCAGACAGATAAAGGTCAGTACTAATGTCCCTCTATAGACCCCCAGTCAGATAAAGGTCAGTACTAATGTCCCTCTATAGACACCCAGTCAGATAAAGGTCAGTACTAATGTCACCTATAGACCCCCAGTCATATAAAGGTCATTACTAATGTCCCTCTATAGACACCCAGTCAGATAAAGGTCAGTACTAATGTCCCTCTATAGAGCCCCAGTCATATAAAGGTCAGTACTAATGTCACTCTATAGACCCCCAGTCAGATAAAGGTCATTACTAATGTCCCTCTATAGACCCCCAGTCAGATAAAGTTTTGAAATGTTTCTTGGATAGCATTGGGGCTAAAGGAGGTTTGGCCATCAGGTAGTCTAAAGATACCGTATATTATGTCCTCTCTTGGGGGGTAAAGACACTAATAATTCCTCCAATAATAATAATAACCTCCTGGTTAGCCCATTGGGTTATCTGTTAAAAAGAGTGGTGCAGAGACTGTGGGGGCTGTTAGCCTCCTTGTCCCCATGTGGCCGTTTAGAATCCCTGCTGCTGCATGTTTCAGCTTTATTAAGGTGTAATTGTACAGCGTTTGACTCAAGTAGCTGCCTGTGCTGGGTCAGTTTGGCTTAATTGCTGGGCCCTTTTCCTGCCAAGATGGCGACCGTCAGTCCATGGGCCTCTATGTCCCCTTCACTACCTTTGTCCCCGCTTGTGTGCTTATTTGGGATGGCCCCCCTTTATATCTCCGGCCCGTGGCTTGTAAGGGTCGCCCCCTCAATCTCTGAGTGTGGATATGCAGGGATGGGGCGTTGAATCAGGCCTGCTCATCTGCCCATAGTCAGGTGCCTGTAAAGGACATGTTTGAGCGTCAGAAGCTAATGTCACAAAGTGCCCCAAAATTGAAGTGATACGACCAACAAAGCATCTTTTTCCATCTCCTGGTTCTAAAAATCCAGGCCTTATACACATCCCCTGATAGGTGACGTAACAAGTATTAAACTGATAAGAGTAGTACTTACAAACATGTCACTCCTATTTGGTGGCACCTTTGACTGCACGTGCCGTGCCCCAAAATTGAAGTGATACGACCAACAAAGCATCTTTTTCCATCTCCTGGTTCTAAAAATCCAGGCCTTATACACGCCCCCTGATATGTGCTGTAACAGGTTTTAAACTGATAAGAGTAGTACTACTTAACACACCTTATAATAATGCAGAGAGAGGCAATGCAGTGAGAGGAGTCTGAAGAAGAGGAGTCAGAGGAGGAAGGTGGCTTTGAGGAGGTGGAAGACCAAACACAGCAGGCGTCCCAGGGGGCTTGTTGTCACCTTTCGGGGACCCTTGGTGTTGTACGTGGCTGGGTGGAGGAAGAGACCTTCAATGACATCAGTGAGGACAAGGAACGGGACATGGCTAGCTTGGTATCCAACCTTGTGCAAATGGGGAGCATCCCTATTTTAACTTTGCTTCTTATATCTTCTTGTTTATATCAAGACATTTAAAAAAAAAGTCCTGCATTACAGTATTTTTGGCACATACTGATTTAAAGTAAACGGTCTGTATTATCAGTTTGCTCATGGGTTATAGGATTTAACAAAATTCAGCAAATTGTTAAGGCAGATACCTACTGAAGTGTATATAGACTTTTTTTACACAGATACCCAAATCTGACTGGTAACTATGTGAAGTGCATCCTATAAACAACACTTACATTGTTCAATATTTGTAAAATAATCCAAGCTCTTGACAAGCCTTCTATATGAAAAGCACTAACAGTGAGATCATGCTGTTTGTCATGACCACCTGGACTTATGGACTTTTTTTAAATATAAATTGGATTCTGCTATTTTAATGGTCATAAGGGCATTTGATAAGACTATGTCACTGGCTGACTTGTGTTATTGTGTGATGTTTTCCCCAAAGCCCTGGTTACCTGTCTTGGGCCTTTAGGATTCCTGATTGATTCTAGGGGCTCTGGGGGGTACATTTTTTGTTTTGAGAACAATTGTTGTACAAACTGAGTTTATTTTGGGGAATAACTATTACATTGGGCTAATAAAAAATATTTTGAGGTTAGTGCCACTTGAAGTAGATACTTCCAATAGCCAACCTGCCACAGCGACTAACGCCCATCTAGCCGCAACAGCCCTATCTTGATACGTTTCACAACTTGTGCAATAATAAACTCTTTTGTGAAGTCCCGGAGCCCTGCCAACTTGAAATACAAGACCAAGGATGTGATCTTCCGGGCAACAGATGATGTGGAATAACCCCTCCTTTACACTGTAGCAGGAACCACAGGAGGACACCCAGCGTCTTAGCTTTAGTGTCTGCACCTTCCATGCCAATACCGTCATTCACTGGGGTTCCCTTAGAATAGGACAAGTGATGTATCAGAGAATACTTGCCTTCATCTTTCTTGGGAACCACAGCCATTGTGGTATACGCAGGACAGAAAATGGCAAGCTCTTGGAAGGTTCTGTCATCCTACCCAAGTGCACCCCTCTGCCCCAGCTGTCCCCCACTATCTCCAAGAAATCCAAAATAGACTTCAGTTTATGGGGAACCTACAAAGTGATCTGAAACAATTCAATCTCCCCACCAATCACCCATACCAGTTTCTCTGACCTCAATGTAGTGACCTGAAGGGAGGAGAGAGAAGGTCTCTACAAACTATGTGGCCAGATCCTTTCCTTGATCATGCAGTAAATTTGAGTACTTAACTGATCTAAGGAGCACATTACTGTATCCATTAGTGCTTTGTCCGCCACCCTAATGGAAGCCTTAGGTAAGACCACAACATTTTTTGAACATTTTGTTGGTCAAAACCCCCCACTAACACAGGAATTACTTGTTCTTGCTCTGCTACTACACTTAGGCCCTCATTCAATTGGAATTTGGCCAATTGAATAGGGCTCTAAATAAGCACATAACATATTTTTTTTAAGAATTTTTTAGTTAGTAAGCATCTATCCAAAAGCAAGGTTTTTACTAACTAAAAACTTTTTTAAAAAAAATATGCTATGTGCTTATTTAGAGCCCTATTCAATTGGCCAAATCGCAATTGAATGAGGGCCTTAGAGCACCCACGGCCACACCATCATATGTCTGAAGTTCTAATCTGCCCCACTACTCCCAATGGTGAGTGAGAAGGCTCACCCACTGTCTGTCTCAGGGTAGCTGTGCTGCCCACCCAGGCTCAGTTTGCTAACATTGTTACTTAACCCATGACCAACTCACCTCTTAAAGGAACAAAATAAGACTTTTAGGCTTTCTAAAAGTAAAGAATGCTTTCTCCAGGGCATATTTTCCTTCACAATGCATTTACAGTAAAGGACGGGACAGTGTGCTTGCCTTGAGTAGTAGATGACAACAGTTCTGGTATGTTACATTATTGCAGTGGTGGCATTGCAGCTGCAAGATCTACCCCTTCGGCTCCATGAGATCACTCCTGTGAAGCGTAGATCCTCACCGCTCCCAACTACTCAATTTGCAGTGGGTATGGGATGTTTTACCCATAATTCTAAAACTATGTGTAGAGTCACTATCAGAGGACAGAAACCCACATGGTTGGGGTACATATGAGGACATTGCTTTCCTAGAAGATCCAGGAGTGGCAACTGTCCAAGGTGTTGCAGTAGCTGTGTCCACAACTACCCCTGCAGCGCTACCACTAAGCCAGCTACCAGAACCTGCAACCCTACACAGAGGCTGTGACAGAGTAGGAGGGGTTGAGGCAGATTTTGGCCTTGACAAGGGGATAACTTTAAATGGAAGCACACTGCACCTGTTTGCATCCCTCTTTGTATGCACTGGCTGGGTCCTCTGAGAGGTCCTGGTTCCATATGCCAACTCAGAACTGGCCTGCCTCCTCCTCCTGATCCCCCTGTTTCCCCTTGTAACTATAACCCAGCTACCTCCCTAGACATCCTCCCTCACCGCATCTCCACCCTCCATGCTAGCCCCAGCTAAACTGCTCCATGAGCACAAACTCCCTTTCCAGTGGAGCAATATCACTAAGTGCTTCCATCCTCCTCTCCAGTTCTCTAATTTGAGCTTCAAAATAGGCAACATGCTCACATCTCTCACAGAAGTATGGACCCTGGATCATCTTGTCCAGTAGTGCATACAGTACATGTGACAGGATGCACACTGAGTAAGGTTGTCACTGTATTGACTCATAATAACTAGTTACAGTGGGGGGGAAATGGACAAAGCCCTACAATTTGCCCCCTTTTCTTGCAACTCCCTCCTTTTATTTAACCTCACACACTTATACTAGAGCTGCACTTTTACTAGAAGTTTTCACAAGCTCACAAGTTCACTCCTCACCCATGCTTATATTAGGTTCTTACTACTCAGCTGCAAACTAATCTTTGCACAAGTGCATAAACACATTTTACTGTTCAGGAGAAATCACAGAACAGAGGCAAACAGACCACACAAAAAACACACACTGATATAGCTTCACACAGATAAAACCACACCCCCTCTCAGCTACACAACATCTCTGCACAAGTACACAAACACCCTTATTGTTCAGGGGAAATCACAGAACATAATGCTTAACATATCTTGCTCTCTATCAGCATCATACAGTGAATATCATACAATGTGATATGAACAGAATCAACAAAACACACATACTCTCGAACCCTTCTCAATCTTCTTTCTCTTTATCTCTCCTCCTCCTCTATCTCTCCTCACCACCTCCATCTCACATCCTACTCTCTTACTCCCTTAGCTATATGTCACCTTTCCTCCTTTCTCTCCCCTTCTCTCACACTCCCTCTTTCACTCTCTCTCCTCTCTCCCTCTCTCTCCTTCTATCACTCCTTTTCTCTTTCTCCCTCATTCTCTCACTCTCATTCACACTCTCCTTCTCTTCCTTCTTCCCTCTCTCTCTCTCTCTCCCCTTGATCCCTCTCTCTCCCTCCTTCTCTCTCTTTCCCTCATTCTCTCTCCTTCTATGTCTTCTTTTCTCTTTCTCTCTCTCATTCTCTCTCTCATTCTCTCTCCTTCACATTCTCCCTCCTTCCCTCTCTCTCTCCTTCACACTCTCCTTCTCGCTCTCTCTCTCCTTCACACTCTCCATTTTTCTCTTCCTCCTTCCCTCTCTCTCCTCTTCTCTCTCCTTCACACTCTCTATCTCCTCCTCTTTCTTGCTCCTTCACACTCTACTTATCTTTCCTTTTCTCTCCTCTTTACTTCTGTCTTTTTCTCTCTCCCTCCTTCTCTCTCTCTCCTTTTCTCTCTCTCTCCCTCCTTCTCTCTCACTCTAAATCTCTTTCTCCTTCCTTTTCTCTCTCTCTCATTCTCTCTCTCTCCTTCTCTCTCTCCTCATTTCCTCATTCACTCTCTCTCATTTTTTCTCTCTCTCCTTCCCTTACTCTCTATCCTTCTCTCTCACCTTTACTCTCTCTCTCTTCTTCTCTCACTCCTTTTCTCTCTCTCCCTCCTTCACTCTCTCCCCTTCACTCTCTCCCTCCTCCCTTCACCCTCTTTCCTCTTCTCTCTCTCTCTCCTTCACATTCTCTCTATACTTCTCCTTCTCCCTCCTTCCCTCTCTCGCTACCTCCCTCTCCTTTCTCTCTCTCTCCTTCACATTTTCCTTCTCTCTATTTCTACTTCTCTGTTTTTTCTCCCCCTCCTTCTTTCTCTCTCTCCTTCACATTTTCCTTCTCCCTCTTTCTACTTCTCTGTTTTTTCTCCCTCTCTTCTTTCTCTCTCTCTCTCTCTCTTTCCTTCACATTTTCCGTCTCTCTCTTTTTACTTCTCTGTTTTTTCTCTCTCTCACTCTTCCTTCTCTCTCTCCCTCATTCTCTCTCCTTCACACTCACCCTCCTTCCCTCTCTCTCCTTTTCTCTCTCTCTCTTCTTTCTCCCTCCTTCCCTCTCTCTACTTCTTTCTCCCTCTCCTGCTCTCTACCTTATTCAATCTCTCCTTTTCTCTCTCTCTCTTTCCATCCTTCCCTCTCTCTCCTTCTTTCTCCCTCTCCTTCTCTCTCCCTCATTCACTCTCTCCTTTTCTCTCTCTCTCATCCTTCTCTCTCTCTCATTCACACTCTGCCCTCTCTCTCCTTCACTCTCTCCTCTTACCTTCTCTTTCTCCCTCCTTTTCTCTCTCACCTTCTCTCTCTCCTTATCTCTCCCTCCTCATCTCCCTCATACTCTCTCTCTCCTTCATTGTCTCTCTCCTCTTCTCTCTCTCTCCTTCACACTCTCTTTCTCTCCTTCTCTCTCTCCTCTTTACTTCTCTCTCTCTCCTCTTTCCTTCTCTCTCTCTCCCTCCTTTTTACTCTCTCTCCCTTCTTTTCTCTCTCACCTTCTATCTCTCCTTTCTCTCTCCCTCCTTATCTCCCTCCTACTGTCTCTCTCTCTCTCTCTTTCACACTCTACCTCCTTCCCTCTCTCTCCCCTTTTATCGCTCTCCTTCATTCTCTATCTCCTTCTCTCTCCTCATCTATCTCTCTCCTCCACACTCTCTCTCTTCTTTTCTTTCTCCCTCCTTCTCTATCTCTCATTTTCTCTCTCAATATACCGGTCCTTCACTCTATCCTTTTTTCTCTCTCCTTCTTACATTCTTTTCTTCTTTCTATATTTCTTTCCTCTCTGCCTCTCTCCTCTCTATGTCTCATTCCCTCTCCTCTCTCTCTCTTTTTCTCTCTCCCTCTTTCTCTCTCTCACTCTCCTTCTCTCCCTCCTTCTCTGTCCCTCATTCTCTCTCCCTTATTCACACTCCTTTTCTCTCATTCAAACTCTCCTCTCTCTCATTTTCTCTCTCTCTCCTTCGCGCACTCTCTCTCCTTCACACTGTCTCTCTCATTCACACTCTCCATCTCTCTCTCACTTCTGTATCCTTCTCTGTCTTCCTCTCACTCCCTTTTGTCTCTCCCCCCTCTCTGCCCTGTCTTTTACGTCCAAGCTGCTCCTCATGTCCCCAGTGTGGTGGCCTCTCCTCCATCCTGCTCCTCCTTTTCCCTGTAGGGATCCTGCATGCAGAGCAGGACAGCAAGAGGCAGAGAGGCACAGGGGAGAGCAAGGAGCTGGCGAGGTGGCCCTGGGGAAGGGGGCAGGAGGGCCATGGGCAGGTGGGGGCACTTTTGTCACCCCAGAGAAGGGCCGTCTGGGACGCAGCGTCCCTCTCGCCCCCCATTACCTACGCCACTGTTCCCACCCCCAGTGCCCTCTCTGACAGAACAAACAATCCAGGGGGTAATAAACTATCTTTGTCCTGTAACCTCTGAAGTGACTTATCATATTATGTCCTAGGGCATACTTCTGAGGGCAAATACATTCTTTAAACTTTATACAATGACCCAAGTCATCCTACTAAACCAGACCACTATATAAAAATTATAGTATTACTAGATACTTTGGTAATTTTTTAAATGAGCTTGGCATAACAGTATCATGTCCTAACCACAACTTGAACACTAAACATTATATAAACAATTCTTGGTAGACACAAATTCTCCCAGACTATGCTCTTCGGGATCCCGGGTACCCTAATCAGAGCCTGAGGCCTAACATTACACATGGTTTTAGGGTCATAACAAGATAGTCCATGATAGAACAAAATAGTCCTTGAGTTCAGTTACCATAATCCAGTGGGTCCCCCTGGGCATTACACTCCAATCCTGTCTCTTCAATCTCTGTGTCTCTGCCTCATTCTCTCCACTTGTAACCCACTCTGTCTCTCTTCATCTGTTTTCTGTCTGTCTCTAATCACCACTCCTTTTCTCTCCCTTCCCCCACTATGTTCCTCCCTCCCCATCTCTTTCCATTTCCTTCTCACCACCCCATCTTGTCTTTTCCTCTCCTCTGTCTCTTCACTCGTCTGTATGCTTCTTTCCGCTCTCTACACTCTGCCTGACCCACTCCTGTCTCTCCCCTGTCAATCTCTCTCTTCCTTTCAGTGTCTCTCTCCCTCTTCCTCTGTCCTCAACCTTCTATGTTTGTCCCATCCACCTCTCTTGCTCCAGCCCATTACCCTATTTCTTGCACTCCCTATTGTATCTAATTCTTCATTCCCTGTCTTTAACTACCTGTCTTTTTCTATCCACTGTCTCTAAACCCCTCAGTCTCGTTCTATCACCCTCTGTTTCTCCCCTCTCTCTCTAAACTTTCTCTCCCCATCTGTCTATATCTTCCCACTGTTTCTCTCTCTCACTTCCCATATCTGTTTCTATCCTCTCCATCTACCATATCTCTTTCCTCCACTCTATTTACTTACCCCACTGTCTCTTTCTTTCCCATCAACTAGTATATCTCCCCCTGGTTGTCTTTTCCTCCCCTGTTTCTCTTCCTCTCTTTCGTTCTCTCTCACCCTTCCCCTCTATCTTTCTTTCCCATATTCTGTCTGCCTCTGCATTTCTCTCCCCTTTTCCCATCCTGTCACTCCCTCCTGTCAATCTCTTTTTATATTTCTTTATCCATCACTCTCCCCTGTCTCTGTTCCTAAACCTATCTCTCTCCTCTTTCTCCTACTCCGTCTGTCTTTTTCCTCTCCCCTGTCTTCCTTCTCTCCTCCCCATGTATAGTCCCTGTTGATTTTTCTCTTCTCTCCTCTCTGTCTGTTTCTCCATAATCTTTCTGTTCTAATCCATCAGCCCCCTCTCTCCCTTATCTTTATGTCACCTTCTATTTTTCAGCACATCTGCCTCTCTCACCCTGTCTCCACATTCTTTCTGGCTCTAATCCCCACTGCATCTTTCCAGCCCACCCTCTGCCAGTTCTCCCCGTGCTCTCTCTCTTGTCTGTCTTCAACCCTCATCTCTCTCTAACCCGCCTATCTCTCCTCCTCTGTCTCTTTATCACTTACTCTTCCAGCTCTACTTCTCTTTCAGTAACCTCCCTTACTTTTTATGGTGAACCACTTAGTCCACATATCTTTAAACTTTATCCCCCTCAGAATGTTTTTGCTCCTCCATCCCTGGTCCTCACTCTGAGCCTGTTCTGTGTGAGCTGCAGAGAGGAAAGGGCATATATAATCTTTCAAAAATGCTCTCTTCCAGTCTCTCTCCACAGCTTTTCTGTCACTCGTGCACTCCATCACTCACACTCTCTCTTGCAAACACTAGCCTGCTTGTACTTGCACACTTTCACCTATAGATGTGCTCAAAAGTTTGCATACCCTCACAGAAATTGGGAAACTCTGGAATTTATTTTGAAAGTATGACTGATCATGCAAAATAAATTATTTTATTGAAGGATAGTGATCATATGAAGCCATTTATTATCACCTAGTTGTTTGGCTCATTTTTAAATCATAATGATAACAGAAATCACCAAAATGGCACTGATCAAAAGTTTACATACCCTTGCATGTTTGGCTTTGTTATAGACACACAAGGTAACACACACAGGTTAAAATGGCAATTAAAGGTTAATTTCCCACACCTGTGGCTTTTTAAATGGCAATTAGTGTCTGTGTATAAATAGTCAATGAGTTTGTTAGCTCTCCCGTGGATGCACTGAGCAGGCTAGATACTGACCACTGGGGAGCAGAAAATAACTGTCAAAAGACCTACGTAACAAGTTAATGGAACTTCATAAAGATGGAAAAGGATATAAAAAGATATCCAAAGCCTTGAAAATGCCAGTCAGTACTGTTCAATCACGTATTAATAAGGTGAAAATTTGGGGATCTCTTGATACCAAACCATGGTCAAGTAGACCAAGAAATATTTCAGTCACAGCTGCCAATAGAATTGTTTGGAATACAAAGAAAAACCCACAGGTAACCTAAGGAGAAATACAGGCTACTCTGGAAATAGATGGTGTTGTTGTTTTAAGGAGCACGATACTTGAACAAAAATGAGCTGCATGGTCGAGATGCCAGAAAGAAGTCTTTACTGCGCCAATGCCACAAAAAAAGCCTGGTTACAATATGCTCGACAACACCTTGACATGCCTCACAGCTTCTGGCATACTGTAATTTGGAGTGACGAGACCAAAATAGAACTTTATGGTCACAAACATAAGTGCTATGTTTGGAGAGGGGTCAGCAAGGCATATAGTGGAAAGAATACCATCCCCACTGTGAAGCATGGTGGTGGCTCACTGATGAGAGGGTGTGTGAGCTCTAAAGGCACAGGAAACTGGTGAAAATTGATGGCAAGATGAATGCAGCATGTTATCAGAAAATACTGCCATACAATTTACATTCTTCTGCACGAAGGCTGCGCATGTGACACTCTTGGACTTTCCAGCATGACAATGACCGTAAGCACAAGGCCAAGTTGGCCCTCCAGTGGTTACAGCAGAAAAAGGTGAAGATTGTGGAGTGGCCATCAGTCTCCTGACCTTAATATCATCGAGCCACTCTGGGGAGATCTCTAACGTGCAGTTCATGCAAGACGACCAAAGACTTTGCACGACCTGGAGGTATTTTGCCAAGACAAATGGGCAGCTATGTCACCTGCAAGAATTGGGGGCCTCATAGACAACCATTACAGGCTGTCATTGATGATAAAGGGGACAATTCACAGTATTAAGAGTATGCAAACTTTTGATCAGGGCCATTTGGGTGATTTATGTTATCATTATGATTTAAAAAGGAGCCAAACAACTATGTGATAATAAATGGCTTTATATGATCACTATCCTTCAATAAAATATATATTTTTTGCATGATCATATTTTCAAAATAAACACCAAAATTCCACAATTTCTGCCAGGGTATGCACACTTTTGAGCACAACTGTATGTACAAATAGAGTTTTACCCAGGCCTTTTTTTTAAATAACTCTAGATTGTAATCTCAGACAGGGCTCTCCCCCCTTTGCAATGTTAATTTTGTTTTGGCCTTAACCCATGTACAGCGCTAAGGAATATGTTGTCACGTTACAAACAAAAGATAATAATAATCTATCTGTGCAAAAGCTCTATATGTAATTCACCTATGCAAGAGCATATGTAGAAGGAAACCAAGAAAAGTCTTGTATTGACTAACACTGTTGCCCTATATTCCAAATTTGGCATCTCTATGGAAACATACTGTAAGTCAGGTTATGCTTTAGAGATGACACTGTGAAGGTATGCAGGTTGAAGCAATTATACCAGTTTTCTTATTTGTATTTATGTAGTGCTGTCCCTAATTCTTGGTCTTTATGTGTTTTCACTGCTCTGTGCTATCAGTCTCTGTTTTATTTAACATGATGCATGCTTTTTCACAGATGGATTAAGTGCAGAGTATTTTCCAAGAGCATTGTGATCGTGTTGTAGGTAGCTAGATCTGTAGTGTATATGCTATGAAACCTTTTGTTTTGGACTTCAAATCAATGTGGGTTACTTGCAGGGTTATATGGATCCCACAACCTATGCACTTTGGTCTGATCAGGCGCTAAACTTCGAAAGCACATGATGTGAGTCTCTATATATTCTCAATTTATATCAACATGCTTTAGGCTTGGATTATATGTGTGGTATTTTGACTGTTCAGCCAACACAATTAGTCTTGTCTGGCTACAGAAACCTACAGATGAAGTGTACTCCTTTATATTTAATTCAAGCATTTAGTGCCGTGGTTTTCCCTGTCACATGAATAATAATTTTAGCATGATTTGTGATAATACACTTCTCTGGGCAGTTAGATACTTCTGGGTGTCCATCTCATGTAGAATAACCTTACCATGTCAGATGATGAGGACAGCTCAGACAACATTGGGTATCTATATCCAGTGCTGGATTCATTCAGTGCAATGTGTGTGTAATACAAGCTGATTTCCTGCATATTATCCTGATATCCTCTGGTGTACTTTTGCTCCTCATCACAAAGATAGATACATATGTCTATATTTTTTTAAATTATAATCAATTAATTAGTTACTTAATAGATTAATATACTTTACCTATTTGAAATTAATATATCCATCAACCAATATCCTGAAGAGGTAACAATCTCGTTTTATTGTCCTGCACCAGTGGGACTGTTGCTGGCCTGAGGAGATAGTTTTATGAATGTGCCACCTGTGCATTAGAAGTCGGCTGCGTGCACGAGGGCAAACTGTTGGTTTATTTGTGTAAAGCGCTACTGTAGATGCGTAATGTTGTTATTTGGATGTTAGGATTGTAAACTAGCGTGTTTTGTCTATGTGCTATGCAGTTCGCAAGCATTTGCTGTCCTTTGTAATAGTGTATTTTGTACCTCGTACCTTCCTGGGTAAAAGTGGTATGTGGTTGGTGGTGTTTTGTGCGGTGCCGGGTTGTGTATGCTCGTTTTTATTTTTTTGGCCACCATTTTTTTCTCGCTTAGCCGATTTTGGAGTGCCGAAACTCGCCAAAATCAACTTAAATTCCACCTCACTCCCAGACGTCCTGGCTGTTCCCCCGAGCTGTGTGTGATGGTTTTGTGGTATTTTTTTTTTATTAGTCCCGCGTTTGCAGCCTAAAGCGATCCCACATTTCCTGTGTTTGGAGGCATACAGCCTTATTAAATTGGGATTTGGCCAGTTAGATAGGGCTCTATATAAGCACAGAGCATATTTTCTTTACAGACGTTTTTAGTTAGTGAAGACCTTGCTTTTGGATAGCAGTTCATTTACTAAAAACTTCTGTAAAAAACATATGCTATGCGCTTATATAGAGCCCTATTCAATTGTCCGAATGGCAATTTAATAAGACTGTAAGTCCAGCGTGTTTCCTTGCCTCTACTGCTCACCTCGTCTCGTGAGGCTCGCAGGCGATGAGCACCTATGGCGGTCATCGCCCAAGTGCTTTGAGTTGTAGTGCCTTAACTGCTCGCCTTGCTACGTGATGCTCGCAGGCGATGAGCGCCTCTGGTGCTCATCGGCCAAGTGCTGCGAGTTATATATCACTACTGGCTAGTGGTTACTATTTAATGCAAGATGATGTCGGATTTACAGCACTTAAACTCATTCATACTCTCTCACATTCACACTCATGACATGACTGCACATTATTGGGAAAAGATCAGACGGTGAGTATAGAGTGACCTCAGACTTACAGCAAACTCATACACCTGCACTTACAGTATCTCACAAAAGTGAGTACACTCCTCACATTTTTTAAAATATTTTATTCTATCTTTTCATGTGACAACACTGAAGAAAAGGCACTCTGCTACAATGTAAAGTAGTAAGTGTACAACCTGTACAGTGTAAATTTGCTGTACCCTCAAAATAACTCAGCACACAGCCATTAATGTCTAACCCGTTGGCAACCAACGTGAGTACACCCCTAAGTGGAAATGTCCAAAGTGTCAATATTTTGTGTGGCCACCATTATTTTCCATCACTGCCGTAACCCTCATGGGCATGGAGTTCACCAGAGCTTCACAGGTTGCCACTGGAGTCCTCTTCCACTCCTCCATGATGACATCACGGAGCTGGTGGATGTTAGAGACCTTGCACTCTCCCACTTTCCGTTTGAGGATGACCCACAGATGCTCAATAGCGTTTAGGTCTGGAGACATGCTTGGCCAGACCATCACATTTACCTTCAGCTTCTTTAGCAAGTTAGTGGTCGTCTTGGAGGTGTGTTTGGGGTCGTTATCATGTTGGAATATTGCACTGCAGCCCAGTGTCCCGAAGGGAGGGGATCATGCTCTGCTTCAGTATGTCACAGTACATGGTTCCCTCAATGAGCTGTAGGTCCCCAGAGCCGGCAGCACTCATGCAGGCCCAGCCCATGACACTCCCACCACCATGCTTAAATGTAAGCAAGACACACTTGTCTTTGTACTTCTCACCTGGTTGCCGCCACACACCCTTGACACCATCTGAACCAAATAAGTTTATCTTGGTCTCATCGGGCCACAGGCTATGGTTCCAGTAATCCATGTCCTTAGTCTGCTTGTCTTCAGCAAACTGTTTGGGGGCTTTCTTGTGCATCATCTTTAGATGAAGTTTCCTTCCGGGTACGACAGCCAGGAAGACTAATGTGATGCAGTGTGCGGATATAATCTGAGCACTGACAGGCTGACCCCCCACCCCTTCAACCTCTGCAGCACTCATACATCTATTTCCCAAATACAACCTCTGAATATGACGCTGAGCACGTGCACTCAACTTTATTTGGTCGACCATGGCGAGGCCTGTTCTGAGTGGAACCTGTCCTGTGAAACCGCTGTATGGTCTTGCCCACCGTGCTGCTGCTCAGTTTCAGGGTCTTGGCAATCTTCTTGTAGCCTAGGCCATCTTTATGTAGATTCTTTATTTTTTTTAGAGCCTCAGATAGTTGTTTGCCATGAGGTGCCATGTTGAACTTCCAGTGATCAGTATGAGAGAGTGTGAGAGTGATCACACCAAATTTAACGCACCTGCTCCCCATTCACACATCAGACCTTCTAACACGAACAAGTCACATGACACCGAGGAGGGAAAATGGCTAATTGGGCCCAAATTGAACATTATCACTTAGGGGTGTACTCACTTTGGTTGCCAATGGTTTAGACATGAATGGCTGTGTGTTGAGTTATTTTGCGGGGACAGCTAATTTACACTGTTATACAGGCTGTACACTTACTACTTTACATTGTAGCAGAGTGTCATTTCTTCAGTGTTGTCACGTGAAAAGATATCACATATAATAATTGTCAAACTGCAATTCGTTGTCACGCTTGCGAGCGAGCCGTTGAGGCATAGAAGCCTTCCGAGCTCGGAGCACTTAGGCGAAGCAAAGTGAGCAGTTGAGGCATTGAAACCCGCAGGAGCTTGGAGCACTTAGGTGATGAGCGCCAAAGACACTCATCGCCCTACGAGCCTCGAAAAGGGAGGCGAGCAGTTGAGGCATTGAAACACGCAGGAGCTTGGAGCACTTAGGTGATGAGCGCCAAAGGTGCTCGGAGCACCTGTGAGTCTCGCAAAGCGAGGCAAACAGTTGAGGCATTGAAATATGCAGGACTTAGACAAAATGAGCGGCGAAGGCCGCTGAGGCATTGAAACACCTAGCCTGTGAGCAGTTATGAAACAGGTGACTTAGTTGAGGAATGCAGGACATAGAAAAAAAAAATCAGAATCTCGGAGGCAAATCTGAATCTTTGACTTTAACGGCCGAACTGCGGAAATCTAAAAACACGCAAAACGAGACAAAATGTACAAATAAAATAAAAACACACTCACACACAGCACGGGAGAACACCAGGGCACCTGGGGGTGAGGTTGCACTCAAATTTAAGTCGAATTTGCTGAGTTTCGGCACTCGAAAAATTGGCTAAGCAAGAAAAAAATGTCCGACGAAAAAAATTAAAACAAGGCTAAAGGTACATACGAGTTAGCCAGGAAAGACCTCGGAATCTCGGGGGCAAAAAAAAACCACATCACAAAAATACAAATTTAACGGCCAAATCGCAGAAATTGAAAAACACGAAGTACAAGAAAAACAAACAAGCATAAATACACACTCACACACAGCATGGGAGGAACGTCAAGGTGCCTGGGAGTGTGGTTGCACGCGAATTAAAACAAGGCTAAAGAAGACTGAGGCTCGCAAATCACCCCCAGGCACATACGAGTTAGCCAGGAACGTAGGGGATACACAATATACCATTACAACAGACGGAAAATGCTCACGAGCCAAGTAACACATTGAAAAAATCTATTTTACAACACTAAGTTACAAATAGTAACATTATGATTCTAAAATGGCGATTTACACGCCTAAACAAATGGTTTGGCCTCGCGCACGCAGCCTATTTACACTGCACACTTGGCACATTGCTGACACTTTCTCCTCAGGTGATCAACAGTCCAACTGTACAGATGCAGGAAAATCCAAATAGATTGTTAGCTCTTCAGGATATTGATTGCTTAATATTAAATATAATTAGGTAAAGTATATTAATTTACTAATTCATATTAATTCACTGTACTAAATACATCTTATATTTTACACTGTACTTATATATCTGTCTTCGTAATGCAAAGCAGAAAACTTGAATTACACGAGGGGAGAGGCTCGCAATGAGCGCTGAAGGTCCTCAGAGGAGCAAAAACCTCACATTGTGTGTCAAACAGCATTGCCATGGCTTCAAATTTTATTGCCGTAATTTTTGACGGGCAAGTCGCTAGTAATAAAATATTAAAAAAAATTTGAGGGGTGTACTCACTTTTGTGAGATACTATATATACTCTCTCTCACTATACCCTGATATAGGGTATAGGGGGTTAAACATGAAAAGTTCTAAAGGCTTCAAACCATTTGTTTACTTATCATATTAATGGCTGACAAATCTGCTAGTTATATAGACTGAGGAGGAGCATATTCCTCAAACACCAATATTGGGACCTATCCTTAAAGGACCGGTGTGCACATTTCATTTTAAACCTATTTTAGTTCACCATTGATTAACATTAAAAATCCATGTGTAGCAAAGCAAATCTTTAGACAGAAAATATTATTTAAAAAACACAATTTGCCTTATTAATAATTGGTGCTATGTCCCTCCTCACCACTCTCATTGTCCTGAGTACTATTGGAAGAAAGTAAAAACTTTCAACTAAGATAAGCTTGATTAGGCCATCTTGGTAAGGCTTGAATAATGTTATCTCCGTTGAAATTTTTTCTCTTCCTCTCAGTAGTGTTTAGGACAACGAGAAAGATGAGGAAAAGCAACAACCATTAATTAAACTGTGTTTTTAAATGTTATTTTCTGGCTAAAGATTTGCTTTGCTGCACATGTATTTATAATGTTTATTAATGGCGAACTAAAAAAATAGGTTTATGTGAAAAGCGTTTACACTGGGGATGTCACTGCAGTCCAAATGATTTTGCTTTGCAAATTGTGGCAAAAATGTCCTGCCCGTGTTGTGAGACGGGTGAAACTCTCCTTTATGCTATTTAGACTATACTAAAAGTAACATTGTAATCAATGTATTTTCTTTAAAATTCTATGAATGCCTCTAACTTGAAGATGTCATTTGAATCCATTTTTTATTTCATGGGCACAATCACCATAAAAACTATTGCTGGAAAATGATACTCTATAAGTGTGAGGTCCAGAATAAAAATCAAGTCTTGTATGACAACAGAAAGCATTGCATCTGATGAAAAACAAATGGAGTAAAAATCTCTACCAGATGCCAGCACCAAGCAGTAATTAGAAGAGAAGAAGGAAAACCCGTTCTTGCAGCTGCTGCCGAGAAAAACAGAGCAAAACTTGTAAACACGGCAAATCGAGATTTAGACACGTAGCATTAGCATAACAAAGAAATAAAATTAATCATTTTCCAAAAATTGTAAAATAGCTGCAAGGCTTGAAAATAGCCTGCTACACAGTTAGTGTGACAAAGTTAAAGGACCACTGCAGTTATATATTTAAATATTTACTTTTGAAAGCACTCATAGGTAAGATTAGAAAAAAGAATAACCTCTAATTTATTATCTTTTACTGATACTGTAGTGTAAGATGCCATTTTGGTTTTCACTGCTTTACTTCCTGCAATCTTTGAATGCACACACAACTTCTATCTGTTGTTGTAGTTGTGTCCGACTCTCTGTGACCTTATGGTCATATTCAGTGCTTCAATGATCTCAGCTATCCATCTCCTCATCTTCCACCCCCTTCTTCGAGTTCCTTCAATCTTTACCAACATCAGAGTCTCCTCTTAGGAATCCTAGCTTCTCAAAATATTTTAGGTTCAGCAACTTCTATGTAGACAATTGTAACGTGGTAGCTAATGCAGTGTTTTCATTAGTACTAATCGAAATCTAGTTCAGTTGCAGGAACTCCCTTCTGAGACTGCAAGAAGCAGCCCAGTAAAGAAAATGGAAGTCTGCAGTAAAGAGTAATTGCATATAAAAATGAAAAAAAAAAATAAAGTCTATATTTCATTTTTACAATCTAAAAACATTTTGCCAATTATCAAGTTATGTTTTTCAAAGTGCCACATAGAGAAAATGAGAACAAAGTTATCCTTTAAAGAGAGCCTAACTATTCCTTGTTATTGCCTTATTTTGGAAACCTTTTAGAATATGTAGCGCTGCATAATATATTGGGGTTTAAAAATAAAATAATAAATGAGTTTCCTGTTGTCTCCCAGCTACAAAGTTGCAGTCTCCATCTGATATAAATAGTTTTATACAATCCCTTGTCACAGCCCAGCCCTGATGCTCTTATTGCAATAAAGCAGTTATTCTTAGAATGAACAAAGGACATCTTCTTTATCAGATGTTCCTTCCTCTTGTGATGTTCTCATTCTCAAGGAATTGGCACTCTGTGACACCACCTTCCCTCTCATCCTCTCTCTCTGCACGCTGCTGTTTTGTTTCTGCTCTGGTGACATGATGCACAGATGGTTTCCTTCATAAGACAGAACCAGAGAAGGAACCATAGGCCTCTAAAGTTGACGTGAAGATTCAGACATAGCCTCCGGTCCATTGGTAGATCTGCTTCACATTATGTCAGGCACATAGGGTTAGCTATGTAATCCTATCCGCTATGCTCTCATCCTGCTGAGCAGAGGTCTCTGTAAAAGCAGAAGTGCAGCTGTGGTCAAGAGTTATCAAAGCCGTCACGTGGTCTCGTTTTTGTCTGGGCTGCTGTTATCCAGAAGAGACTTTGATTTCCTGACTGCTTTTCTATAGCATTTGGATAACAGCATTAGATCCCCAGCCTTGCAAGCAGCTTGTATTTTGTGTTTGCCATATGCTATGTAATAATAGGAAGCCCCCCCCCTGCTGTGTCCTGTATATGAAATAATGTATAATCTGTATTAACGATTTAGTAACATTTTTCACAAATATATATGAATGAATGCATTAAAAACATGAAAAACCTCATGGCATTAATACTGATATATTAAACTGAAGTCATGAAAATATTCCTATTACAGTATAAAACTGGGCCAAACGTTTGATTCCTTGCAAATCTAACAAAAATTAAATATGGATAAAAATATAATTTTATTTGATTGATAAAAATAGTAAATGTAGTACAGCAGATATATTTTATTTAATAATTTCCTCCCTCTCCTTAGTCCTTACTCTCTACCCTGTGCCCATATATATCTCTATCCCGCCAATCTATACTGTCCCCAGATTTCTCTCTACCCTACCACTTTACGTGGCTTCCAGATATTTCTGTATTTGATTGCATTATCTTGTGCCCATATTTAGCACTATCCCAGTACATACGAGCTCTTCACCTTACCCTGTCCCCAGATTCAATCTTCCCCATCACTGTACCATCATGTCCTCAGTTTTCACACTTTATTACGTTATCTTCGTTCATGGTCCCAGATTCCTTTCCACTAGCTCCCTGTAGTCTCCAGATTATTATTATCTTTATTTGTAAAGCTCCAACATATTCCGTAGCACTGAACAAGGGTTGTGTACTAAGTAAAACAAAATTGCAAGTATGGAGAGGCCTATCTTTCAGTTTAGAATTTAGTGTGCGCTAAAGCACCCTACAAGACTGAAAACTCGTAAACTTTAAATCTAATGCGATGAAACTTTAAATTCCTGACCCTAAAACATAAAACCATTAATATCTCTGTCCTTGTCTCCAAGTAGTCCCCTAACCACCCTCTTCACTCTCTAAATACTTCATAGTCTGTGGGACTCTTTGCCTGGCTCTCCTAGAAAATCTTATTGACTCCAAAACTCCCTAAACATCTCCCTTAGCATTCACGATTTGAATACTCTACCAAATTACAACTGTTACCCTTGTCGCTCACCCCAACCTTACCTAGACTAAACTCTTCAGAATAGTATCAACTCTGTTGCACCAAAATGCGTGTTGCCGTATTGTATTATATTTGTATTTATTTTATTGTACTTGTATTTCTACTTACCTTATTATTTGTTTTACCTTTGTAATTTGCCTATTGCACCTATTCCCTTTTATTGTAGTTTAAATAGAACTACAGAAAATGCTGTCACTTTATAAATAAAGCATGTTAATAATTATCTCATAAACTGCCTCTCTAGATGATTCACTAATAATTATTTTATTATTATTATTATTATTATTATTTATATGCATTTGTGCTACTATGGGATCTGCTATTTTGATTTAAGCAGATCAACTTCCGGATGTGTGAGGAGACTTTGATTTCACTGTAGTTTCTGCACAATGGGAATGTGGCAGCACAAATTGTCAGTGCTCTCAGTAGCAACAAAGGGGAGATCATTAGACAGCAGGAGATAAGAAAAATTAAAAATGTTTGTTAACTGTTTGGCTTTTCAAAAACATTTTGCCTATTATCAAGTTTAGTCATTTTTTAGTTAAGATCATACACAGTGGTCCTTTAAGTAGTAAACTTAGTATAAAAAAATTAAATTTATGCTAATTTAGCATATTTGATCATTTGTGAGAAAACTTACACTGAAATTGCTGATATTTCCACCAGTGCAATAAATAGGCAGCTGCAGTGTGGTCTGTTTCAACTTTTGTCACAGTTTGATAAAAGATTGGTAGGCTTCCCCTTGAGTTAAGCTATTTTAGCTTTCTCTTTGGTGAGTAAAAATGTATTTATGTGAGCTTTGTGAGCCTTGTGTATTTATTTGTATACTTTTCAAATTCCAGTATACTTTTACTCACAAAATATAGATGTTTTAAAAACAAAATAAATTGAAAAGTTTTTAAAATGATCTTTACTATTTAACCCATTCACTGTGGAGAAAAACTGTGCGACATTGTGATCATCTTTGTGTGTGAAGAGTATTTTTCCCACTCGTCCTCCCTCCATGGAGGGGTGTGTAATGTCATCATCGCATGGTAGCATCACAAACAAGTAAGGGATAAGGGGGTTTATCTCAGACCCCAGACTAGGTAGAGACCCCAAGAAAGAGAAAATACTCAAATATACTGAGAGTAGCCGGACCTGCTGAAAACAACAACATATAACTGGGCACCATGTAAAAAAATTACAGAAACATAAATGTAATTCTAATCTGCAAGTTAAAAGTCTAAATTGCCTAAATAAAAATGATTTTAAAAAAAAAGCCCCGGGATAAGAAAACATTCAGCCGCCATTATTTTATAAGCTGAGAAAGCTGACCCATTATAGTAGAACTTTTTCATTAGAAATAATAGAAAGTGTATATGAGTCTATGAAGTGGTGGAGATAGTGCATGGGGGGCCCTGGTGCAAAAAGAACATTTCTTATCAAAATCTATGTTGGCATCACTGGTTTAAGTTAAGACAGCTTTACAACAAGTCACATACTAGATTTTTCAGGTTACATCATAAGATGCTTGCTCTGCTTTCCAGAAGTTGAGTTCAAAGGTCAGAGAGGGAGATTTGTGCTTTTATGTTTTATAGTGATATTTGATATAGTTGCATCATCTGCTGTGATTGTATGGGGGTCCTTATGGAAACAAATGTGTATATATGGGTTTAACTTTACCAGTTATGAATTGTGCATTGATATTTAAACTATATTAAATAATTGTTCCTAGCAATTCTATAGCCGCCAGGCAGCAGAATGGGGAATAATCTGCAAGGACAACATGACATTGCTTCAGCCAAAAGCTATCCAAGGTATACGGCTGCCTAGGTACACAAGGAGTAAAGCATGTGCCATGAGAATGATATACAGCGATGTATTTCATATTTTCAGTGATTATTTTTATTGTCCATGGCAGGTAGTGGATGTGATCAGAATGAATGAGAAAGCTTTCATCCTCCAATGCTGTCATATATGGGCCAGGACTGCATTATTTCATATGTGTGCTAACAATAAGAATCTGCAATGCGGGAACTCTTATACAGCAAGTACTGACTCTGAATGGGTTAATCAACACTTACTTTCTTTTGCACTCTCTATATATACAGTACATGTGTTCCCAAGAGCCAGCAAAACACAGGTCATATAGAATTAGTGATTAACTGTAATGATAAAGTTGCCATTTTTACAAAAAGTTACAGCTTTAAATATATAGTTGAGCTGGTACATTTATTTTGAAAGCCTAGTGATAGAGTACATGTGTGTGTTTGTGTCGCTCAGTCGTGTCTGTGACCTCATGGACACAAAGCACACCATGCTGATCCACTTGGTATTCATGACAGAGAAACTGGAGTGGGTTGCCATTTCCTTCTCCAGTGGACCACAGCATACACCTCCTGGTATTCCTAGGTGGTCTGTCATCCAAGTACTGACCAGGCCCAAACATGCATGGCTTCAGGGTGGTGTGACCTCTTGGTTCCCTGACTGGAATTGAACCCAGGTTGCAGTGGTGCAAGCACCAAATCCTAACAACTGGACAACCAGGGAACTAGAGTAAAATCCATTTTACAAATAACAAACAACAAAAATTAACAGAACTGGCCAACCAAAAGGAAGATGCACCAATAAAAACAATAGCATTTACTGTAATACCTAGCACATAATACATATGCATGACCTGTGAAAGGCCCAGTGGGTATGTCCGTTTTAACCCTTTGGGTGTAACTTACTCCCTGATAATTTGTTAGGCACAAACACTTCCTAAGCACTCTAAATAAATAATTTGACACAACCACTTGTTGGGAGAATACTGGCCACAGCGTTTATTGGTAAACCCAAATTCACATAATAATAACAACAATACCATTTATTTAAATATACATAAAGAGAGGGGAGGAGCCTGTCGACCGAGACAGTACACTCTGCGCCCTGACCCTCGTCCAGGGCCTACCGTGATGGAGCATCCGTACCCCCGTAGGGTAGGATCACCCCCAATTTACCACTGTCCCGGCGACTCCCCTCACCACCGCCACGCTGTGACAACAACAAATACAGACACATCATAAATCAAACTGAAAATTGAAGGCATATCCCAACTGTTAATGACGAATACAGATTAAACTAAAACACTTGACTTATAATACTTTATTTTTATTTTTTTTATATTTATTTATTTACTTTTTTATACCTAACACATGATTTTACATTTACAATAAATTAACACCTATGCTCCCAATGTTAGGGATGGGTGGGTGGGATCTGATTTCTTGGCTAGCTGGGGGCATAATGGCCGATTTGGCGCCAATACCCTGATGGCTCTGCCCCCCAGCTAGCCACTCCCTCTCTTCCATCCTCCCGGGCCTGCAAAGGTCACGTGGCCCTACGGACCGAACCCAGGGGCCTGGGTAGGTCTCCGGCCCATTCATGACCTGTGAAAGGCCCAGTGGGTATGTCCGTTTTAACCCTTTGGGTGTAACTTACTCCCTGATAATTTGTTAGGCACAAACACTTCCTAAGCACTCTAAATAAATAATTTGACACAACCACTTGTTGGGAGAATACTGGCCACAGCGTTTATTGGTAAACCCAAATTCACATAATAATAACAACAATACCATTTATTTAAATATACATAAAGAGAGGGGAGGAGCCTGTCGACCGAGACAGTACACTCTGCGCCCTGACCCTCGTCCAGGGCCTACCGTGATGGAGCATCCGTACCCCCGTAGGGTAGGATCACCCCCAATTTACCACTGTCCCGGCGACTCCCCTCACCACCGCCACGGAGAAGGCCGCAGACTACCTTTGCGGCATACGACTCCCCCCAAAAACGCCATGGCCAGCCGACTACCTCCCTAGCCCCTAGCACTAAAATTCCCGCTCCTAATGACCTCGACCAGCTAAATCATGAATAGTTAATCCAGAAAACTCTTAGCTCATCAATATTCCAGCAAACTAATTCTGGGCTTGCCTATTTACTTTCCTATGGGCCTTACTTGACCCTTCACCAACCGATTCTCTAAGCTAGCCCCTTTGGCAGCTGTTACCAAGTTAGCTTCTTTTCCACCCTCGATAAAACCCGCGGTGAACCGGGTGTATACCAGGGATGTTACCACCACGTGGAGCACTTCCAAGTTAAGCGACGCCAGTGCCCTTCGCCACCTTCTCATCCCACTGATGACATTACCATCTCTATAACATCTGACCTGGGCCATACTCCCAAGCTGGGCCATAGATCGGCACCCAAGGCGAAGCGCCTGTTTGGTCCGATGTCCACTACCCCCTCTGACCTGGGCCCCACGCCCAAGCTGGGCCATAAAATGGCACCTGAGGCGAAGCGCCTGTTTGGTCCGATGTCCGAATATCCATCCATTACTACGATTTTCCCATCTCCAAGCCCCGGGGCAAAACGGCCCGTCGGCTGTTACCTCTTCAGTCATGCACAAAGCCAGCAGGTACCATGTTCCACCACGGAATGTACCCGGCTCTGATCGCAAGTTGCAAATTCATCTTCATTGGAAACCACCTTTTCCCCGTAAAGAAACACCACCAACCAACTCACGCGTTGAGGTCCAAGAACCGTATTACCACAAAAGGAGAGCTATCAGTGTACCTCGGACACTGTAACTACCTCCCTTTTCCACCTGGTTCCCCTCGGACCCCCGCGGCCACCTGATCACCTTAGGATCCCACGACCAAAAGACCTGAGGTCACCAGCGCCTTGTCTGTTTAGGCCAACCTCTCACCAGCAGCTCACGTGCCGAAAAGGAGAGATGGCTGTACAGGACCACAAAGCCTCGTGCTTTCCACAGACCTCTTTCCCCACAGTGATATCTCCGGCCCTTGGGAAAGGCATTCACTTGCCTTCCATCCCTTTGCCATACCGCCTGTGACACCTTGCTCCACTTGCAATACCGATACCTCCTACGTCAGGTCCCTCGGCCCGGCCCGTTTTGAAAGGCTGCGGCTCTTACCCGACGTCCCACCTTTGGGGAACCCTCCTCCCAGCCTTAACCGAGAACCCTCAACCTTGCCTGTTCCTGGTTGGGGGCACTAAAATGAGCCACGCCGCAAGGCGGCTCCGGCGACGCAGCCCCAACCCACAGGAGAGCCACCTGGACCTACCAGCTTATGAAAGATGTTCCACGACGGGGCGACCACTGGATCAGCCCTTGTCACTCGCGACGCCGGTATCCCGATGGCAGCCCTGCGGCTGCGCTGACAGGAAAAGGTTGCAATCTTTCACCTTACCCCCAGCAGCACCACCATATTAGGAGCTGAAAACCAACAGCCACATCTGATTTCTTGGCTAGCTGGGGGCATAATGGCCGATTTGGCGCCAATACCCTGATGGCTCTGCCCCCCAGCTAGCCGCTCCCTCTCTTCCATCCTCCCGGGCCTGCAAAGGTCACGTGGCCCTTCGGACCGAACCCAGGGGCCTGGGTAGGTCTCCCGCCCATTCAAAATAAGTGTACTGCAATGCAATGAGCTACTCCATTCTAACATAAGATTATCTATGTGGGACCTTGTAAGATGGAGTAAGTACTACCTCCTGATAAATGGTGTCCACCTGCATACTGCTTTATACATTTTTTACTAACCATTATGGAGTCAGATGAGTGGTCCTACAATGCAGGGCCTCAAACAACAAAGGGTACTTAGCTAATCCCCTCTATAGCCAAAACAGGGGGTTTGGTAAAAAAGCAAATCCTACTTAACTATGCTATTCCCCATCCCGAAAAGATTGTGAGAGAACTGCTACGAGAGACAGCAGCACGACAAAGGTGAAAATCATGACACATTTCTACATTGATTTTTGCACTGCTATAAATATAAATATAAATATTTAAAAATATAATATATTTATATACATAAATATAATGTGCACTTGTTCTCTTGATGTTCTCATTTTATATTGGTTCCTAGAGACATTTCTCACCTGTTAATTTTGGTCTGGTTATTCACTACACTGAAATCTCTTGCGGATAAGGCAGAATTTACAGATATGGGCTGGGTGCCATAATGTTGGGTGCTAAAGATTAACATAAGTGTGTAACGTAAGGGAAAAATGCTCCTGCTGATTTATGTGTATACAGCTATTTACACTGCTTGATTAGAATGGGGGTAAAAGTGTTAATATCAGACTGCCACAAAGTGACTATTTGAAAAATTGAGGACTTACAATAATCCTTTATATGTGACTTAGAGCCTATCTCAGAATCAAGGTACGGGGAGAATTTCCACTCTAACAGGAACCAGAATAAATGGAGGAGAAGTTCTTTTTCTACTAAAAAAATAGATTCATGTCTTTTAAATCACATTTTCAAATATTGCACTTGTAAAACAACTATTTTTACTATGTCACATTTATTACTTATTTTAAATAATATAGCATTTTTACTAACATTTGATGAATATTAATAGTTTTGTATAAATTATTTTCTGCTTTACTATAACTGCTCTCTTTCTGGTAATTTAGCTGACTTTATTTACATCATTCATGCTGGTTAGATTTTCAATGTTTTCTAAAATGTTACATGTTTGTGGGGATTGTAGGAAAACATGGGGAACTAACAACTCTTGGGATAGCAGTGTTGCTCTATATCACTTTGGTTGATCTTATTACAACATTATCCAAATAGAAATCAGTATTAATTACAACAGGTAGTTTTCAACCAATACAGTATACTTGTATTTATTGGATAATGCTCATGGTGCTTTATATACATAAACAACTTTTCATTATTTTTCCATTCAAGTCACTGGAGATGGTTATCAATCTAAGATACCACTTTGATGGCAAAGTGGGGCACATCGATATATTGTCAGATAAGCCTTGCCATTTATTCTGACTGTGTATTTGGATGTAAGAACTGATGCGAATCCCTGAGTGAGGTGAAGGAATTCTATGTCTTGTACATCAGAATGATTCTATTTCCAAGAAAACCACTTGAACACTTCATTGAATTCTAGTATTGTGTGCACTCCATTTATATAGTATCATTATCAAAAGAGCTGCCTCCACTGGAATGATTATTGGGAAGAAATTAAGGTCTCATAGCAGGGGAACATAACGTTGTCCTCTGTTACATCTAGTGTATACAATGGCCTTTTGAGCAGTTTCTTTACTAGATATAAACCACCAGGCCTAGAATATTTATCAAAACTACCTTGAATGATGGTTATAAGGATGGTTGACGTCATGCAGTATATCATCTTTACCACCTATAAGACATTTTGAATTAGATATTGATTATTTTATGTATTTAAAGGCTGCATAACTGTTTAAAAGGGATGGAAGGAAGGCAATGAAATTCCATATACTAGTAAAAATATCCATTTCTCTAAAAGCAATTTGTTGTTTATATATTTATTAATGCTACTTATACAAGGATTTTGATGCTAAATAATAAAATAAGTATCTATATTCAATATTAAACCATACTTTAAAAATAAAAAACAAAATATGGGCTGTGCAACGGATATTAACCAAAGCACAAAAAAAAAAATCCAAGATGACCTGGAATCTGTATGCAGTATTTATTGCTGATTTTGACTCAGCTAAGAACCAGTTTCAATAGGCTCAGGGGGCTGGGAATGAAAAATGCTAACTGTAGACAGTAAACTTGTCAATGATTTTAGGAAATACTTGTAGCACCCACCCTTATCCCCTCCCAGGTCCATTAGTAGTGTGGTATTGTCAATGTTTCATCTTGCTATGCCTGTGTCACAGGGGGTAGCTTGTCCATTTCTCAATATTCTGTAAAAGTTGGTTATGGTACAATAATCATGTATTGATTTTTTTTTTGCTTTTATTGATTTTTTTTTAGATTAAGTTTATATGCAACTTGGATGTATTGGCCAGGGCCTTTTTTCCCTTATGAAATGTGTATAAATAGCCACAACCCTTAAATAGCTATTTACCTCACTATAAGTGCTCTTTGAGTGGCACATCCTTTGTGCGCAGCTGATGACGCTCTGCGATCCAGCCTGGTGCTGTGTGATCTGCCCCTGTCTGGTGCCCCCCATTATACAAGAGGTTACAATCTAGAAGTGATGTGACATGTGAGACTCAGCAGCGTATCCATTGGAGGTGTCTTGTATAATGGGAGGCACATGACAGGGGCAGATCACACAGCACCAGGCTGGAGTGCAGAGCGTCATCAGAGCGCAGTTCTCTCCGCTCTGATGACGACGTGCTATTTAGCTGCTCGCGAAGCACGGGGTGCCGCTCTTCGTGGTGTGGAAAAGAGTACAAGATAAAAAGGACATTCAGGGTTATCCTGGATAATTAGAGAGGGAGTATTGATCCAGGGATGAGTCCAATCGCCACTATCTGGGGTCATGAAGGAATTTTATATTTTTTAAGTTTCACTGTTTTTTTTTCTGTTTGCCTTCCTCTGGATCAATTAATCTGCATATTGCAGATCGGAGGAGATCTAAAAAGGTTGAACTTGATGGACTAAAAGTATGTTTTCAACCTCAATAACTATGTAAGATTGTATGTTAAAATTATCTAGTGGTTTTTTTTAATAACACCTAAAAAAAATAAAGTATTAGGTCTGTTTACAAACACACTGTGCCATGCCTGCTGATTGTTCATGCCGACACTGTGAGGTAAAGGATCCGTGAAGACAAAGATTTATAGTATTTTTCCCTTAACTCAGGAATACAGCAGGAGAAGTTCACCCCCAACTGTCTTTTTTAGGTGTTTCCAGCATTCCTCTCTCTGCACAGATGAATTTGTGAAGGGTAACTGTCTTTCTGCTTATGCTCTCTGCACAGAGCTATTGCTGTGGGTCTGACTGGGGGCAGCCAGTGACACATGTAAACAGAGATTTAATTTATTAATTTTTCTTTGAAAAACATGCATGTATTTCAAAAATTCAAAAAGTATTTCAACACAATTTTAGGAGATCTTTATAGAGGTGTGCTCCAAATTGTGCTGAATTGTCCCTTTAAAGAAATTACAGTTTCTACATAATATCTAGGTAACTACACTGAAGCATTTTACAACTGGTAATTGCATTAACAGCTTGGAATAAAATAAAAAAAACAATATGGAAGATTCAAAATTCTGTAGTTTAAACCGCTTCTTCATAGAACATGAAGATAATTAATATGGACCAAGATTACATATCTTCAAAACAAAAAATACAATGCAAGAACTCTTCTGTACCAGTATATTCTTTCACTGTCTCATGTTTCATCTTACTATTCTATTTGATTGTAAACCTCTGTTGATGTAGACTTTTAATGAAGTACATAAAGCGGTTTTGATTTGTGTTTCTATTCTCAGTACAGTGAATTTACTGCTTGCATTGTGATTGAAATATAGAGAAAATGTATTGACTTAAGAGATTGCTAGCATAAAGGTTGACACGCATACACAATATATTTACAGTGTGTCCATTGCTAGGAAAACACAATAAAGAACTAACATATTACAAACTGTACATACACACTTTATTATATGGTAACATTATATGCTGGGATAGAGCAAGCCACAGCATCTGCAACAAGATGGTGCAACACATACAGTGCCTTGCAAAAGTATTCACCCTACTCCGACCAGTTTCCCAGTCCAGGCTGCTGAAAAACATCCCCACAGCATGATGCTGCCACCACCCTGTTTCACTGTCGGGATGGTGTTCTTTGGGTGATGTGATGGGTTTTGTGCCAAACATAGCATTTTCTTTGATGGTGGAAAAGTTAAATTTTAGTCTCATCAGACCAGACCACCTTCCTCCATAAATTTTGGGAGTCTCCCACATGCCTTTTCACAAACTCAAAACGTGCCGTTTAGTTTTTTGATGAAAGTAATGGCTTTCTTCTGGCCACTCTGCCATAAAGCCCAACTCTATGGAGCGTATGGCTTATTGTCATCCTATGTACAGATACTCCAGTCTCTGCTGTGGAACTCTGCAGCTCCTCCAGGGTTACCTTAGGTCTCTGTGCTGCCTCTCTGACTAATGTCCTCCTTGCCCGGTCCGTCAGTTTTGGTGGGCGGCCGTCTCTTGACAGGTTTTTCTGTTATGTCATGTTCTTTCCATTTGGTTATGATAGATTTGATGGCGCTCCTGGGGATCATCAAAGATTTGGATATTTTTTTATAACCTAACCCTGACTTGTACTTCTCAACAACATTGTCCCTTACTTGTTTGGAGAGTTCTTTGGTCTTAATGGCAGTGTTTGAATAGCGGTGCCTCTTTCTTAGCCTCTGGGGCCTTTCAAAAACAGGTGTGTATATGTAATGACAGATCATGTGACATTTAGATTGCACACAGGTGGACATCATTTCATTAATTATGTGACTTCTGCACCAGAGCTTTTTATGGGCTTCATTACAAAAGGGAGTGAATACATATGCACATGCCAATTTTCTGTTCTCTATTTCTAAAAAAATTGTTTTATGTATATATTTTTCTCATTTTACTTCACCAACTTAGACTATTGTGTTCTGATCCATCACATTAAATTCAGATGAACAAAAAATAGAACTTAAGGGTGTAATCTAATAAAATATGTAAAAAGTCAAGGGGGTGAATACTTTTGCAAGGCACTGTAGATGGCACTGGAGGAAGCTGAAGGTGACAGAATGCTGCACTGAAAAATATGAAAAAATCTGATTCAATAAGGGAGAACAATCCACAAATACATTATATCATATTTATAGCAAATATACAATGTGATGAAAAAAACTTAAATATGTGTTTAAACTGAGTTTATTTTCCTATAATATTGTTTAATTTAATTTTATTACTTTTTTTTTTATACCTAACTGTTAATGAAAGTCCATGGATCTCATTTTAAGCCTCTCTACCTTTTGAGTAAGCCTGTTTGAGTAAGCTGTATAACGTCCTCCTACTCTAATTGAACACAGATAAAACAGATATATACTAACCATAGGCAACACTCCTATCTCCATTTTTATCTGAAGGCCATTTTTCAAATTTTGTTTTTTGCTAGTTAAGTATTCTTAAATAAAGTCACTGAAGCACTATTTCCTATAGAACATTATGAATATTAGTCAATCCAAAGCAGCACATGTATTTAGTGATGTAAATGGTTTACCTTGTCTAATGGTTTGTGGTTAAAGTGATTTTTGTCACAAATTTCCTATCATGTATTTATTGCACATATTTTTTGTTTTGTTGGAAGTGCATTCTGGGTCTAGCATTTCCCTATGCTTTACCTTGTAGAACAGGGGTGTCCAAATTTGGTCCCGCTAGGCCGCACACAGGCCTGGATTTGAGGATAACCCAGGTGAGACTATAATGTCTTCAGTCATTTAGTCTAATTGACTCATCTGTGCACATAAAGGACAACCACAAATCCAGGCCTGTGTGTGGCCCAGCAGGACCAACTTTGGACACCCCTGTTGTAGAGCATCTTTGGGTGCACAAACACAGTATCCAATGCTGTAAATACACTAATGTGTGTTGGCCATTTTTGCTGTTGTGCATCACTGGCAGAAATACTGCATCGTTATTGGCCCTCACAAAAACTGCTGCTCAGGTGACACAGTGTGCCGCTAATTACAATGCCTTTTAGTCTAATAGTACTTGAGCTTCAGTGCTCAGTTGTTTTGCTCAGTGTGGGATTTAAGCATTATACTATTGATATATTTCTCAGAACCTTGGCTCTGATTGACTGCTCTGTCAGCTCCCTGGCATGTGGATTTGCCTTCCTGATTACCTGACTTTAGGCTTCCTGACCCTTGGCTTGTTCTTCTGACCATTCATGTCTTCTGGATATCCTGACTCCTGAGCTGTATGACTAAATACAACCTTTAAATATTCCAGCGTTTTATGCATTTGTTCTTTGCTGCAGGCAGTCAGAAAGATTTGTGTTGCGTTATTTTAAATTATAGGTATAAATGTAAAGTATATATTGTGCATTAATCCTTGACAGCATGTCACGTTAGACTTGCTCTCATTTAGACATCTAAAAAAATGGGATACGTTTCATACTCATTTATAATTTTCTGCTTATCAAAGTAACATAACAAACATAATGTAGAAAGCTTTATTATTATGAAAATTATATACTTTATAATTTATACTATAATATAGTGGTGAGACAGTCATGTCCCTTTTTGATTATTATTATACAGATCGTTTCATCCTGGATTGCATATGCTATTTTGATTAGTAGATCATATTGTTATGTCCATACAAGGGTACAGTGAGGTATTAGAATAAAATAGTGTAATTGGGTATGACAGACTAAAAAACTGACAAACTGGACAACAGATTTTTTTAAGTATTTAATATGATTACTAAACTAAAATTAAAATGTGTGCAAAACAGAGTTTGATGCCTATAAGATCTACAGTATATTGTGTTCTATTAAATGGACACGTTTAGGCAAAAATGTATATTAATGTGCATTCTTAGGGAGGAGTTACTATGTAAAAGTTATGACATTTTTTGTCACTGATACCTTGGATATTGAGTCAAATTTCAAGAGCCAGTTCAAGGGCCAATCAATCTGCAGCTGAGTTCTAAGCTGTAAGACTTACATTCATGCTATATGTTATTTCGTACCTCACATTACCTTTTATACAGCAGTCTTGTAGCAATAAAAGACTAGTGCTAAAACCTTTACATATACGTCTAAACTTCTATAAGTGATCCGTTTTATAGAAGAATAACTTGTTTTTCGGTGAAACACCTGATTTTACAATAAGATTAAATGGAAGTGCAATTTACAGTAGAATCACCCTCAACTTTAGCTTCTATCCCAACAATCAGTGCTCTAGAAATCTGATATGGAAACTCCTACACAAAAGCAGAGTCTGCTAAATTTAAGATTTGTTTTCATATATATTTGCTGACTCTGTTAATTTACACATTCATAAATATGTGAAGTTTTTTTCAAACTACAGTGATAAGCATCAATTATTTTCCTTCTCTATAAATCTCAATATGTAGGCCAATTAATTAACATACGCACAGGGGCCGAAAAAGATGTATGCCAAAATGAAGTAGTGATAGTAGTTACAGAGATGTTCAATTGCTAAAATCTGTGTCATTATACATATTTATCCAAATGGGCACGTTCATCTTAAAGGGCCACTTAATTCAGCACAATTTGAACCAGTATCACACAAAAGCATGTTGAAATACTCTTATTAAATCTGTGTTTACATGTGTCACTGACTACCCACTGTCAGACCCACAGCTACGGCTCCATGTAATGAGCAAAAGAAAAAAATAAATCAACCCTTAACAAATCCATCTGTGCAGAGAATGGAAATCTGGAATCATTTAAAGGTCAGTTATGGGTTAAATGGTCAGTGCAGTTCTGAATCCAGGAAACAAAATTGCAATCAATCACTGTCTTTACCACACGGCTCCGCTGTCTGTTTTTACTCATGCAACAGTCAGTAGGCAGGAAAACTTTATATATAAACAGACTTAAAACTTTAGATTTATTTTGCTTTTATTAGTGTCATTAAAAAAATAGATAATTTTAACATACAATCTTGTGCTTTTTCACACCATGAAGAGCACTTACAGTGTGGTAAATGGCCCTTTAAGGATAAGGAGATTTAAGATAGTTTCAAGCTCAACTATCTAACACTTCCACTAATAAATTGTGATTATATTTATATACATACTTTTCTTTTTAGTCATTAACTGTGGTGTCAATTTAATATAAAAAACTAGGACACAAAATATCAATTCCTGAGCTCCCTAACATGACAGTTTGCCCTTTTCTCGTAATGTTACATTTTTGTATTTGAACAATGGATATTCTATTGTCAGAGAAAGGAGCAAATTAATATTACAGTCCGTCTCTGACGGGTTTCAGCACAAATATAATACAAGTCTTGCTGATTTTTGTCCTTTTCTGCTGTCTGACAGTATGATGTATATGATCTATCGTGCTTATTGCTTTCATGTATTCCTAACTCTGCTGGAGCAGGGGTACAATGATGGTATTGTTATCAATCTCAAATGATTTGTCTAATAATATGGGAGAATTTAATTTATTCTGCATTGTGCTTATTATTATGCATCGGCTGCATCCAGAGGGTCTTCAGTGGTGGTATAGACACAATGACACTGAATAAGAAAATAAATAAAGGCTTTAAAGGGTCACTGTAAATACTTTTAAAGTTAAACCTTTTTTTTAGTTCACCATTACTAAACATTAAAAATACAGTGCCTTGCAAAAGTATTCACCTACTTGGCATTTTTCATGTTGTGCTGCCTCACAACCTGGAAGTAACATGGATTGTATGAGGATTTGTATCATTTAATTTACAGAAAATGCCATTTTTTTTTATTGTGAAGCAAATAACATATAGGACAAAATAACAGAAGAAGTCAATGTGCATAACTATTCACCCCCCTAAGGTCAATACTTTGTAGAGCCACCATTTGCTGCAATCAGAGCTCCAAGTCGCTGTGGATAAGTCTCTATGAGCTTGCCACATCTTACCACTGGGATTTTTGTCCATTCCTCATTGCAAAACTGCTCCAGCTCTTTCAAGTTGAATAGTTTGCGCTTGTGAACAGCAATCTTTAAGTCTGACCACAGATTTTCTATTGGATTGAGGTCTGGGCTTTGACTAGGCCATTCCAACACATTTACATGTTTCCCCTTAAACCACTCAAGTGTTGCTTTAGCAGTGTGTTTGGGGTCATTGTCCTGCTGGAAGGTGAACCTCCGTCCTAGCCTCAAATCAAGCACAGAGTGGTACAGGTTTTGCTCAAGAATATCCCTGTATATAGCACCATCCATCTTTCAAAGATTTGGATATTTATTTATAATCTAACCCTGACTTGTACTTCTGAACAACATTGTCCCTTACTTGTTTGGAGAGTTCCTTGGTCTTCATGACTGTGTTTGGTTAGTGGTGCCCCTTGCTTTGGTGTTGCAACCTCTGGGGCCTTATAAAAAAGATGTGTATATGTAATGACAGATCATGTGACACTTAGATTGCACACAGCTGGACATCATTTCACTAATTATGTGACATCTGAAGGTAATTGGTTGCACCAGAGCTTTTTATGGGCTTCATATCAAAGGGGGTGAATACATATGCATATGCCAATTTTCTGTTTTCTATTTCTAAAAAATAGTTTTATGTATATATTTTTCTCATTTCACTTCACCAACTTAGACTATTGTGTTCTGATCCATCACATAAAATTCAGATTAACAAAACATTGAACTTAAGGTTGTAATGTAACAAAATAGGTAAAATGTCAGGAGGGGTGAATACTTTTGCAAGGCACTGTACATGTTCACAACAGCAGCAAAGCAAAGCATTAGCCAGAAATTATTCTAAAACTGTCTACCTCATTAATGGTTGTACCACGTTTCTCATTGTCCTAAGCACTACTGAGTGTAAATGGAAGATTTCAACTGCAATAATGTTGTATAGGCTGCCTTAGTAACGCTTGAATAATGTTATCACAATGTTTCTCTTCCTTTTATTAGCGCTCAGGTCCATGAGAGAGGTGGGGAGAGGTACAGCTACAGCCATTAATGAAGTAAATCGTTTTTATTAATTATATTTTTATTAAGTTTTGTTGTTTTCACTTGGATTTTTAATATTCTTTTTTTTTCTGTGTCGTTAAGTCGCGTTCAACTCCCTGTGTATTTTGAATCACTGAACTTAATAATAGGCAATATGTTTTAGAAAGCAATAAAATAAACACAGACTTTAAATATTTCACTTGTATGTGCCAGAACATAATGATCTGTTCTGGTCTTATTTTAAAGGACCACCACAGTTCCCAGAAACGATCAAAGACACTTTGTTTGTCAAGTATGTACTAAACTAACAATATTAGCAACTAACAGTGTAAGCCATGGACATAAAATATTTTTGGAAAATCTGAATTTTTTAAGACTCTTTTTATGAGTTTAGGAATTCATTTATTTTTTTGTTACATCACATCCTGAGAGCTGGATCATGAGGTTGTGTGTTTTGGCTATCAATGAAGAGAGATGTGGGGGAAGTGGGAAGAGAGAGGTTTTGTTAGGATAATATAATAAAACTGAAATTAACTCCACTCCCCTTCTCCCTCACTGGTCCAGAAGCAGACACCTTGGTTCAGGAAATGCAACTATATCTCTTGAGAAATGAAAAATTCCATATAACACACACAACTTCCCTCCATGTATTATGAATTCCACAAGGGCCCAGTAGAAGCAGCACAATGTGGACGTTATTCCACAGAGCAAGCTGTTAAGTGGTGTTCACTGTCATTTTTTCGTCTTTGTTAACATTCAAAGGAATAACTTTTCATTATTGAATGAAAGAAAGTGGTGGGCACTGACAATTAATCATTGCAAAAAACCCTATATAAATTAAAGCAGGCTCCTTTGACAAGTGTCTTCAAGTAATACAACTTCACTGTTCCGGGTACAAGATATACAGTAAGAAACTAGAGCAGACTTATCCAGCGACTAGATGAAGGTTAGATGTTCTTTATATTTTTATATTGCAATATAGATTCCAGACAACATAAACTCCCCAGAATTATTTTTAAAACAAAACAGAGAAACCAGAATATCCTGGTATATATATATATATATATATAAAATTTACCTATGTTTTGGTACTTAATCTTGCCTTCTACATATCCTAAGAATGACTGACTTTCATTTCTCCAGCAGCCATCTTTGCTATGGTTCTGTTTCTCTCTGCAACGGAAACCACCCACAATCTGCACCATTTCTGAAGGTATTTTGAAGACACTGGAGGAGGATTTACTTAATCTATCTGTACCTTCTGCACTTTATTATTATTAATATGAATGTATCTCTGTTATTTTAACTTAAGACATTATTGCTTTATTTAGATCACTTTGTTTCTATGGCATTTCTATGTAGCCTCCCCCTTTCTTTGTTCGAATGTCACAACCCTGTTTAATTCCTTCTGAATAACATCCACTTCCTGTTTACTCACATCATGTTCTTCTATCTCACAGCAGCCATCTTGGCTCTGAGTCTGTTTCTCTCTGCAACTAAAACTACTCCCCTCATTCCTTGCCCCTCACCCAATGTCCCCTGGTTTGTCTTACTTTAATGATTTGCACAAATTACCTGCACCTGATCAGTCAGCAACACCGGCAAAGATCGCCCATTAATTTCCACCTGCAAGTGGAATTACACATGAATTAATCAGAATTGATCAAGTATTCAACAGACTTACATTGTATATCACCCCTGACAGGAACAATCTAGGCAAGCAAACCCTATCTTTTCTTTCATATATTCAATTTTTCTAGCTTACATATTGAGCCAAAATGATTTCCTCAATCGTTCTTCTTCCTTATAACCTCCTGCCTCTTTCTCAGACTTCAGTTTCCCCACATCATGCCTCCAACAATATAACCTCCTCTCCTCTTCTTTGCTCCCACAAGCTCTTCTCCTTCCTTCAGCCACTACCCCCTCCCTCTACTAAGGCTCACAAGCAAAAATGATTCTGCAAATCCTAATCCCATCTCTTGTCATTCTCACTCCTTTTTCTGCTGGCTCCTGGAGATATACCCCCTAGCCCAGGCCTGTCACTCATTTCTACCAGCTGTCAGCCATGCACAGCCCCCATGGCAACAAACACCCAAAACTTAATAACCATTACCTGTCACAAACCATCTACCTTGCCCTTCTCCTGTGCCCTCTGAAATTCAAGGTCTATTTGCAAAAAATGTATCTTCATTAATAACCTATTTATTTTCTACTCCCTCAATCTATTTGCTATTACTGAAACCAGGCTCACTCCATCTGACTCTGTCTCGCCTGCAGCACTCTCATATAGTGACCTCCACTTCAGTCACACTCCCAGACCTGGGAACAAGCAAGGTGGAGGTGTGGACCTATTATTTGCTGCACTGTCTATTGCATACATACCACCAGTCTTCTCCCTCATATTCTCTTATTTTGAAGTTCACACTATTCTTTTGACACTCCATGACACTCCCATCTTCCCAACAACCACAAAATGTATTTCACTCGACTCTTCTCTTGGCCTTGCTTAATGTACAGAATCCCCAACTCACTGTAATGGACACTCCATTAAACTTATTTTTACCAATCCCTGCACAACTTCCAACACTGTCATCACCTCACTTCCTCTATCTAATCACCACCTCCTAACCTGCAACCCCCCTCTCTGCCTCCAAAACCCTCAGAAACCTGCAAACACTCTAACTACAACACTACCACTGTACAACAACCCCTTCTCACCGCCCTCACCACCCTCAACTGCCCTAACACTTCCGCTTCAAAATACAACACAATTCTATCTTCCACCCTTAACAATCTTGCCATATCTCTCGTCCACAACCATGGTGCACTACACAAACACGCTAACGCACTGCTGAACGACTATGGGGGAAATCTTGCACTTCTGCCAACTTCCTCCATGACAAGTTTATTTTGCGCTCCTACTTTCCCTCAATCTTGCCAAACACATCACATCATTAATATAAAATCTATCCTCACACCCCAATCGTTCAAGTTCTACATCTAAATATTGCCCTATATCTTTACTTCCCCTAGCTTCGAAACTGCTCGTTTACAATTGCCTTATCCAATTTATTTCCTCCAACTCCCTCCTTGACCCCTTCCAATCTGGCTTCCACCCCAACACTCCACAGAAACAGCTCAAACTAAAGTCACTAGTGACTTGCTCACCACCCATTCAAAGGGTCATTTCTCTATCCTAATTCTCCTGGATATCTCTGCTGCTTCAACATAGTTGACCACCATCTTCTTATCCAAATTCTACGCTCTCTTGGCATCCTTCACACTGCTCTCATGGTCCACATCATACCTTGAAAAATGATCATTTAGTGTCTCCTTCTCTGGCACCTCCTCTTCGCTTCACCCTCGGACTATTGGCGTACCCCAGGGTTCTACTGGATCCTGCACTCTCATTCATCCCTTATATACAATCACTGACAAATCTTTTCTCACCTAAAACACATCTTGAAAAAACATCACTATCTTACAGAAGACAACTAAAATTATAATCCACTCTCTCATTATATCTTGCCTTGACTACTGTAACTCTCTTCTTGCTGACCTCCCCTTTATCTGTCTCTGCCCACTCCAATCCATAATGAACTTGTCGGCTAGACTCATCTACCAAACTCAATGCTCAGTACCTACAGCACCTCTGTCAGTCACTCAACAACAGCGCATCCTCATATATCACTGCTCTTGTCTCTAAATACTCTCCCAACTGCCCTCCTAATTCTGCTAATGACCTTCTTCTTTCCTTTATCACCTCCTCTCACTCCAGCCGTTAGGACTTTTATTGTGCTGTCCCTATTCTTGAATTACTCCACTCTTCCTGCCTCAAAACCTACAAAACCTCACTAAAAACACATTTGTTTAAAGAAGCTTATCACCTTGAGTCGTGATATACACAACACATCTACCATCCTTCTATATCCCATCCAGACCCTTAGTTTGCAAGTTTGTGAGTTTTCAGTCTTGCTAAGTGGTTTAGAGAAAGCCCTGTGTACTTTTGATTTTAAGCTCAAAGACAGGACCATCTATTCTCTTGCATTGTTTTTGACTTGAACTTGCCCTGTAGAGAGTTCTTGAATACGTTGGCGTGTTACAAATAAACAAAATAATAATAATACTTATTAATAATAATAATCATGAAAAATAAATACATGTTTGAAAAACTGAAAGCGCAATTAAGCTAAAAATGTTTTGAAAAGCTAATGTTTCATTAGAAGCAAATGCCTCTGTTGGTCCATACTACCATGGTAAAAATGTCATGTGTGAGAGCAGCGTTAACAAATCTTGTAATTATCCTGCTTTTGAGCATGTGAACTGGTTAGGTGTCAAATAATAATAACAGCAGCTCTCACCATGCACTGATATAATAATTCTCTCTCCCAACATAAATTCATCCTCAGATCTTGAGTAAAATGAACTTGTTTTGCTTAATAATAGTGTAGAAAACCTTAAGCATCTGTGTTAAGGACTAAATTTATGAATGAAGTATTCGTCAAACAAAAGCTGACATGCTCTAAATTCCATTTTTGTTTTGCTGTAAAAAAAGAATTATGTCAGGATATATAGTCATGGAATCGCTCTCTCAGAAGCAGAACTGAATGCCGTTCGGGCGTGAAGGATTTATTGAAATTAAAGCAGCCCATTGATTAAACTGCATTAAGGGCACTAGTATTGGATCACATCTTACCGTACTCATTAAACCTTTATCACATTCCCAGTTCTGTCAAAAACTGACTTTTTATATCATTTAGTTATAGCTGTACATTCTACGTATTTTACACGCAATTAAGGAAAAATATTGTAAAAATGCGTGTAATAAAATCCAAATATACAAATTCCCTAGAGTAAGATTATTCAATAGGCCTTAAGAAGGAGAATGGTAATGTTATGTGGTATACTGTATATAAAAGTGGGCTAAACATTGCTATCTGTTTTTCTGCAGTATCTTATCTTTTTTTTGCTATTCAAACTAATGGAGTTAAATTAAGCTACAGAAGGAACTGTGTCAAGCAGTATACCTAGTAATCTTACATTTTTGATACCTGATTTTCCTGGATATGAGTAAAAATATAAATAAGAACATTTTCTGTTATAGTTGTAAGTTTTTATACATATCAAATTCTGACACACCTCCACCAGGACCCATCAAACCTACTGGAGATCATTCATTTAAATTTGCTAAATTTTTCGACGTACACTGCTGAGTACTGGGAGCTGGGATAAATTGCTTTCAAAGTACCTTGACGAGTTCTCTTAATGGGCTACATTCACTGGGTTTTACCAGGAAGGACCATATGGTAAATTCACTAAGACTTACCGAGGCTGATATGTGCTTCAATGTTCTCTATTTTACCATTGTAGCCCTCCACATCCTTCTATAACCCCATCAGTGTCTATCTTTGCAGCCTTCTCAGTATTCAGTCAGGGGTTTTCAATTATTTTTCACAAAATTTCTGAAGGTCCAAATGTATTTTGCAAAAAAATAAAAAAGACATATGTTTTAATATCATGGAATTTTAATGAGTACAGCAAGGAAGTTTACATATTGTCGGAGACCCAGAGAAATAACTACATTTAACTCATTGTTTATTTAAAGACTTGGAAGATTCAAATGAAAAAATAGCAAAGTTAATAAAGCAGCAGAAGTCCAGTATGAAGGGATAAGAGCCTGTTTGTATTCATACCAAGGTTTGCCTATTGAGTATTTTCCTATAACTTTTGCAAGTATTCACCGCAGAGTAATAGGTATGTAATAGCCAAAGCTCACTTCCAGGACCAGTGTAGTCTTGTATTTTAAATAAAAAGAATACAGGCCTTAAATCATTAGCTTTTCTATATAAAGTTATGCTACAGTCAAATCTACCATTTTAGTGTTTGTTGATCGACTTCCTGAAGTGGAGGAGATTTTAAATATAGGGGAACCTTCTGTCTGCACAATGGAAATGTGACAGATACAATAATCAATGGTTTCCTTATGAGTAATAGAAATATCTCCCTCCTGAGAGTCCTGCAGAGAAAAGCAGCTGACTAAAGGAAATGGAATTGCACACAATAAATATGTCTTATGTATTTACTCATTATCAATTTACTCATTATCAAGTTTAGTTATTCAAAAAATTTTTAGAAAATATGTGACAGAAGTGGACTTTTAATGGTTTGATAGGCCTTTGATGTTGTTTTTTTCTACACTAAATTTCCAATAGGGGATTCAGTGAACAACTTCACAGAGGCTATTAAGCTGGTCAGTTTTGACTATGACCACATGCATTCACCCTGGGTTACGACACTACCAGTAATGATGCAAGTTAATACAAGTTGGTATGCTGTAGAGGTGAAAAAATATACCAAGAGGAATTTACGAAGAGGATGCACAATGAGCTGCAAACTACAGTGACTCATTCAGCATCAGCTCCACTCGGCTCTCCATGGGCCTCATTCTATTACCGGCCGTAGGAGATGCGGGGCCGCAAGGACCGGCCGCAAGCTATTCTGCTATTCTATTCCCCTCCGGCCGGGGATTCCGGCAGGCTTGCGGCCGGCGCCTTGCAATCCCTTGTGGCCGCACGCGCCGCAGGAAAGCCTTTCATCTAAAACGGCCGCAAGAGTTTCGGCCGCAAGAAAAGCCCGGTTGCTATTCTATTGCTCCGGGAACCATCTCTGCAAGGCTAAAACCGAGCCGCAGCTTACTTGCAGGAAAAAGGTCCCGTTAGCACCAATTAAGCACATTATAAAGCCGAAATAAAGCCATCCTGCACTCTGAGGAGACTATAAAGTGATTGTAGGTGTTAGCAAAAATAGCACAACATTCCCCTACACTCAAATCCGTAAAAAACATTTTTTTTAATTTATGTCAAAAATCCATGTAAAAATTCCAGAGTGCTTGGAGCACCTCAGACCCGCCCACGCTGCGGCCGGAAAATAAAGAGTTAATGTAAACTCGGATTTGGGCTGATGTGCAAGCTTGAGAGGGGGTTACTATTAATCCTCATGTCCCCCAATATGATCCCTAGCATTTACAGAGCTTTACAGTTCCGTCTTGAATTTATTTTTGACTTTAAAGATTTCTGAGCTTACGGCCAGTTGCAAGATATACGGCCGGCCGTAAGAGGAGATCCTTGCGGGGCCGTTTAATAGAATTGCAAGATAACGGGAGCCCCGCAAGGAATCGCAGCCTTACGGCCATTTTACGGCCGATAATAGAATGAGGCCCCATGTAATTTACTAATTCGCTAGTATTAAAATTAGGTCTGCAGTGAGTATCAGTAATGCTGGATGAACCACTATGTATCAACCCCATATCCACCCCTTTACACATAGCAATCAGATTGGGGTTCATGAGGTTTAACAGGCTATTATTATTTTGCCAGGATTATTGTTATACACACACATTATATATAACAGTCACTGTAGTTTATTTTGCGTTTCTAGGAATAACCCCCATGGATTCTAAAATTAATCCCGGTGCCATGGGGGTCCTGATTAACTGCCATGGCATATAAATTTAAACCTCTTACCATGGGGTCCTTATCGATTCCAGTTGCTCCTAAAATCAACCCCAATACAAGGGGGGTCCTATTGACCCCTACTGCACCTAAAATTATCCATGTTACTATGAGGGTGCATAGTGACCTCAATGGTGATCTAAAGTATCACCAAGGGGGTCCTTATGGACACTCATAGCACCAAACATTAACACCTGACATTAACAGTTATACCATAGTGGTCCCCACCAATTCCCCTTGGCACCCTACAGGTGTCCTCCCCATGAGGGTGCACAAAAACCCACATAATCTCTGACACTACCTCCAAATAAATAAATTAATAAACTACAAAAATAAAAAAAAGCGCTACTGAAAAATAAAAAAATATTTAAAATTAAATGTATTAAAAATTAAAAAGAGAATTTACACAAAATAAAAAAAATTGCCTGTTGTGGGAAATTTATAGTTACCCTCCCTTGGATGACCTTTAGCAATGATCACCAACTCCCTTGTTCTGAATCTTCCTCCCTGGGCACATACATTTTGATTGTAGAAATTGGTCCTCTTCTATCTTGCTTGAGGCCCCTTCGGCACACGGAAAGGGAGTAAACCTACAAAAATATTGTAGCTCTAAAAGAAAAAAATATTTAACATAACTAACCCCAACTAGAGGCTTTCTGACTGCGCCCCTGCCTTATATACTAAGTTTATGGTTTCTGATTCTCTAAGATATATGTTATATTTCAGCCAATCAGAATATGAATATAAATATGAGTATATGAATTGCTCCCTCTCCAATTTCCAATTGTTACAAAAAGTCTAGGCAATCAGAATGCAAGGATTGAAATCCATAGGGACCCCAATGGTAACAAGTTAATATTAGATGCCCCATAGGGGTTTTAAATATTTTACTACCCGTAATGCTGATATTCAGCATGGCGGGTTTCAACTCCTGTAGTGCAGTATATTTTATACTGAAATAAAATAATAAAACTAATATTTAGCTATTTATATTAAACATACAATGCTATATACCAATGAATACCAATGAATATTGGTTATATTATTTAATTTCATTATAAAACATACTGATAACGTGGGGTTAAAACAGCATCTCGGTAAGTAAAAAGCAAGATAAATGTTTAGTAAATTTGGACGAATTGGGTTTTTATGATAGGTGCAGGTTATACACCACTAACACTCCCATAATGTTCCAACCACTACAACTTGTGGTGGGCCATAATGAGCTAGATAGAACATGGGAGAAGGGTCTTTATTGAATCTCACAATGAGGTGAGAAGATGCATTCTGGGTTAATACTGTTTTTTGAGGATGGGTATAGCACCAGCGGCCCTTTAGTAAATTCTCCCCAACAAAATGAAAAATCTGGAATACTTGACTAGTGATGTTGAAAGGCATTTTTTTCTCCAAATGTCATAGATTACATTGAAAAATATGTACAGTAATCTCTCAGTTAACCAGAACTCAAGCAACCAGAACTATCAAGCAAACAGAAAAAAAATTGAATACTGTATTTTAAATAAAAAATTTAATTTACAGGACTCAATGAAGTGCAGAAGCCAGGTTGTCATTCCACAAAATTCTTACAGGCACCTAGATTGCATCCACTGTACGTCTCTGCAATTCAATTGTACCTGGAAGCAGAACGGCATGAGTGAGTGAGCCAGTGCAGTGTCTGCGTTACATTCCCCAGGTTCAGCACCGCACCCTTCAGCCGAACGTATCTATGTGTAAGTGAGGAGTGAAAGCTGCTGCTGCTAGAACAGCCCTCACTGACAAATATACTTAGCAGAGCATCCTATGGGCAGCTTATCTAGGCCTCTTTTTATAGTAACTCTCATGATACCAGAATCTACATTTATCCGGCATCTACCAATCCCCATGGGTACTGGATAATTTAGAGTCTACTGTACAGGGAACCTATGATCATATGTCACAATGGACTGCAATGGACTTTAATGCATCATCATCATTCATTGAAGTATTAAACAGTTTTCCCTAAACTATTTCCTAATAAACACACAGTCCAAGTGAGCTGTCACAGATGATCCATTACTGCAACAAAGAAAATGTGTGAATGTTTTGTATTATTGTATTATATTTGTTATACACTACGGGATTCCTATTTAATACAAGACAGGAGGTTGAACATATATTTAATTTGCCAGCTTCTGATAAAATAATTAATCACATGCTATATAACAAATATAATACAACTAGCGACTTGCCCGTCAAAAAATGACGGCAATGAAATTATAAGGTAGCTAATGCTGTTTGGTGTGTAATAATTAAATATATAATACATTAATAAATGAATATACTTTACCTATTTTGAAGCATTGTGTTGAAGAGCTGGCAATCTGTTTTGATGTTGCTGGAGCATTAGTGGTGGGGTGCTGCTGTGTCTCCTTTCCCCCTCCTTTCCCTACCTTGTATCTCCTTTTCCCTCTCCTCTCCCTTATGTCTCCTTTTCCCCCTCCCCTCCCTCCCTTGTGTTTCCTTCCCCCCCTCTTCTCCCTCCTTTGTGTCTCATTTCTGCCATCGCCTCCCTCCCTTGTGTCTCATTTCCCCCTCCTCTCCCTCCCTCGTGTGTCATTTCCCCCTACTTTCCCTCCCAGGTGTCTCTTTCCCCACCCTCTTCCTCCCCTGTGTCTCTTTCCTCCCTCCCCTGTGTCTCTTTTTTCCCTCTCCCTCCGCTATGTATTTTCCCCTCCCTCCCCTGTTTCTCTTTCCTCCCCCTCTTTCTCCCCTGTGTCTCTTCCACCCCCTCTCCCTCCCCTGTCTTTCCCCTCTCTCCTATGTCTCTTCCCCATCTACTCCCTCTCCTGTGTCTCTTTCCCCCCTCTGTAACCCCCTGTGTGTCTTCCCCCCTCTCCCTCCCTCTCTTTCCACCCTTTCCCCCCTCTCCCTCTGCTGTGTTCCTCATGACCCTCACCATGTCCTGGGGGCCCTGGATGTCGGTCTCCCAGCAACCGAGGCCAAGGGCTGCGGGCAAGGGCAGCGAGGGCTGAGGGCAAGGGCCTCAGTTGCTGGGATGGCGCTTCATCCCAGCAACTGAGGCCCTTGCCCGCAGCCCTCGCTACGCGAGGGCCGCGGGCTCACCATGTCCTGGGGGCCCTGGATGTCGGGCTCGGCCCTGTCCCTGGGGGCGGGGTTCCCAGCCTCCTCCGTGGGTGTCGGAGGCCTGTCCGAGTGGCTGGTGGACTACTGTGTGGTGGGTTGTGGGTCTGGCGCGGGTCCCCGGGTGTAGATGACATCTCCCAGCAACTGAGGGCCGCGGGCTCGCTATGCAAGCCCGCAAGTGTGAGCAACGGCCTCAGTTGCTGGGATCCCGCAAGCGTGAGCAACGGCCCTTAGGCTCGCCGGGCAATGAGCGCCTGCGGCGCTCATCGCTACGCCCGCTAAAGTTCTACAGGTTAACGACTCGCCTCGCTTCGCGAGGCTCGACGGGCGATGAGCGCCTGCGGCGCTCATCGCTACGCCCGCTAAAGTTCTACAGGTTAACGGCTCGCCGGGCGAAGCCCGCTATTCGTACGGACCACGCAAACAGCGTGACGACGACTCGTAGCAGGACAAATATAATATGTGATACTAAACATATGTATTACAATGTTGAAGCATTATATTAGAACCACTAACGATCAATTATCGGCAGTTTTGATTATAAATATAAAACTCAGTCTGAATACACTGTTAATAAAAGTTAAGTTTTATACCATGATTTCTTTACTCCATTGTCAGTTGGTATTTAGTACTGTATGGGTGGTTATATCCCCTGTACTAAGCACTATGAAATATGTTGGTCCTTTATAAAAATAAAAAAGGATAATAATACTTCTACTTGATGAGTAGTTGTCCTGAAGGAAACGCGAGCCGAGGCCCTCGCTTCGCGAGGGCACTGACCGAGGGTCTCAGTTGCTGGCATGGAGCGCCGAAGGCGCTCCATGCCAGCAACTGAGGACCCTCGCGAAGCGAGGGCCTCAGTTGCTGGCATGGAGCGCCGTAGGCGCTCCATGCCAGCACCTGAGGACCTCGCAAAGCGAGGGCCGCAGTTGCTGGCATGGAGCGCCGAAGGCGCTCCTTGCCAGCAACTGCGACCCTCGCAAACTTCACGTCGCAACCCAAACAGTACGACACACACATTACGACACTCGCAAACAACATACGACACACGTTCACACACATTACGTACTCGCAACACTCGGACGCAACTCGCGAACATTACAAAATGTAAAACACAATACATACACACACCACATACATAAAAAACTTACCTACACCAAGAGGGAGCACCCAGCACCTCAAAAATACAACTTACACCTCGATTTTACTTCAAATAAAACAGTTTAGAGACTAAAAAAAAAACGAAGCGAGAGAAAAAATGGCCGCCGAACAAAACGAAAACAAGGCTACAGCACTCTAAACTCGCAAAACACCACAAGAAACTCGCAAAACACCACAAAACACCTACGGATATTCCGATACAAACGTATAACACACATTACTCGCCATTTGACGCCAATGCGGAAGTACACGACAACGGTTTGGTCTTGCGCACGCACAGTGTTACACTGCACACATTCACCACGCTTACACAGCAGATCCACACCACTAATGCTGCAGCAACATCAAAACACATTCACAGCTCTTCCACACAATGCTTTAAAATAGGTAAAGTATATTCATTTATTAATGTATTATATATTTCATTATTACACACTAAACAGCATTAGCTACCTTACAATTTCATTGCCGTCATTTTTTGACGGGCAATTCGCTAGTACACTAATAAAGCACAGTGCAGCAGCTGAATGTGTCTTAAGTTTTTTCGAAAAATTTTCACATTTATAAAAAATCTTGAAATATCCTTTCTCCGTGAGTCTATAAAACTTTTTAAAGTGATTGACTTTTATATGCAATCCACCTGCACGTTTGTTTGCCAGCATCCGTTGCCTTTGTGTGCAGAAGATTGGCATTCGGTAATGAAAAGTCGTGCTTTCTGGATATCCTGTGTAAACAGCATTTTGATTAAATCATTTGGGGATTAATAAAGATAGATGACTGCTGTGGTTTAGACAACACTGGGATGATCTGTGAGGAAAAAAGGATTAGTTTGGTTGTGGGGGCGTATTTTTATTGTTGGGACACATGATATATATATATATATATATATATATATATATATATATATATATCATCTAAAAGTGAGAAAAAAACTATTAAACAGGTTTACATTAATATAATGATAAAATATTTTGGAACATTCAACATATTTTAATAGCTGATGCATTTACATTCTGCTTAATAATTTTTATGGAAAGCATTATAGAACATCTTTATATTGAGTTATGATATAGGATCACATCCATTTGCTTATGTATTTGTACCCACTCTCACATTATACTGTCTACCTAAAATAGCATATCCTTATGTGTATAGAATATGGAATATTATTAGATCTCTAAAAATATTTCCTTGACAGCTTTCTTTTTAGTGTAGTATAATAATATCAATTCTTCTAGGAAGTTGTACTGTCTTTACAGATGTAATTATATAGACACATTTTTTTATGTGCATGGGAAATGAAAAATACTACTTTATTGTTTAGCCAGTTAAAACTACTTTTCTCATAACAATAATGAGTCAAGGGACACGTGACAATGTTTGGTTTATACATATTGCAATATATACAGGTGTATATATCTAGTCATGTCCAGGATTGTGAAGCATTTACTCCACTTAGGGCCTTATTCAATTGCAAGCCCGCAGATTGCTTTGTACAGACCGTGGGCCTCATTCTATTATCGGTCGTAAAATGGCCGCAAGGCTGCGATTCCTTGCGGGGGTTCCGTTATCTCGCAATTCTATTTAACGGCCCCGGAAGGATCTCCTCTTACGGCCGGCCGCATATCTTGGAGCCGGCCGTAAGCTCAGAAATCTTAAAAGTCAAAAATAAATTGAAGACAGCTCTGTAAAGCTCTGTAAATGCTAGGGATCATATTGGGGGACATGAGGATTAATAGTAACCCCCTCTCAAGCTTGCACATCAGCCCAAACCTGAGTTGACATTAACTGTTTATTTTCCGGCCGCAGCGTGGGCGGGTCTGAGGTGCTCCAAGCACTCTGGACTTTTTACATGGATATTTGACATATATTAAAAAATAATGTATTTACGGATTTGAGTACAGGATAATTATGTGCTATTTTTGCTAACACCTACAATCACTTTATAGTCTCCTCAGAGTGCAGGATGGCTTTATTTGGGCTTTATAATGTGCTTAATTGGTGCTAGCGGGACCTTTTTCCTGCAAGTAAGCTGCGGCTCGTTTTTAGCCTTGCAGAGAGGGTTCCCGGAGCAATTGAATTGCAAATAGGATTTTCTTGCGGCCGATTCTCTTGCGGCCGTTTTAGATCAAAGGCTTTCTTCAGGTGCGAGCGGCCGCAAGAGATAGCAAGGCACCGGCCGCAAGCCTGCCGGAATCCCCGGCCGGAGGGGAATAGAATAGCCGAATAGCTTGCGGCCGGTCCTTGCGGCCCCGCATCTCCTACGGCCGTTAATAGAATGAGGCCCCGTAAGTCTGTGGGCTTGAGATTTGCTACAATTACAGAGCGATTCAATTGATCAAGCCCGCAACTACCTGGCCGAAAAGCCTAAACCGTAAAGCATGCACCCGTAAGTAGCGTGATCATGATCAATTAAGCAAGGCCGTAACTACTGTTTTAGAAGCAGCCAATAATAAATGAGTCCGTCATCATGGAGGTTAAATGTCAATTAATTAGCATTTAGGTGTCCAATATGCGTCTTGCAATCCTGCAATGTACAAAATAATAAAAGTAAATGGCGATACAGTTCTAGTCCATGTGGGTGGCCTGATATGTATTAACTCATTGATCCCCGGGACTGATATAACACTGAAATGACACATAACAAAAATATTTTTTGATTGCAGATTTGCGAGCTTGAGACTGTTGTGCAATTAATTATAATGTCTGTCATCGCTTTTCTTGTCTTTTAAAGTGCAGTATTGATTTTTTATTTGCATTTACAGTGCTACAAACAGGTGTTTAACCCCCTTGCGAGTCCTATCTGGTACTCGTAGGATTTTCTTCTATATTTGCCTTTTATAGGCCTGAAAACATTTGCGGGCTTAAGGAATTGTAGCAATTGAATATCGATTTGCGATTGTAACGTTTATGGGCTTGAAAGATCAAAGGCTTAGATGGGTCAGAGTTATGATTTAAAAAACTCAGAGATTTTCAGCCTGTATCCCATAGAACGTTTGTGGCTCGCAAAAAGACGCCAACTGAATAGCAAATTAGATTACAGGCTACATTACGGGCTCCCATAAACAACAATTGCTCGATTAAATCAAGGCCTTATTTTCCAAACTGAATAGAATCAGCTTAGTAGAGGTTAGGCACAAAGGGCCTCATTCAAATGTGATTCGGCCAATTGAATAGGGCCCTATATAAGCACAGAGCATATTTTTTCACAATAGTTTTTAGTTAGTAAGGACCTTGCTTTTGGATAGAAGTTCACTAACTAAAAACTTCTGTAAAAAAATATGCTATGTGCTTATATAGAGCCTTATTCAATTGGCCAAATGGCATTTGAATGAGGCCCTTAGACACTAATCATAGTATTCACTACAGCATTTTGCAGCTTTCCAGCCATCATGACCTGAAGCCTTCTGAGGAGCTGATTCCCATAATTATAATTCATTTTATATTGCGATTTTCTCCTTGATATACACAAAAAAAAATGTAATAATAAGTTTATTACTGTATTGTAATACCCCAGGTGATTTCTATTTTATGGAAGTATTTTTACCTCCATGCGTCTATTTAATAGGAATCACACAGCATATAACAAATAAAATTCAATAATAAATATATTCATAATGTTTAGGATTATCTATGGAATATTTAGATTTACAGTGTCAATGACATGAAATATGACAGCATTGCGGACCACTTTTGAATGAATTCATCCTGAATAACACAATGGAGATCAACACAAAGCTACATGATGAGCCATGATCTAAGGTGCATCACGGCCCTTCTTACTGAATATCACCCAATATTTAATTCTAGCTTTATTTGATTCTTTTTTATCCTTTTTTTTAATTGTTAAAAGTTATATTGCAATGAAAATGATGGGGTAAATAATGGAAGAAAAATTATGTTGTACACTACCTAAAGAAAATGAGGAAATGTCTAAGAATTTATACATCATTAATAAATTTATAAAAGATAAACTTTATTTACTGACAGCTAAACATTGACACTCAAAGGGTCTAGTCTGAATATGGGGTGGGTGTCTATCAAGGGTGAACATTTGAGCTGAACGTGTGACATAGATAGATAGGGATAGATAGAGGTTTTAGGATATTATGACAATGAAAGAAAAACTGAAAAATATTTCTTATGCAAATATATATTAAAGTCAAATAAAGCGCATGTTTAATTCCTTGCAATGCATCACAGACCCTAAGATTACCCAGGGGACTAAGTTTTGCTTTTAAATGTTTGCACACTTTGCTCTTGTTTTACAGCCAAAAGATTCTGTGTTGCAGTGATCTTAAAAAAATCCCCCATATGTGCTGTAAGGAGGCAATTTGCTGTTGTAGACATAAAACATATTTTCAGTGTTTTAATCAAGGGAAAGCTGCTAAATTTACCCTCCACTCCCCCCTTTCTATATTCGCCACATGTCTCTTTCAACACGTTAGCGTCTGTGGCTCTCCTTCTTGGCTATTGCACTGTGTATGGGTATGAAGGAGGATTTCTACAACTTTATTATTGAGCACCAGGGTGTATTTAGGTGTTATGTAGGAGCCCCGCAGTAGGTTAATACTCCTCTGTTCCCATTGCTATATCCCTGTCCTATGATTACCACAAACACATATATATCACATGTCAGGAAATGTCAGCTATACTTACAGACAGAAATATTACTGAAATGTTACTGTTTTCAGGGGCACACTCTTTAGCTCCCTGAAAAAGTGCTACCATAGGCCTGGGATTGTTGGCCCTGTAAGAAGTATACCACTGACTGGGCAGCCTGCACTTGGGATGAGGTGCGGAATCACATATATAGTTGTGAGCATGCGGGCTGTTGCTAACGCAAAGCGAGGGCCGCAGTTGCTGGCATGGAGCGCCGAAGGAGTCACGAAACAAAAATATGAGACGCGTTACGCCCCATTACGACCTTGCAAAAAACGCCCAAAACCCGCGCACATGAAAACATAAAAAACACAATAAATACACACAACAAACACATAAAAAGCTTACCTACAGCAAGGGGGGGCACCCAGGACCTCGAAAACTGAAGTTACTCCTCAATTTAACTCCAAATAAAACAGTTTAGACACCCGAAATTACCCTAAGCGAGAGAAAAAATGGGCGCCGAAAAAAAACGAAAACGAGGCTACAGCACTCTAAAGACGCAAAACACCACCAAACACCTACGGATTTTCCGAAAAAGACGTACGAGATCCGAAAACAAGGACGCAACCTGCTCGACCCGAAAAACATTACAAACACAATAAATACACACAACAAACACAGAAAAAACCTTACTCACAGCAAGGGGGGTACCCTGGACCTCTGCTAGTGAAGTTACACCTCGATTTAAGTCCAAATTTCGGAGTTTAGACACCCGAAAATCACCTAAGCAAGAGAAAAAATGGCCGCCGAACAAAACGAAAACGAGGCTGAAGGACCCTAAACACGCAAAACACCACCAAACACCTACGGATTTTCCGAAAAAGTCAGACGACATCCGAAAACAAGGACGCAAAATCAGCCACAGCCGCATACCACACATTATGCGCAATTTTAGAACACTAACTTATACAATCCGGAAGTACACAGCTACCCTAACGGATTTGCCTCGCGCACGCACACTATTACACTACACACTGCACACATTCATGACGCTTACACAGCAGCTCCACAGCACTGATGCTGCAGTAACATGAAAACAGATTGCCACAATGCTTCCTGCATATATTACTTCACAATAGGTAAAGTATATTAATTTCTTATTTTATTAATTATTCATTGCCATATAAAAAAAAAAACACTAACGCTGCTCATAGCACACAAACAACCAAGAGCCTCGCAATGAGCGCCAACGCTGCTCATACCACACAAAGCCTTGCAATAAGCGCAAAAAGCAGATCAGCGCCGACCAAACAATAACAGCAAAAGTGCCTATCAGAAAAAAAAATACAACAACCAACAGTTTCTCAATGAGCGCCGAAGGATCTTAGACCACCAAAAAAATTAATGTCTGTGGCAAAGAGCATTACCTGCCTTACAATTGTATTGCCTCGTCATTTTAGATGGGCAAGTTGCTAGTAGCTCAAATAGTTCTCATATAAAAAATTGTAACGTTTAAAATGGGATATTTTAAATGCTAATTTTTGGACTACAGTGGCCCTTTAAGATGTGAACTATTCATCCTGAAATTATGGAGAAAATGGAGTGGAGCCAAGAGAAGAAATATACATGGGTATCGGTTGGAATAGAAAGATTTGCACTTCAATGTGGAAATGTCCAGACAAATATTTGGGAGTGGAGGGATTTTCTGGGTGACTTTCCCTCTAGAAGAAGGACAGTTACAATGTGTGATTAAACGGGACAGCTGTAAGTCGGCTCTCATGGGCCCCAGGCGTTAGCGAGCACTCTCTGAAATAGAATTCACTTTCAGGAAAACATATGTACTTTTAATATGAAATTATGTGCAAAGAAATGGTTTCACTTAGGGCCTCATTGAAATGTGATTTGGCCAATTGAATAGGGCTCTATATAAGCACAGAGCATATTTTTTTTTGCAGGAGTTTATAGTTAGTGACGACCTTGCTTTTGGATAGAAGGACACTAACTAAAACGTCTGTAAAAAAATATGCTATGTGCTTATATAGAGCCCTATTCAAATTGGCCGAATCACATTTGAATGAGGCCCTGAGACAGCAACACTGTAGCATGACCCATAGGTAAATATGTTACGTTAGTTCTATGAAGCTTGCCATGCAAGTGGACAAACATTACTCTCATATATCTCAGTCACTGTGGGTATTGGTACTAATTGTAATATCATAATATTATATTATGTACTTCTATGGAGTATTATTTACAGTTGCATAGAAAGTAAAATCTACCTACTGACAGCACTTTGACACCCAAAGGGTTAAGTCTAAATCTGGAGTGGGTGATCCCTGTGTGTATCAAGGGTGAACTTTTGTGCTGATTGTGTGACATAGTTGTTGTTCTTCAGTCGTGATCGACTCTCGGTGACCCTAAGGACTGCAGCACACCAGGCACATTTATCTGTGTCTCTGGCTATGCCTATACATAAGGTTTTCTTGGCAAAGATACTAGAGTGGGTTGCCAGTTCCTTCTCCAGTGGCTCTCTGCTATGACCTGCCCATCTTGGGTGACCCTACATGGTATACTCACAGCTTCATTGAAGTATACAAGTCCCTTCACCACGACAAGGTAGCGATCCAGAAGGGGTGACATAGTGGTATAGTTTAAAAGCAATAAAATACTTTAGGTTGTGCTTTTAAAACATATTTACCATAACATGGTTCAGATCTGAGGCATATTCATTAAGAAAATCACAAATGTAAATAAATTCAAGTTATAAAAAAAGGGATTATTTTAGTACAATGTAATAAAAAATTAGAAAGCATGCAAAGATAGATAGAGATAGCTCGATAGATCGATAGATAGATAGATAGATAGATAGATAGATAGATAGATAGATAGATAGAGATTGGTAGATAGATAGATAGATAGATAGATAGATAGATAGATAGATAGATAGATAGATAGATAGATAGATAGATAGATAGATAGATTGGTAGATAGATAGATAGATAGATAGATAGATAGATAGATAGATAGATAGATAGATAGATAGATAGATAGATAGATAGATAGATAGATAGATAGATAGATAGATAGATAGATAGAGATTGGTAGATAGATAGATAGATAGATAGATAGATAGATAGATAGATAGATAGATAGATAGATAGATACATAGATTTGAATTAACCTGTAAATATATTTTGCATGTGATTTACAACTCAGAGACATATTTCCTTAGTATGTCATCCGCTCTGATGCACAGTCCTGCTGTGCCATATACATATTTATCAATGCGATCTACAATATTTATAGAAAAACATACTTTTTACCACAGTTGTTCAAGAATCCCAGCTTTTCCATTATTGTTCCGATAGCGTGTTTGGCATATTATCACAATGAAAGAAGAGCTGAAAAATATTCTTAATGCAAAGATATACTTTGCAAATGCTACTTTGCACAGGATCTGAAAGTACTAACCCAATGAACATATGCAAATCTCCATTATTTGGGGGGTTTAATAATTTGCTTTCTAAAGCCTAATTTATTTTTATTGTATTTATCATTAAATGTGGCACGACTTATCATTATGTTCCTATGCATTTTGTATTTTTGCAATACTTACCTCAGTGTAAAGCCAGTTATTTGGGGCCCATCATCATAAGGCTTGTGTTTTGGCAGAAACATTGCAGACATTCACCCTATCATATACCTTTCTGGAAGGCCCATCCACAGTCATATATGGAGGCTGAGTCTATTTAAGGTGACTTTTGCTCAAGCCAAGTTCAAACCCCAACTTAGGATAGTTTAAATAGACAACCAAGCAAAAAGGAGAAGGTTACTTTAATAATAATGTCAAATAGATTACTTTAAATGAAAAATAAATATTTAGGTTTGAAAAATGTGAGTCTGTCTAAGAGCATAATTAGGCAGAGAACTGTCATAAAGATAGCCTTTAATTAAAAAAAAAATATGTTGATAACTTTGCTGGTCCCTGGAGGTGACCATGATAATATGGTGAAGGTTATATATATGTGAAGAGTGGCCACATTTCTGCGGGAGCAGAGCTTGCAGTTGTTTGTGTGACTGCTTCTGAGCATGTGCATGGGGAAAAGGATAGGTGTCAAATGATAAACTCTCCCATGATATAACACGTTCCTACCCTCTAACTCCTTATTCATCACCCCATTAATAGATAAGCACACACAATCAGGTTCCAAGCCATTAGGAACTGGTGAAGACAGACAAAAAGGAACATCTTATCTAATAGTCTTTGGAAATGAATATTTTTATGGTTTTGGCTTGCCTAGCTGCTAGTGTTTTCAGTTTGTTACATAAACTGTATCATAAACACGGACAAACATTTATTTTATATAATAATAGTATAGCATTATAACTCACTGCACACTTTTCCTTTTAGTAATCAACAAGAAAACCAAAGGCACCTTTCGCTCTTCTTCATTCCTTATTTGGAATGCTTATGTCAGTATGGAAAATATATTTTATTGTTCCACATGTTTCTTGAGATTACAATATCTTCAGAGCCAAGATTTCAAAGCGTTAGTAATTAAGGGATTACTTTATTAGAAATGTTCTCTCCTTTTAAAACACAGAAATATAGATGTAATGGCCAATCAAGTCTTCCCATTTTATCTACTTAAACAGCTTGGCTTTATTACTCACTAGAAATACCTTATGTGCATCCCAGACATGCTTTAACTTATTTGATCCTACCACTCCCACTGAAAGGCTGTTCCACTGTCTGTAAAGTAGTACTCCCGAACATGACTCGTACATCTTCCATTTTCCAACTTCATATCATGACCCATTGTTCGTGCTTTCTTCTTTTTCTCTCTCACTCGTCCCTTCTTCTCTCCCTCCTTAACTTTAATACATCCTTTGATATAATTGAAGGCTTCTAGCACATCACTCCTTTCCCTTCTGTTTTCTAAGACAATTGTTCTCAACCATTTTTGGTCTGTAGACAGGATAGACACCATGGGCCGTGAGATCCATGTTTACAACGTGATACTACATGTGACTTACTGAATCTTCATCTAGCTTTGTATTGATTTGGCTAGAATACAGTTTAGCTGCTTACAAGTTCCTCTATAATCTGTCTATAATGGTGTCTAATGGTGGTGGGTTGTATAAAGTGTTAGACTCTCTTCTTCCATGAGGAACAGCAGGTAATGTTTCAGGTACCGACACCAGTCCTAGGACCAGCTTCTGAGAACCGTTGCTCTAAGCAATATATATTCAGGCCATGCCGACTTTAACTGCAGATCGTATCTTTTAGACCATCGACCATTTTATCTGCCTCCTTTGAATAGTTTCTATTTTGTAACAGATCTGACAAAAATAAGCCAAAATATAGAGGTGGTTATTGTCCTCTTTGTTAGAGAATGTAATATAGTGAGTGTCAAAGATAAGCTGGACAAAGTATGTCACTGCCATAAAAAGAAGACATGTACTATGTACTAAACTGTAAAACTGGCCAAGTGTTAAGCATGTGAACACCTGAATAGAGATGAGTGGAAGGCTATTGGAGGGAAAATAATTGAAATTACAGTTCAGTGATGATGAATGTGTTAATTATGTTTCGCTATACCACATGTGACCACTAGATGGCAAAGATGACTGCAAAAGGGGAGAGAACAACATTGTTTATGGCAAACTTGTCAATAACGTGAGCCGGGCAATTTGTTTTTGCTGAAATAGGATAAAATAGTGTTTTTGCTTTCCAAAACTGTCAACATTTAGGAAAACAAATGACAGTCCTATTTTTGTTTAGTGATCAGAAATGTTCAATCTATCTAGATTAATAATAGTTTATCCATTCCTGTTCAGTGTTTCATCTGGGTGGTTCCAGCATTTCTCAAAACAACTCAAAAGACCACTGTGCAATGAAAAAATTCTATATGTCTGAAAACTTTGAGTCTGAGCATAATTAGATATAAAAAATGTCATAAAGGATATTGTAAGTCTGCGAGTTTTCAATCTTGCAAGGTGCTTTGGGGAAAGCACTATGGACACTGGATTCTAAGCTCTAAGACAGGGCCCTCCATCCTTTGCAATGTGTTAATACTGCTATTGCTTTTGCATTGATTGTAACCCATGTATAGCGCTACAGAATATGTTGGTGAGTTACAAATAAACAATAATAATGTCATAAATAAATGTATTGCAGAATAAAAAGATGTGGTTGTGTCTGCTGGACCCTTTAAGGTATCCATAATACTTTGGTGAAGGCTGTGTGTGTGAGACGTGTGTTTCTGGACAGCAGGGCTTGCATTTATTGATGCAAACTTCCTGCTTCTAAGGATTTGTAGGGGAAGGAAGTAGGTATCCAATTTAATAAGAACCAGTTATCCTCTCCTTCATACCTTACTTCTAATTCCACTGATAAATTAAACAACATACCACTCAAGTTCCAAATATCAGAATGTGATAAAACCAGAAAAGAGGGAATACAAACATCTATTATCTCTTATTAGCATGGATTCATCCCTCTGTGAACTTATCTATCTATCTATCTATCTATCTATCTATCTATCTATCTATCTATCTATCTATCTATCAATCTATCTATCTATCTATCTATCCTTCTATCTATCTATCTATCTATCTATCTATCTATCTATCTATCTATCTATCTATCTATCTATCCTTCTATCTATCTATCTATCTATCTATCTATCTATCTGTCTAGCTATCTATCAAGCTATCTATTATACTGTGCAAAAAGTATCCCTTGTGTCAAACTTGTATTAATTTACATTTCTGATTTGCTTATTGAATATACAGCGGATCTGTAACATGCTAGAAACATGTTTTAAACGTACAGCTTAAAATGATGTTGTTGTTTTTTTATTCTTTTGTTGCTTTTTAACCATACTACCACATCACACATTCAGAACCAAAGTGTACCCTTGATGCGCTTTGGCTCTGAATACACATACTCCAGATTCAGACTAAACTGTGTCAAACTGTCAGTAAGTATATTTTAAGACATTTCTATTGAAATATTTAGACCATGCACTAGAAGAAGAAAAAGATGTCCACATATATATTTACGAAGCTTGGAACACTCACAAATAATGTGCTTTTAAATATGAACAAGTTCGCTTCCTGATGCCTCGATCTCTTAGGTATGCACATTGCTGTTTTCCTTCCCCTTTCATTTGATATCCCAAGTACCTTTAAAAGAACAACATTGTAATGGAGGGTGAAGAAAACAAACCTCTTGACATTGTAAGCTAAGATGTCATATCTAGAGAGTAAAATGGCTCTCCACAAAAGGTTGCGTGAAATTCTATGATTACAATGACACCTACCCACAAAAACAGTGTATGTGCTGTGTAACAGCTTCTAGTACGACAACTCAATCTATTAGTCCTATGCACTGGAAATATGCTCCAGTATGGATCAGTACGGTGGGCAAAACATACTAAAAACACCTCTGTTTAAAGAAGCTTGTAACTTAAATCCTAAAAATGTACAGTCTGCATACCCTCCCAAAGTGCTCAAATAACACCCTACATTATAACACACATAATTTCCATCATGCACCTGTTATCCTCCTGTACCATATCTTCTAAATTGTAAGGTCTTCAGAGTAGGTCCTCAGCTCTCTTGCACCAAATTGCCTGTTGCCTTCATGGCCGAATTACCCATTAGGCCAACTAGGCAGCCGCCTAAGGGCGCTTCCCTGTGAGGGGTGCCACTTTAAGAAAAAATGGTTCCTGGCTTAAAAAAAAAATTAGATGCTGCAGAGAATTGCAACAGGAAAATGAACTTAAATGCACAGAAAAGGCAAAAATTGGTCTGTACATACCTTGCATACTCACTCGCAGGGGCTCCTCCACTTCACTGCCCAAGGGCACCAAAAAGGTAGTTGTAATTGTATTTCTACATGCTTAATAATGTGTAACCTTTTTAATGAGCCTATTATATCCACTCTGCTTTGTTGTACAATTTGTAAATAGTGCTACAGAAAATGCTGAAGGTTCATAAGTGAAGAGTAATAATAATAATTTGGTTGAACCCTATGGCCCTCATTCAATTGCAATTTGGCCAATTGAATAGGGGTCTAAATAAGCACATAACATATTTTTTTAAAGAAGTTTTTAGTTAGTAAACATCTATCCAAAAACAAGGTTTTCACTAACTAAAAATTATTTTAAAAAAATATGTTATGTGCTTCTTTAGACCCCTATTCAATTGGCCAAATTGCAATTGAATGAGGGCCTATGTATTTCACAATGAGATCATAACTTAGATGATCACCTATTTTAAAAAAATAAGACCAAATTTTATCCAAGAAGAGAAGAATACCTTGGACACAATGTCTAATCTAGTATATGTGCAGCAAATCCAATGGTTATCTAGTTCTCCATCCTGGCATTAAACCATTGACAACAGTAGAGTTACTCTCCATGGTGTGTCTAGCAAGTGACAGTATGAGGGACACATAAATGGTCCGAAATATGGTAGAAATGATAACTTTACCTGTAGGTAAGGATATTTGCAATTGGTTGTTGCTAAAAAAAAGTCAAATTAGTTTATGCCCAGTTGGTTAAATTATCCTGTGCATATGAAAAGATACCACCCACTAAGAAGACTAAGGTAGACTCTCGATCTCTCTGATGTAATGGGTGCTTGTCATGATCCTTGTACTGTGGTCCAGAACTCATTGCGTTATCTATTATAGGTGATTATTATTATTTTCCCATTAATATTGAAGCAGTTTAATGTGAATGACCAACATTTGAATAAATACTTATTCATGTCTCTTCCTCTGCCCCTGGCCATTTACTGAGCATCCTACATTGTGTCTAGGGCCAGTCTTCTCCGCTCTTTAAGGGCCAATGTAAGCACCAGGTAAGGAGCTGGGAATATCTAGTTCACCACTTGTTAGTTCAGGAAAGGTTACAATTCAACAATAAAGCCATCTGTAAATAAAATGTTTTTTAAATAAACATTGCCTGCTATGGTGGGTCTCTTTACACCTCCCTCCTGTGCCATGACACAATATTTTTGTAGAAGCCATTGAAATCACCTAGCAGCTGTTTAATTCAATACTTATAACTTATATCCCCCTACCCCTATGCTGTGTATGTGTGTGTGTGACCATGCCCCACCTATCTACGTTTTTTTGCCTGATTTTCCAAACAATGGTTAATTTACGATCCTTCACGATTAAAGGGATGCTTTAAAAGTGAGAACTCCAAAATACTTAAACAGTTAACTGATCATTTCAATAGCTTCTACAGAAACAGTCTGAGCTGTGACAGGAGAGAGGTCTAGACAGACACTGCAGCTCAGACAGGTTAGCATTCATTTCTAAATCATTATATCATTTACAAATACTTTTTGTTGAATTTATAAATGTACACTTCTTGGTGAACTAGATCCTCACAACCCTTTACCTGGTGCTTACACTGGCCCTTTAAGCGTAGCATTCCACACTATCCCCAATCAAAAACGGGTATTTTACTATCTAGTTCATCTTAGATTTTATGATGTTTTATGGTCTCATGCATTTGCAGCACTTTCGATTGAACTTTTATTATGCCATTTATGTATGTTGAAGATTTAAGTGCTAATAGTCAATTTCTAAATTATCCTTACAATCCATTATCAGGTAGTAGAGGTGTTACACTTATTTGAATAGAGGTTTATTTATACAATTGTATGTGAAATGCCACATTTGAGATGGACATGGATAAAGAAAAAAGGGAAATATATATGTGTGAAAGATTAAGGGGTTATTGGACCATTAGTTCAAGAAAAATGGCACTCTTTGTGAAGTTTGTAATAAAGAATAGCATTATGAGCTGTATAAGCGATGAACATAAACACATTTTAGAGAAACACAGATATTTTTAGGATTTTTTGTTTATGAATATAGGATTCCATCTTATCTTGCATCACTTCCTGATTGATCGACCAACTTATATATGAATGGAGAGAGAGTTGGGGGAGGAGGGTAGAGGCAGAAGCAAGGAGTATATGTTAAATAATTTTATCTAATACAAATAACACTATTCCGCTTGAACCGTAAAGACACAGAAACAGGGAGATTGGATCAACTGATACAGGCTCTACTCTCCTGGGCTCAGCAGACACTTCAAAATTTATTTTTCTCTAATTAAAATATTCTGTATTTTTTTATCATACAGTGGTACTTTCAGTAAGGCAGTTTCCAAAACTCTGGCCACTATCAGAATGCAACAGTGAAAAAGAGGACAAATCTTGTGATAGAATAAGGAAATGAGAAGGCCTACTAAAGATTACATACTGCAAAGTAATTTTTTTAGGTTGTTAAAATGAATGCAAAATTAAATTAGACCTTCATTATCATTACATATATGTCATACCAGGTATGGAACTACTGCTGGTGCACTCAGTGCAAAACACCAGTGCCCTGCTCTGGAGGGGCCCCAGCGCTGTCAACATTTTTATTTTGTAATTGCTTTCTTTGTTCAAAGAATCCCTGGCGGGGGCCCCCTGGCGGGGGCCCAACCCATGCCTGGCAGGGGCCCCACCGAGCCCCAACCACTTCTGGCCCTCACCTGCTCCTGATATTGTATGCCTCCTCTGACAGAATGTCTACTCTCTGGGGGCAGGGAATCCTGAAAGACGGCATGCACATGGGACGTCAATTGGGATTCCCTGCCACACAGACCCGATACACGAGCAGGGGCAGCATCAGTAGGAGCTGGGATGGTAAAGGGGCTGGGAAAGTGGGGGTCAGATTAGGGGTCCTTAGGGGCATTTTATAAGAAATTTAAAAAAAAAACAAATAAAATTAAATAAATATATATATATATATATATATATATATATGTGTGTATATAAATAAGAATTTAAAAACAATACATATACTGTATATATATATATATATATATATATATATATATACATATATATATATCTCATAAAGAGTTGGCCCCACAGTTCTCCACTCATTAGCTCTACCATGAACTCGTAACATGACAGTTTTCGATAGCAATAGGAAATTAGGATTGAGCAGTAGTAACAATGTAATTGTCAGGAAAACAGTTTATATTCAAAAGACTAGGAGGTAGAAAAAAGGAAAAAAGGACATACAATGAGAAATGTTGGATAACAATTTCATATAATTCCACATATGCTTCAAAACTAATGGAAGAATAATCACATGGCATTACGAGTAATTAGGTTTCATGCCAATTGTTGTTTATTTGGTAGAAATCTAAGTAAAATAGATAGCAATTAAATAAATGTCCATGCATTATAATATTGCTGATGGACTCTATAAAAGAAAAGTGTAGTATTATTAAGTATTATATATAAAAGGACATGATTATATAAAAGTGGTTTCCATTAGATTGATAAAATACAGAAAATAAAAAAGTAGATATACTCAAAGAGCATTATTTGAAAAGATTAGGATTTTTGTGCAAAGATACCAATAATGAAGGGCCTGGAGGCCACCCCAGCCTGCTGGGGTTGGAAGGAGGGCCCCTTGACCTGGCAGGACCAGGTATAGAAGGAGGTGGCTAGCTGGGGGAGGTGGAGCCCTTTATAGGCTGGTTTGGCACCAATTTCCATTAGTAGTCCCCCAAGCTGGCCATGAGGTAAGATACTCACCCATCCATAAAGTATTGTTGTTTAAAGTTATAATATGTTTTTATTTGAAAAAAAAAAAAAGAAAAGAAAAGGAAAAAGAAAGGAATAAACAAATAAATGATGTATATTGGCAAGTTGAAGGCTTATCTTGTTTTGGTAAAGCCCTTGTGGTTTTTATATTGTTTAAGTGTATTTTATATGTTAACAAATTACGTGTATGTTGTTGCCACAGCGGCGGGTGATGGGGGGATTCACCGGGTCCATAGTAAAATGGGTAAGATCCTACCCTACGGTGGTACAGATGTTACAACATGGTAGGCCCTGGATGAGGCTTCAGGGCGTAGGGCCTACTGTCTCTGGCCAGGCTCCACTCCTCACGTGGTTATGTTTATTTATTAATGGTTATTATTTGTGTTTACCAATAAACGCTGTGGCCAGTTTTTCCTCCCAAGAAGTAGTCTTATCATTATATTTTTGCCCAAGAAGTAGTCTGTGGCCAATCATTATGATAGAGGTAATTGTGTTAACCCTTATCCTGACATACCACCTGGGCCTTGGTTATGTCATGCAATGTGTAGTCTAAAGAACAGACCAAAATACTTTACAATACATTGCATGCATACATGAGTCAGTATGATAAGTACCAACCAGCCCAGGGCAAAAACCGTAGCAGACAGTGTGGGAGGAAGAAAGCAAACAGTCTTGGAGATAACCCCAGCATTAGGCAATAACTAATTTGTAAAATGATAAATGTGTGCAAGAAACCACAATGTACCTTTATACAGAATCAATAGATCACGCACAGATGACCCTGTAATAACTACTATCATTATGAGTGTGATGTCACTATTGTCATGACGACATGATGTCATAACGCTACAGAAATGCAGTAACCATAGAAACCTGTAAACCAGGAAGTGGTACTCAGTTGATATCAGTGCAACAAGGTCTATAAAAAGGTAACCATGGACTGTGATCTAATAATCTTAAAGGAAAACATTTAACAAGTGTACATGATGGCATACAATATTAAAGTACACATCCTGACAAAGTACACAAGGTGCAAGCCATGTTATTTATTCTAACTGCTCCCCTCTGTCTGTATTTCCACAATAGGCGGTAGCTGCTCTTCAAGCAAATCATCAAAAATCATGCAATGGCCAAAATTCACCAAGCTTCTCAAGGGCTACTTCAAATACATTTGCTAAGGCTGAAAACACTTGGTTTCCTTCATTGATATTTTTCCTAACAAGGGTCACTGACTGGCAGAAAAATTAATCAGAGGCCACGTAAAATCGATATTTATTAATTAATTTATTTATTGCTAAAAAACGAGAGATAAATCAAAATCTTTCAGTTAAACAACTTAATTTGTTTAAGAGACTGCTTCTCTTTGTGAATCTGTCACCACTCCAGACCCCCCCACAAGACTCTTGAAAATGTATATTTCTCTATAATTATATTATACATGCAGGTATATTAGAAAAGTGTATAATGATGATTGGCAATTGCAGCTGGTTGTATTCCATGGCTGCGTGTGCAGACATGTTGCCTCTCGGAATAGGAAAACAGTGATGGCTTCATCCAGGGTCACATGAACCAGACAGAGGGCCACAGGGTTCCACACATACAGAGGAAATAATAACATAGTGTAACTGAGTATCAGTAATAATGGTCACTAAGGCCATTGAACGCAATTATATATCATAGTCATAAAATGCTTCAAATTGTTAATATCAATGAACATGGTAGAGCAGAGCATTATAAATGGACATGGAATAAATGAAACTGCCAGATGAACACTTCAGGAAGTGAATTATCTGGGCTGGTGTTGATATATATATATATATGCAAGGGTCACTGTTCAAAAGGGCAGAACAGTCATCAGTATCCAGTCTATGGTCACTATCAGAGAGGGGTCATGTGCAAGGGATGACATCAAGTGGACAACTAGATATGTAGTTATTGTAGATTGCAATTAAATGAGAAAGGTCAGAGTTCAAAACATATGGCATGCACAGGCAGAAAATTATAAGTTTATTTTGTTGCTGTTCAATTGTTCAGTTGTGTTTGACTCTCCGTGACCCTATGGACTGCAACACTCCGGCACATCTAGCTACATGTCTGGCTGTGCTTATCCATATGGTTTTCTTGGCAAAGATACTGGAGTAGGTTGCCAGTTCCTTCTCCAGTGGACAGCAATTTATCTGACCTCTCTGCTATGACCTGTCCATCTTAGGTGACCCTACATGATGTAGCATAAAGTGTCATTAAAGTACACAAGCCCTTCACTGCGACAAGGTAGAGATCCAGAAGGGGACATTTATTTACACTCCATTGCAAGAAAAATGTACATTTGGGGGGAATCCTATTTATGTACATCCAAGTTAAAGCAGCTGCTCATCAGAGCACTTCCTTTAAGGTGGTCCAGAAAAGTTGCTGTTACCAATACAAGGTTGGACCTGCCAAACTCCCTCTATGCAGTAAGGTCAGAAAATGCCTTAATCAAAACTTAAACTAATGTAAGAGGATGCTACAAATAAACCATCTGCATTCGATCTCAGCTCAATATAAGATAATACTTATCTTAAACATATTATTTAAATCTTATAGGAATCAAATACACTTTAATATTTATTTGATAAGCAATAACAAAAGTGGGAAAAGACTGGCTATAATTAACTATATCTGAAAGATTAAAATTGTGTCCTGGGCAAACAGTGTATTACAAACCACAGAAAATTGTTAATTTAAATTTCAGATGGGATCTACCCAGTGAGCACGGAGCATAAAATAATTATACTATGCTATAAATAAAATCCCCACCTTTATTATGCAGTGGCACATGCAGGTCAATGGCTGTATAAATACAAGAATATTATGTTCAAATGACTTTTGTAGTGACACATTAACAGCACAAATATGGAGATTAGTACCATAAGTAGAGATAATTAAGAAACAGCTAGGCATCTGTTTAGCAAGGAATAGTATTAAGGGCTATACCAATTAATTCAAATACAGGAAGCAGATTAAAAGCAGTAAGGGAAAAACAGTTGCCATTTTGTGGCCAGAAAAAAAGGAAAAATCTTTTCATTGAGTGATTGTGTTTACCCTTCTATGGTTTAATTTAAATATGAGAAGTTTTTAGGGGTCCACACAATATGTTGGTATTTCAACATTATGTTACTGACACAGCTGCCGTCCCTGACCATCACCTTGACCCTCTCAGGCCATTCACCTTGTCAATCTCCTCATTCCCCCATCTTCTCATTTTAATTCCCTCATTCTACTTCTTTTCACTCTTCTATCCTGTCGCCTCTATTCTTCTCTATCCTCAACTCTTCTCTCTTCGGTCCTTCATATCTACCCTCTCTCCTCATCCCATCACTTCCAATCCCTCTCCTGCCTCGCTTCTACACTCTCTTTACAACTACACATACCCTCCTCACTCCCATACCTTTACCTTCACCCTTACCTCCACCTCCCTCATTTCCATCCTCTCTTATCCTTCTCGTTCATCTCCATCTCTCCTCTCTCCCATGCTGAATTATACTATTGCTATACTCCATGTGAGTATTATTTAAATAATCCAGCAAGTCAAAAATTTTCAGCCTTGTACCTGTATTAAAATAACAACCACATGGCATTTAACAAAAGTAATTCAGTTATTTTGCTTTTCTAGAAATAAATATGGATGTAAGGTGAGTTTCCATTGTGAGAATTTGGTATTTGCAAGGCTTTATACCTTTATAGTTAGATCATTGGCGGGTAGAAAACATTTATTAATGTTATAGTAATATTACTACAAAGCCCAGGCCTAGGGCAGCACATTATCATGACTGAAGATGCTGGTGCAATGCTACAGCATGATGTGTGCACACAAGTGCCTATACGTAATGACACTCCTGAATTTAAGTGTATCTGACACTTTCTGATATACATAAGTACAAAATAACATATGATTTTGATTATAGCAAGGGGATATGATAAGTAACTTGGGTGGGGGCAGTGGGGAAGCACAGATAACTGGGTCATGGGGGGACACAACTCTGAATGGGTCTAGTGCAGCATAAAACCTAAATATATCCATGGATCCTTACAATGCCCATTAAATATATGATCTGATCTTGGTGGGTTATGATGGACTGTGTGGTTACTAGAAGAAAAAAAATAGATTAGTGAATATAGCGAAGGACTGATATGGATTTTAGTTTACTATGTCTCCTTTCCATAACTTATACCACCAATACTTTGAAACTAAGTGTATGAAATATACCTTGGCAAGTTTTGAGTCCACTAACTTTCTGACACTAAATATTTTTCTCCATAAAATGCAGTACAGTGTATCTCTCTAATAGTATTGGTTGCTTTTGATAAGTATTTTTTACAGGTGGTGCCTGGGTTAAGGACCAGATCCGTTCCTGACAACGTTCTTAAGTCAGATTTGTGTGTAAGTCGGATCCCTGATGAGTAATAATAACAACAATACTACAATTGCTCATATGTGGCAATAATAATAATAATACAGAACATAAAAAAATCATACAAAAAACCTTTGGAGCCTGTTCTTACGTAGGGGCCGTTTGTAACCCGGGGACCGCCTGTATCTAAATAAAATTAAACGTCTCTAAGATTTGTCTTATTATGTTTATTATCCTAAGCCGACATTTTTCATTTAAAACATAAAACCTATTATAATTCCAATATTGAAGAATCTCACCATAAAATACCTTTCTAGCATGAAGAATGCCAGCTGAATCTGTGGGATGACAGCTGAGAAGTCCATAATATATATGGTAATATACAGTAAATGTATTTTATAGGTTTTTATTTAGACTGACCTTGACCAATGATATATTTTTTCAAATATGAAGCAATAATTGTGGTTATTTTTTAGGTTATTTATATTTTCAAAATTAGCCATTGTGCATTGTAATCACATACTTATTGATTGTAAATGAAGGTTGCGGTAGAGTACAAGTATGTTTTGTATTCATAGACATGCACAGAGTACCTGACACACACATACACACAGAGGGAAGAAGTTGACCTGTCCCTTGCTTCCACTGCTGTCTCTCGCACCAAGCTGCTCAGTGCTCAGATTCACCCCCTGACAGGCAATTTGAAGCCATCCCCTCCTCCTTGCAGCTTTCTGACTGAGATGCTTGGCTGCAACTAATAAATCACATTGTCTTCTCTTCATCCAGAGTGAGCTGAGAGCCACAGGAACCTCAAACAGCCTGTCATGGGTGGTGGTGTATGCCGAGCTGCTGGGACAACCCTGCTGAGCAGCTACTGTACAATTCTGGACGTTTGGTGAAGCATCGGGATGTCAACATACCCATGACAAAATTCAGAAAAAAACTCCAAAATAAGGAGAAAGGCCCACATGCTGAATAATCAAAGCAAAAAAATAAAAGTAACCCGTTGACAACATGAAGTAACAGAAATACAGATATTAAAAAAGCTTTATGGTTTTATTAACCTGTATTTTGACGCATAGAATGAAAAGTCAACAAAACCTCAACTAAAGAAAATCAATATAAAAATCAGTGGTGGAGCTACGGATGGTGCAGCAGGTGCAAAGCACCATGGTCCAAAACAGGGTAGGTACCCTCTGCTGCAAGCAGTGACCAGTAGTAAAGGTGGATACATAATTTATTAGAGGGACAGATTATTATTTTTATAAAGTTGATATGATCAACTACCTATAGTTTTTTGGCTTATGAACCCTACAGGCACCAAATAAGTTGCAAAGAGGGGCCCATACATTACTTTGCACCTCAGCCCTGCATTCACTAGCTCCGCTACTGATAATATATTTAATAGTGTACTATTTGAGCTAATATCTCTGTGTCAAAATGTGTCACAAATACACTTTTACAGCATGAAAGAATAACCTCTTCAAATGCAGACAATGGCATCATTCTGTATTGGCCAACAAGGCCCAAGCTTATGAAAATACATTTTCTGGGTACCACAGGGTACCTAAAGTTGGTAATAGAGTACCACAGAATATGGTGTGTATATGCACAACAATGTCTAAATGAAAACATTTATCTGCAGGTAAGTATTCTTGGCATTTTCTGACATACCATATAAATGTATAAACACACATACTGTTATGCTTTTAACTATGTATGTGTGTATGAGTGTGTGCGTGTGCATGTGTGTCTATAGCAAGGGAAGGAGAGAAATAAGAACTGTGGCAAGGATGGTCAAATCCGTATAAATATACCCAGGGCACACACAGGGTTAACCTTTCCAAGTACTCCGCCAGAGCAGGCAGGACACTTATAGTTGAAACACCTGCTGATAAGTATGCCTTGAAAAATATAGAAACATTAATAACTACTATTGGCCCACATTATGCAACATACAACTGCAGGTAAATTCAGCAAGGGAAGCTTGCATTTACTATAAACTTTACATTGTGTGTCTCATTTACATTAACAGTATACCTAAATACTCTAATCAATAAAATAATAATTTAAAATGTTACCCTGAAGCATTAGCAAAATGTAAAATTCAAGAATAATGTTGATATATACAATAATATAAATATGTATTTATAAAATTGAAATCAATTGCCTACATATATATCTAAGTATATATCTACTATATATATATAAATATATATATATATATATATACAGTCAGGTCCAAAAATATTGGGACATCGACACAATTCTAATCTTTTTGGCTCTATACACCACCACAATGGATTTGAAATGAAACGAACAAGATGTGCTTTACCTGCAGACTTTCAGCTTTAATTTGAGGGTATTTACATCCAAGTCAGGTGAACGGTGTAGGAATTACAACAGTTTGTATATGTGCCTCCCACTTTTTAAGGGACCAAAAGTAATGGGACAGATTAACAGTCATAAAACAAACTTTCACTTTTTAATACTTGGTTGCAAATCCTTTGCAGTCAATTACAGCCTGAAGTCTGGAACGCATAGACATCACCAGACGCTGGGTTTCATCCCTGGTGATGCTCTGCCAGACCTCTATTGCAACTGTCTTCAGTTCCTGCTTGTTCTTGGGGCATTTTCCCTTCAGTTTTGCCTTCAGCAAGTGAAATGCATGCTCAATCGGATTCAGATCAGGTGATTGACTTGGCCATTGCATAACATTCCACTTCTTTCCCTTAAAAAACTCTTTGGTTGCTTTTGCAGTATGCTTCGGGTCATTGTCCATCTGCACTGTGAAGCACCGTCCAATGAGTTCTGAAGCATTTGGCTGAATATGAGCAGATAATATTGCCCGAAACACTTCAGAATTCATCCTGCTGCTTTTGTCAGCAGTCACATCATCAATAAATACAAGATAACCAGTTCCATTGGCAGCCATACATGCCCACGCCATGACACTACCACCACCATGCTTCACTGATGAGGTGGTATGCTTTGGATCATGAGCAGTTCCTTTCCTTCTCCATACTCTTCTCTTCCCATCACTCTGGTACAAGTTGATCTTAGTCTCATCTGTCCATAGGATGTTGTTCCAGAACTGTGAAGGCTTTTTTAGGTGTTGTTTGGAAAACTCTAATCTGATCTTCCTGTTTTTGAGGCTCACCAATAGTTTACATCTTGTGGTGAACCCTCTGTATTTACTCTGGTGAAGTCTTCTCTTGATTGTTGACTTTGACACACATACACCTACCTCCTGGAGAGTGTTCTTGATCTGGCCAACTGTTGTGAAGGGTGTTTTCTTCACCAGGGAGAGAATTCTTCGTCATCCACCACAGTTGTTTTCGGGTCTTTTGGTGTTGCTGAGCTCACCGGTGCGTTCTTTCTTTTTAAGGATGTTCCAAACAGTTGATTTGGCCACACCTAATGTTTTTGCTATCTCTCTGATGGGTTTGTTTTGTTTTTTCAGCCTAATGATGGCTTGCTTCACTGATAGTGACAGCTCTTTGGATCTCATATTGAGAGTTAACAGCAACAAATGCAAATAGCACACTTGAAATGAACACTGGAGCTTGTATCTGCTCTTTGTAAATGGGATAATGAGGGAATAACACACACCTGGCCCTGGAACAGCTGAGCAGCCAATGGTCCCATTACTTTTGGTCCCTTATAAAGTGGGAGGCACATATACAAACTGTTGTAATTCCTACACCGTTCACCTGACTTGGATGTAAATACCCTCAAATTAAAGCTGAAGTTAAAGCACATCTTGTTTGTTTCATTTCAAATCCATTGTGGTGGTGTATAGGGCCAAAAAGATTAGAATTGTGTCAATGTCCCAATATTTATGGACCTGACTGTATATATATATATATATATATATATATATATATATATATATATATATATATATATATATATACACTAGCGAATTGCCCGTCAAAAAATGACGGCAATGGAATTGTAAGGTAGCTAATGGTGTTTTGTGTGTACTACTGAAATATGTAATTTAAAATAATAAATGAATATACTTTACCTAATTTCAAGCATTGTGTTGAAGAGCTGACAATCTGTTTTGAGGTTGCTGCAGCATTAGTGGTGTGGAGGTGCTGTGTAAGCGTGATGAATGTGTGCAGTGTAATAGTGTGCGTGCGCGAGCCAAAACCGTTAGCGTAGTTGTGTACTTCCGCATTGGAGTAAAATGGCGGGTAATCTGTGGTATGCGTCTTAGCGGATTATCCGTAGGTCTTTTGTGGTGTTTTGCAAGTTTCTTGTGGTGTTTTCCGTGGTTAGAGTGCTGTAGCCTCGTTTTCGTTTTGTTCGCCGTCATTTTTTCTGTCGCTTAGATAATTTTTTAGTGTGTAAACTCTTTTATTTTGAGGTAAATGAAGGTGTAAGTGGTTTTTCTGAGGTCCTGGATGCTCTCTCTTGCTGTCGGTAAGCTTTTTATGTATGTGCTGTGTGTATGTATTGTGTTTTAGTTTTTTTCATGTTCGCGAGTTGTGGGCGATTTTTGCGAGGTCGTAATCAGTGTTAACGTGTCTCGTATGTTGTTTGCGAGGGTCACAGTTGGTGTGACGTGTTGTTTGCGTTATATAAGTAAATTTTGGGAGGGTCGCAGTTGCTGGCAAGGAGCGCCTTCGGTAAGATGTCATACAGTACATATGGTAAGGTATTATAATGCACATAGTAATATCCGATACTGCGCAGAAATTAGGTTCAAACACAGTGCTTATAGTAAGAATATATACAGTGCATTAACTAACATCATTAGTGTATATAGTACAGACAGCACATATGGTAAACACATCTATGGGGCATATAGCAGCATGATATGGAGGTCACTATTTATGTTATATAAAATACTTTTAAAAAGATCATGTGCAGAACATATGGTAAGTTCAGATACATAGAATCCTATAAGCACACATGGTAAGATCAGAGGCAGAGTATATAACTGAATCCTATAGGTGCAGGTATTTCCATATTATACAGTTGATACAATCATATAGTAAGATCCATTCCAACCTATATGATAACATTCTAATATTAATAGGTTATTTCACATGCAATATGTGCAGACCTCTATATCTCCATATATATCACCCCAGACGCCTATAGGAGACCCCATCTACTACTACCTGACCCTCAGCATGTAGAGCATTAACCCCTGCAGGCCCAGAACAGGCCCACATAGCAGTGCAGGGGTTAACCCTCTCAGTGCCATTGCCCATGCATTGCTGGGCACACTCACCAGTAGAGTCTGCCCCTGGAATCTCTGTGCGGTGTGGCTGCTGCATGCTGCAGGATCAGTGTCCTAACACCCCCCGGGGCACAGCATCCACACGTGCTCACTGGCACAGCCTCCTCTTCAGGCATAGTCCCACCACAGCAGTGTCCTACAGGAGACGCGAGGGCCGCAAGCGTGAGCAACAGCCCGTACGCTCACAACTATATATGTGATATATATATATATATATATATATATATATATATATATATATGTATATGTATATACATTTATTGAATTATTTCTTTTTTAATGGACCTGCCCCTCCAGGCTCCCTTAAACGCACCCTACCCACCCTGTACCCTGAACCTCACCAGCTTCCGCAAGTCTCTGCCTCTCATGCCCCGCCGCCTTTGGCCCGGGGCAGTGAATCACGAATGACATCACGTGAATGTGCCGTCATTCAGGATTCCCAGCACCGGCCACATGGGTCACTGGATACAGAGAAGCATTGACGCTGGTTTGCTCGCGGGTGACGAGGAGAGGGGCAGGGGTACAGTGAGGCTTGGGGGGGGGGGCCTAGGGGCATTAAAAAGAGACACATAATCATTTTTTTTTATTTTTTTTGGTAGCACTAGGGCACCTCAGAGAAGGGCCATGGTGCATTGTACCTTGTGCATGGTCGGTAGTTCCTCCCCTAGCTTAGTCATATTATCCCTAGGTGATTAGATCTCCTTTTTGTAAAAATAATGATCTGTCTTTCACACCACCTAAAAAGTTAATTGTAAAAATTAGACATTTTTCCATATATATATTTACATGGAACAAATATTTAACAAGACACTAGATATGAACTGTCCTGTAAACTGTTACGAAATGTGCTGTTCCTTTTCCAAACCAGTATGATTTATAATTGCATATTTGCCATAGTATACCTAAGTAGCAATAGCAGTTCCCTCCCCTCCTTCACTGACAGATAAGATGAACACATCCTCACAGGCCAAATCTAGCAGCAAATGAGATGAAAATGTTCCATATGCAAACAAAAATGAATTAAAAAAATGAAGACTTCCTTGAACAAAAACAGCTTTATGGTCACGGCTTACACACCTGATAATGCTGTTAGTATGTTACTTACCAGTGGCAGCGCCAGAAAATGACCGCCCAGGTGCAAACATTTTTGTGCTCCCTCTCCCAATAAATGGTTGTAAAAATGTGTTTGGAGTTAGACCCCCCTTTACCTACTAACTCAGTGCTCCTCCCTTTCCATAGCTGCGGCCCTTCCCTTATTATTATTATTATTATTATTGTTTATTTGTAATGCGCCAAAATATTCTGTAGCGCTGTACATAAATTCCAGGCAAATATAGATATAAATTAACACATAGCAAAGCATGGAGGCCCCTGTCTTTGAGCTTGGAATCCAGTGTCCATAGTGTTTTCCCCAAACCTCCTGTGTATATATGAAGTGTACATATATACACATAAACACCTGTACAATCTCTACATAGCAACAGTCCCTCTCAGCAGCCATCTTTACATAGCACCCAGTCTCTCTCAACATCCACCCCTAAACAGCACCTACCCCTCTCAGCACCCACCTCACAGAACCCACCCACTGTGCTATGCTGTCATCTAGACCTTGCTCTTTCGCACCTCTTCCCTGATTCACATCCCCAGCATGCTGAATTGCTCCACACTGCCACCACTTGGAGCTTCAGTAGAAATGCAGAAAAAAAGGATATGCAAAAAAAAATTGTACAGCACTGGGCCCCGCCTAGAGGGAGGCCCTAGTGCATTGCACCAGCTGTACAACTGGTAGCACTGTCCCTGTTACATACTTCATAAACATTTGATATTTTTCCTAAAATGCAGTGGTCCTTTAATAAGTGAACACTTTACTATGTCCTATAATAATAGGGTAAATTAATTGCATCGTAAAAAATATACCTAATATATATATTTATATGATGACAACATAGAGCTCTTTTCTGCTGTACTAGCAATCTAATACAATCCTCCTAATCCCTGGTTTTATACAATATTATAAGAATCTTCACAGGAACATTCCCTTTCTTCAATTATTCATAAAATCTCTTGTCATATGTTAACTCTTATGTGTAATGCAGGTTAATGCTATTAAGTACAGATCCTAAATCAATGTATTAAAGCAGGCTCTTGCGTTATGTTTGTGACGGAGGTACAGGCCTGCACATACACACCATGCTTTCCTGATTTTAGCCAGTTTGCTGCTTGGGTGCAATTACATTGGGCACATTAGCATCAATCTTTGTTGTGCTGCATGCCTGCCTGACAGCCATAATGCAAATCAATGAGATAAGGAAGTCAGTTCGGGAAAGGTTACAGCGGCCATGACAGGAGAGAATGTGGACATGCATTATATTACAGGCCATGACTGACATAGGGTATTTTGTCAAGGGGCAGACATATATTTATTGAGACCCAGGCATAGTCATTATATTAGGAGAAATTACTGGTATATATGAGATATTTTCAAAGACCAGAATAGCTGACAACATGAGGATATGGAACTGATGCATATCTAAGACATCTTTGAAGCATCTTTCAGAAAAGAGAAAAACGCAGAAACATATATTTGAAACAGAGACACAACAGGCTCATCTAATATGCTGTTCATATCTACCTATAATGCTTTATCGTCATGGTGGCCTTATGCTTATGGATTTTGTTTTCTGTGCTTGACTGCATAGAGCGATACAGGGATTAAGTACAAAGCAAAAGCAATTTTGAGCTTAGAATCTAACATACATAGTGCTTTCCCCAAAGCATTTTACAAGATTGAAAACTCGTAAACTTACAATCTAAAGGGTTTGGGTGTAATATAGGAGGCTGACAAATGTGTTATGCATATTAGCGATGAAGGTGATAAGCTAATTTAAACAGATGTGTTTTTAATGAGTTTTTGAAGGTTAGAGGCTGGAAGATATTGTGGAGCGAGGCAAGGAGTTCCAGAGAATAGAGGCAGCATGAGAAAAGTCCTAAAGGTTGGAGTGAGAGGAGGTGATAAGAGACGAGGAAAGAAGAAAGTCATCAGCAGAGCGAAGAAGGCAGTTGGGGGAGTATTTTGAGACAAGAGCAGAGATATAAGGAGATGCACTGTTGTTGAGCGTTTATATGTCAGGGTCAAGATCTTAAATTTTATTCTGGAGAGAATGGGAAGCCAGTGGAGAGACTGACAGAGAGGAGCTGTGCTGCAACCAATGAGTGTTGAGTTGGATAGATGAGTCTAATGGAAGTGTGAAGTTATTAATCTAGGGTAAGAGGTCATGATTTCAAACTGGAGGATACAAGACTAAAAAAAAAACACTTATTTGCAGAGAGAATTGTAGATGCATGGATTGGATTTTCTGTGGCTTTTCAATAGTATGACAAAATACTTCCCTGATTGACACTTAGTAACATAATTGCAACAATAAATATTTCATCCCAAAAACAAAAAGCATTTTCCTTGTCAAAAGTATACAATATATACAGCAGTTCATAAGACACGTAAAAAACAACTTTCAGAGCAAGATATATACGAAATCAAGAGGTCCTGATTTAAAGTTGAGGAAATAAGATTTAGGGTAATGTACAAAAGTACAAATGTAAAAAGGTGATAGAGAAGATGTGGGTAGAACTGCTGGCCAGCTAAATTCTTTAATGTGTCAAATAGAAAACATTAATTATATTGAGTATATAAAGCAGTTCTACTGTCAAAGTTTTTAGATAGATATAGTGTACAGACATGATGGCCATGTAGCTCTTAATTATCATTAACTTATAGATTTCTATATTACTAAAAAAAACTCAAATATCTAGTTGTTGAAATTAACGAAATACAGTGCCTTGCAAAAGTATCCCCTCCCCCTGGCATTTTTTGTGTTTTGTTGCCTCACAACCTGGAATTAACATGGATTGTTTGAGGATTTGCATCATTTAATTTACACAACTTTGAAGATTTTTTTTTTTTTATTATTATTGGATAAGTCTCTATGAGCTTGCCACATCTTACCACTGGGATTTTTGCCCATTCCTCCTTGCAAACCTGCTCCAGCTCCTTCAAGTTGGATGGTTTAGGCTTGTGAACAGCAATCTTTAAGTCTGACCACAGATTTTCTATTGGATTGAGGTCTGAGCTTTCACTAGGCCATTCCAACACATATACATGTTTCCCCTTAAACCACTTAAGTGTTGCTTTAGCAGTGTGTTTGGGGTCATTGTCCTGCTGGAAGGTGAACCTCCGTCCTAGCCTTAAATCACGCAAAGAGTAGTACAGGTTCTGCTCAAGAATATCCCTGTATTAGACCATCCATCTTTCCCTCAACTCTGACCAGTTTCCTGGCTGCTGAAAAACATCCCCACAGTATCACATAGTATTTAAGGTTGAAAAAAGACTTTCAGTCCATCAAGTTCAACCTTTTAAGATCTCCTCTGATCTGCAATATGCGGATTAACTATTAATTAATTAGTTGTTAATTAATTATTAATTAATTATTTAATTATTATTATTATTTTTTTAGTTATTCATTAATCCAGAGGAAGGCAAACAGAAAAAAAAAAAAAAAGGGAGACTTAGCCAATCGCCGCAAAGGGAAATTAAATAGCCACCTTTATGATGCTACCACCACCATGTTTTACTGTGGGGATGGTGTTTTTTGAGTTATGTAATGTGTTGGGTTTGCGCCGGACATAGCACTTTCTTTGATGGCCGAAAAGTTCAATTTTAGTCTCATCAGACCAGAGCACCTTCCTCCATACATTTTGGGAGTCTCCCACATGCCTTTTCGCAAACTCAAAACTTGCCATTTTATTTTTTTGCTGAAAGTAATGGCCACTCTAAGCCCAAATCTATGGAGCGTACGGCTTATTGTCGCCCTATGTACAGATACTCCAGTCTCTGCTGTGGAACTCTGCAGCTCCTCTAGGGTTACCTTAGGTCTCTGTGCTGCCTCCTGGGGATCATCAATGATTTGGATATTTTTTATAACCTAACCCTGACTTGTACTTCTCAACAACATTGTCCCTTACTTGTTTGGAGAGTTCCTTGGTCTTCATAGCAGTGTTTGGCTAGTGGTGCCTCTTGCTTAATTGTTGCAGCCTCTGGGGGCTTTTAAAAAAGGTGTGTATATGTAATGACAGATCATGTGACACTTAGATTGCACACAGGTGGACATCATTTCACTAATTATTTGACTTCTGAAGGTAATTGGTTGCACCAGAGCTTTTAATGGGCTTCATAACAAAGGGGGTGAATACATACGCACATGCCAATTTTCTGTTTTCTATTTCTAAAAAATAGTTTTATGTATATATTTTTCTCATTTCACTTCACCAACTTAGGCTATTGTGTTCTGATCCATCACATAAAATTCAGATTAACAAAACAATGAACTTAAGGCTGTAATGTAACAAAATAGGTAAAAAGTCAAGGGGGGTGAATACTTTTGCAAGGCACTGTACGTTGTTTAATTCGATCTCAGTTCTCATAGTCAGGCTTATCCTTGCTTAAAGGGATATGGAGGTTCCTTGGACCTTACTAAATATACAATACACCTATGTTTAAACCCACCTTCATGCACTTTACTCTATCAAGAAGCACCCACAAGCACTGTTTCCATTGCCCAAAATCAAACAAAAATTGTCTGTCTGAGTCTGCAGCCCACAAAGACACAGACTCTGCTGTACCTGTTGTGCAGTGTCTCATACTAACCAATCAGTGACCACGTTTCAGTAACATTCTGTGACATACTGCTGAGACCTGGTTCCTGATAGCATGGCTGGATTTATAACTAGGCAAACTAGATAGCTGCCTAACTGGACAACAATAGGGAAGTGGCTACAATAAAATAAGATCTGCTGGTGTATTAGTTAAAAAAACAAAACTTTATTTCACACAAGGTAAAAAGCTACATACAAAATAAATGTCAAAAAGCTCAGTTGCATAATAGGTTTAAAATCCAATGCTTTTTGTCCATAGAGGACCCACTCAGGGATATTATTTATTATTTCCTAGCTGTACACAAGTAAATCAATCATTGCCTCAGGCATTCTGACTCACCTGTGCACAACAATTAAATCCTGGCCTCTGTTCAGAACTTGAGGACAACCATTGCATACCATGGCATATAACTATTATTTTTAAAAAATAATCTTCTGCTTCTCGAAGACCTTCTCACTCTTCAGATGCCATCTTGAACAAGAACTCTTTGTCAGTTCTGAAGAGGCACAGATGCTCCATGTCTCTTGTAGAACTTGATTGATGACTCGTTCCATTCTGCAACCAGGAAGTGCATGCTGCTGCAGCGATCTGACTTAGTTGCTTGAATAACTCTGGGTGCCTCATTTGCATAATAATACATTTACATTGTGTTTGCTTATGTTATACAAATAGCCCCTGCCCCCTGGGAGTGACGTGCAAGCCTGCAATGTGCTGCACTATAGTAAAACAATCATCAACCTGATCTATTTCAAAGTGGTCATATATGTATATTTATATATATATATATATATATATATATATATATATATATATATACATATATATATATATATACTGTATATACACATGTGTTTGAGCACACAAGGGCAGCTAAGGAGTTTGTGCCTAGGGGCTGATAGGCTAGGACACTACACAGGAAAAAATTGATGAGTTCTTCCCAGCTTCCCAAATGTCCATACTTTGAAGACGAAGTCCTGTGATTAAGGACAAATGCCTATATTGCAACCTGTAAATGGAACAGCTTCACTAAGCTACAAAAAGGTTGTTCCCTTGAGGCTGCATGGTCAAATTCAATGAACTGATTCACAGCTCCTGTGAAGTTTAGTAAATCTGTGGAAATGCCCCTGTTTTTTTTTTTGTTTGTTTTTTTTGTCTTGTTTCTCTCAATTTGCTTTCCGATGAATCCAAGAGAAATATAGATTCAGTATATGTGCAGTTTTACAACACTGTGCATAAATTAATCATATACATATATTACACAGGTAAAACCGCTCTTAATATTGCCACATATTCTATTAGCTACTCGTAATCCGATTAGGAATTACCCACCCACAATCACTATGGGCCAGCCAAACCTACAAAATCGTCCTTAGAACTCCATTGGTTTTAGCACAGCTCGAAAATAATTATACTTACACAAAATCAATATTCTATTAGACCCGTAGCTCTAGCTCACAAATATAGTCTAAACTGAAAAAAAGTATCATGTTTCTGTAAAAAATATTACGAGTACAAAATAGCACTTGACTAGAACAGATACTGTAATGAATTTTATGGAATGCTAGATTGCTTGATTGCGAGTCCGGCAAATATTACTTATTGACACTAATTAATTTGATTGCGTCTAACATGTTTTACTGACTTCATGATGACGGTCTTATTACCTATTGGCTGTGTCTAAGAAGAAATTTACAGGCTTGCTTTAATATTGTCAGATCATATGACCAAGCCCCCTGAAATCAGACTTAAAAAGGCAGGGCTTACATGGAAATTCTCTAAACTTAACATGAGCCGCTGATGGATCAAAGGATACAATGGAAATGTTCCCAATGGCACACACATTGATGCACAGAAGAATAATGCTTAGTAAATCTCCCCTAGTGCTTCTGTTTTCAGAAATATGTTCTACTTTGGCATTACAGGTGACCCTAAACATTTGTAGGGGTTCAGTTCCTGGGGTCCCCGCAAGTGTCAAAAAACTTGAATAACTCAGACTATGGGTACCTCGGAAAGGGAGTGAGGGGTTGGGTGGAACTCACCCCAGTGGGAACGGCTGCATTCAGGCAGTCCGCAAGGGTTAGTACTTAGTTCCCAACCTGCTGCTCAGCGCAGGGCTACCTGGGCAATACGGCTGCATTTGGGATGTCCGCCAGAGCCCAAGCATCCTTTTCATGTGCAGGGGTGGGGGTGCAACATAAAAAAAACAGTGAATCAGGTATCTGCAGATGTCCATAGCCTACTGCGCATTTAAATTCATATCTTCCAAGTTATTTTTCTGTGTATAAGACGCCCCTATGTATAAGACAATCCCTACTTTCTTAAACCCAAAATTAAGAAATCAATAAACAACATTTTTATGAGTTGGTGCTCCAAATATTGTTAATGCTACACACAGACTGTTCATGGAGTATTGATCCAGAAGTATGGATGCTTTAAGAGTTCTGATTGGTCTATTAAGAATCAGCTAGTGATTGGTGGTAACCTATTTGCAGACAAGCTCACAATTACAGGCCTGGAAGCCAAAATCATAAACCATACAGTGGTGTGTTTATATTTGCTTTTACAGTGTTATGAACAGTGTTAAACTTTCAAGTCCTATTTGGAACCCGTAATATTTTTTTGCTACAATCACGTGTTTGAAAGCAATTGTGGGCTTGGAGAATTGTTGGAATTGAATCTCGATTTGCAATTTTAGCACTTATTATTATTATTATTATTATTATTATTATTATTATCTTTATTTATATCGCGCCAACATATTCCTTAGCGCTGTACAGGGGTTTAGTACATGGCAAAAAACAAACTTAACACCTTATAAAGAATGGAGGACCCTGTTTTTGAGCTTATAATCAAATGTACATAGAGCTTGTTTCCAAGACACGGACACACGATCGAAAACTCTCAAACTCACTTGTAACATTAGTGGTCTTGAAACATTAAAAGTGGAGAGTTACAATTTTGACAACCTGCCAATTAAATATCAGTAACTATTACTGGCTCCACTACGGGCTCCTGCAGGGTCTATCAACTGGTTACCCCCATGTATAAGACAACCCCAGTTTTCGGTCTAAAGATTTTAGAAAAAGTATCGTCTTATACACGCAAAAATACGGTAATTATTATTATCGTTAATTTATAACGTGCCGACATATTCCGTAGCGCTATTTAGTGATGCTTTTCCCTACAATTAATTTACTGTATTACTGATTCATAGTAGGTCTGTACCATACTGCTTTAATAAATAAGTAATAAATAAATGGTAACTCCACTGGGGATGATGTAGTTAAAACTTCAGTAGCAAGTGAAGTAATTGCAGATTACAACTTCAGAGTGTGGGAAATCCCACAGCACTTATATAGTTAACCACAGAAAATTGAAGAAAGAAAATGAGTTAATGGAACAAGGTGAAATCCTTTAATTTGTGTTGTGCACAGACAGTGGTTATACTGATTATGCACATCCAAAGCATTGTTTTTGTATTTAGCTTTAGTGCAGCTAAACAATAAGACACAATATAAAGTTTTGCCTCCAGCTGTTACACATTGCATTATAATGACTATTGTAAAAAAAAAAGGGAAGGGTGGGGGAGGAGGCTGCATGTTCTCAAGCCCCGCTGTGCCTCAGTCTTGCTGTCCCTTCCTGCATACACAAGTTGCCCCTCCCCTATTGTTTTCACTCTAACTGATTTTGGCACCAGCTCCTTAACACATCGGGAGGGTGTTCATTAGCACTGGGACCCCTTCCAAAATGAATGCAGAAAAATGAACACATGGCTGCACTTGTTCTCACGCTAAATGACAGATTTGGTTTTTTTAAAAACAACAAAAGCAATAACAAGGAATCAAAACAAAATAAAAAAATAGAAGCAAGGATAACAACATAGATATGAACATAGGTCCAGCCGCTATCAGCATGCCTTGTGTGCTGGGGGATGGGTGATCACTGGCCCTCCCATCCTACCTGTTATGGAGGGTCATTCTGCTCATTGAACAGAGGAAAGGAATTGCATTTGCAATGACTAACAGGCTGTCTGACCTTCAAATCTAAGACACTTTTCAAGGGACCAATTTTGTAAAAAGGATGAAGAGTGTGAAAAAGGCTGTCACATAAATGTCTTACTTGCGACCAATAGTACATGTTATTGACAATAAGAATCACTTTTTTTTGCTGGCAGTGTTTCTCGGAATTCTAGGATTTAAAAATCCATATTTACAATATACACTTTTAAAGAACTACACTTCATAAAAGGCAAAAAGGTTTATAGAAAATGGAAAGTAATAAATACAACCTTTATTTTTTTTTACTATTGCAATATAAGCACCATTTTATCTTCTGTTTATCTGCTTTCAAGGCAAATGCAGTGTAGTCAGTGATATTTTTACAAAAATATTCAAGATCCTAATGTCTTTAAGCCACATTCAATTCCAAGCCTGCAAGTAGGCTGAATGTCTGTGGGTGTGTTGCGTGATCCCGCTCATCTCCAATTGCAATGCTATTAAATTGCTCAAGCCCGCAAGTTACTGTCCCAAAGCTGAAACCGTAAACCATGCACTGGTTCGTAGCAGTTCAGGGCGGGAACATGATCAGTTGAGCAAGCCCGTAACCTCCCATTTTGAATCAGCCAATAGAAAATGAGACTGTTATTATTACGGCAGTAAAACATGGAGGGTATATTTGCCATTTACTGGTGTAAAACCATTTGTGGGTTTGGGGAAATTGAGCAATGGAATAGCGATTTGCGATTTTACCCATCGTAACTCTTGCGAAAGTGAGAGATCAAATGCTTCGGGAGGCTGTAAGTTACTAGTTTAACCATCGCCATTTTTTCAAGGCCGTAACTCGGAAGACGTTCGTAGCCTGCAAAAAGATGCCAATTGAATAGCAAATTAACTTGCGACCTCACTTACGGGTTACCGGATTGCCTGAAACCTCAATTGAATATGGTCCTTTATGTTCTAGCTCCATAGCACATTGTCTTTATGTCAAGGTCTAGAGTCCATATTTTATGTATACACCTGACACATGTAAGTGCACCACATGATGGCCGCACTTTTACTATTGCCGCACTTTTACTTTTACCCTAACTCTAAACCCCAACCCTAGCCCTAAGAACAAAGTCAACAAAATCCAAGGTGCACAGCAGCACATGGTAGTATGGTAGGTAACAGGAAAGGTCCCAAATATGTTGTTATAAGGTCCACCCCCATGCCTTAGTGGTCTAAGTCTGGTAAATGGTAATAAATTCAGTCATCCAAGCCTGTGTCTTGTTATAAAGCAGCTCAAATAAAGCAATGTCAGCCCCAGTAAAGCACAGTAATATATAATGTGTAATTAATTAAAGGCTTTATTTGTTTTTACTACCCAAAAGTGGTGCTTTATCGGTTGGCTCCATGGGAAAAGGGTTCCCAACCCTGATCTAAAACATTTTACCCATTAATAAGTCTAGTTCTTAGTGCCATATTGGAAGCAAAGAGCGACAAAACAACAAAATTAAATATTAATTTTGGTTGTTATTTGGTATTCATTTCAACTCACAAATTGGAATAGCACACCCACCACCTACTGCGATTTGTGTGTGATTTTGAGTGGGGTAGCTCTGTGCGCAAATATAAATGATGGTATAGTACAGTGCTTCCCAAACCCCTCCTCAAGACCCATCAGACAGGCCATGATTTAGGTGAAACACTGGGAATACACAGGTGAACCAATTTTAGGCTCCAAAGCCTATTGAATACTATTTCCCTCCCATTTGATCACACAGTGTTTGACTTAAATCATAGCCTGTCTGGTGGGTCTTGAGTAGGGGTTTGGGAATCACTGGTAGAGTAGCTTCATAAAATTCAACAACTTTTCCTAAAAGTGTTTCAAATTTTAGGGGAAGTTTGAATTAAAAGAATCAGCACATGCACATTTTAGTCAATTATCTTATTATTCATGTGACTTTTCACTTTGAATCTCTGACTCCTTTGAAATGGAGAAATCATGATGCAAAACAGTTGCACCATATTTATAACAGAAGGCGTTTTCCTGTATGTATGATGCCATTGTTACCATCACATATATAATTGTCAGCAATGTGGGTTGTTGCTAACACTTGCTCGCAATTGCTGTCAAGGAGCGCCGTAGGTGCTCATCCCTACGACCCCCTACAACTTTCAGACCGCAAATGCGCAACAAAAACTAACTACGGACTTACACAAAAAAATACGAGCGCGGGACTTCGGAAAAAAAAATTGCGGACTTACAAAAAAACAATTACGACCCGCGGGACTTACAAAAAATCCATTACGGACTCACAAAAATACGACCTTAACGGACAATACGCGCACAACCTTACCCACACCATGGGGAGACACCCAGGACCTCTGCAACACTGCTTAAACCTCGAATTAGGTCAAATTTACAAACTTTAGACACTCGAAAATCCCCGAAGCGAGAGAAAAAATGGCAGCCGAAAAAAACGAAAACGAGGCTACACGACCCCCAAAGCCGCTAAATACTACAAAGCAAATACGGCTTTTACAAAAACCTGTACGACCTACAAAATACACCATTACCAAGGACTCGTCATCATACAAACCCGCCTACCACATACACATTCGCTGTCATTTTACAACACTAACTAAAGCCTGTTTACACTACACACTTCACACATTGCTGACACTTACACCTCAGCTCCACAACAGTGCAATCCTACATTGTATGCTGCAGGAACATCAAAACAGATTGTCAGCTCTTCAGCACAATGCTTCCTGCATATATTACTTCCAAATAGGTAAAATATATTAATTTATTACTTATTTAATTAGGAAAAAAAAATACATATACGCAAAAAAAAAAAAATATATTGCAATAAATGCAAAAGCCATTCACTGCGCGCCTCACAATGAGCGCCAAAGCTGCTCATAGCACACAAACTACACCAGGGGACAGCCTTGCAATAAGCGCAAAAAGCAGATCAGCCACGATCTTACAATGACAGCAAAAGCGCCAATGATAAAAAAAAATACAACAACCAAGAGGCTCGCAATGGGCGCCGAAAGCGCTCATTGCGAGCCACGCGATGAGCGCCAAAGGCGCTCAGCGCGAGGCTCACAATGAGCACCGAAGGATCTCAGACCACCCAAAAAATTTATGTCTGTGGCAAGCAGCATTACCTGCCTTACAATATTATTGCCCCTTTATTTTTGATGGGCAAGTCGCTAGTTATACATATGCTTCTGAACATATGCTTACCCCTGCTCCTGTGCACTTAGGGGCAGCATGCATTTCTGATTCAGAGTGTACTAATAGTGAACAATAATGACAGGTGCCCACCGCTATTGTCACTTGGGGAAGAGGCCCCTGTAACTGATGTTCAGTGAGATCTGATCAGTATTCGCAATAGGGGTTAATCAGTCCTACAGAGGATTTGGGGATTGATGAACAAGAATTTTAGGCAGGCAGACATGTGCACTAACTACAAATTAATATTTTCTCTATGCTACATTAGATGAGAATATAAATAAAAGGCTTTGTGATATGTTTACATTTACTTAACCTCTATAATTATATTAGAAAATGGAAATGGTAGAAAATAATACATTCTTAAAATAATCGGAAATGTAAATAAATAATTGGAACAGAGCCAGGGATCTCCTCATCAGCCTGCTCCTGGCATTAGCCAAGCTGGATATTTATAAGTCCAGGAAGCAATGTCTGGCAGAAGAGGTTTGATTGCCATGCTAGGTTATGTTCCGGGCACTGGTGTGCTCCCGTATCTGGGCAGTGTACCACCTGTCTTTGTCCACTGGGAGGATGCCTGAGTTTACCTCCCAGTGGGCTGCAGATGAAGTCATCTGCTCAATATCCCCCAACTGGATTCATTTTCTCTGATGCTCCTAATTTGATTTTAATTTATTTTGCGTTTTATATAACTTTGTGATTTGAAAAAAGATAATAACCAGGTTTTTTACACTGTATTTTATTCAGTCAAAGATAAAAAAAAATGGTGCAGTCACAATCACATACTAAATACTTGCAATCTCCATAGGGTCAGCCAATTACCTTTGAATAAACTGACTGCTCATATTAATACAGATTAAGTAAAATAAGCTATTAAACTATCAAAATATGGAAAAAAACTGCTCTGATGGGTTCCCTCATCTTTGAATATTCTTTGAATAAAACATTTTCCCACCCGTCAATTTGTCCAACCCAGTTTTGCAAGGCAATTCAACTCCATGTGAGTTTAAAGGGGAGTTTCATCTAAACTTAAGATTCTCTTAAATTAGGGAGCACTCCTAGTAAATTACTTTATATGAAAACATTATGAAATTTGCCTTGTTTGCCAGTAACTTCTTCATGTTTGTGAAAACTACCATTTTAAGTTATATTTTTTGTTTGTCATTATACTGAGCTGATTGGCTCAAAAGCCAATCAAACTGCGGGTGAGTTCTAAACTGTGACAATTACATTCTTGTTTCTGTGTTCTTTAGCAGCTCACATCACCTAACATACAGAGAAGTCTTATATCAGTGCTATAACACTTACACATATATCTAAACTTCTAGAAGTAAACTCTTTCGTATACGAGCAACTTGGATTACATGAAACATTTCCTTTAAGTTAGCCCATGTAACTTTAATACCAAAATCTCCAGTCTTCCTACTTAATGTTCAGCTAAAACTCCTGACTAAAATACTTGCCATTAGACCCTTATTACTGATCAAGTGGGTATAGACAAGCCTAGGTAACAGGTGGATCCTAGATTTAATTTCACATGTTAACTCTAAGTTGATATTGTCCTGTTTTCTAGCCATAGACGTAAAAAAAATACTTTTTATTTAGTGTTGGTCACTCTGTCAAATCTTTTTCAAGTGTTAATACAATTTGAATTTGGAGCCGAATTTCTGTATTTATTTTGCGTATTATAAGACAAACATATGGCATCTATAAAAGTTCCTGGCAGAATATCTCAGCCTTTACTCATGAGCAGAGTAAGTAGACAAGGATGCTCATTATCCCTGCCCCTATTTGCATTTGCAGAGCAGCCTCTGGTATCCCTAATACAGAAAATGAGGGTATCAGTTATTACTATAAGGACACAAGAATATAAGTACTGATTCATTTCTGATTATATCCTCTCTGTTACTAGAGCAGATATATTTCCTTATAATTTGTTGTAAATATTAAACACTTTTAGCAAAGTGGGTGATTTTAATGATAAATCCGAGACACTGAGTGTCTGTATATCCTAAATTGCACAGTAGCTCCTTCATTTACATTTTAAATTTGAATGAAAAATCAATAGTTTATTTTTATTTTTCTTAATTTTGTGGTATTTCCCTAAATATGTTAAAAAAGTGTATTAATGAGATAAACAAGATTTAGATAACATGTTAGCTTTCACCACCTCTTGGCTTATCTAGAATGATCATCATGAAACCACACTGATGGACGCTTCAATAGATTGGACTAGATCGATATAAGCTTGGGTTCTCACTCTGCTTTCCAGTATTTCCACTTCTACTTTTGCTTCCACATATCTGGTGTACATTTAAAACTATTAAAACTAAACATTTTTATTAAACCAAATGAATATTGAGTGGCAATCCTTCATATGCCAAGGATGAAAATACACTCATCTTCAAAACTTTTGAAGATGTGTGTATTTCAATCCTTACCTATGGAGTATTTTAATGTTGTTTAATAAAAACTTAAAGTTTTATGAAAACTGATTAAGCCTGCTGTCTCAATATGTGGAGGAAAAGTGTAAGTATAAACGTAGCTACCATGAAATAATATTTCAGCAATAATTAGAGACATGGTCCAGATATCATATTCTGGTGGTAGGTATGATCCAAGCTTTGCAATGACAACCATTCCATGAATACTTTAATCACTGACTACCTATTCCAGTACACTGAACAGATATGAATTATTTATGGAAATTTATTTATTTTTTAATTTATCTGGTCTAATTAATCTTCTAGAATAAATAAAACACCTTGAAATGACATTCTGGCAATGTTACATGACAACATTGAGGAAGATAAAATTAATTAATTAATCTAATTATAAATATAAAAAAAATTACCTGAAAAACCTTCCTGAACATATTTGCTACTTTGACCTTGCCAGGCTAGTGTCATTCATTTTTATTTTATTTATTTATTTTTCGTTTTTTTGGCTAATATATTTTCTGTATTTATGGAATATGTCGGCAGCTAATACATACATTTTATTAATTTTATTTAAGCTATAAGAAGTTCAAACATGATTCTTACATACTCTTTTAATTTGGGGACATTTGTTTGATACATATTTACTGTAAATTACTCCATACATAAATAATGATAACCAGGCTAAAGATGTTTTAGATTTAATACGTCATGGCTAAAAAAAGGAACTTTAGGAAGATGTACAAAACTGCAATGTGTTGGATATGCCTTGGACAAACCCTCCATTCATATGTTATCCTATGGGACATATGTACTAAGATGTGACATCTCTTACCATCCATCAAAACCTGTTATACCCCCATGTGTTACAACTGAATGTGCAAATTTGTGAAAAATAATATAAAACGAACAGATTCCCAGTTGAATAAGTCTGTGATTATTTCTTCAATTTTACTGCCTGTATAATTTTAGGAAAAAAAATATTTTGCATTAGTGTTATGGGGGAGTTTAGTCTTGTAAACCATATGGTTTGCATTGTGGTTTACCAATAAAAATGTGCAGTTATGAAAATCATTTCATACACCTATGCAGACTCATATAGATTTAGTAAGTGAGCACTTTACAATATGCTGGTTTCAAGATGTCAATCTTTAGTGGCCTAACAGTAAGGTAATAGGAGGCATTCAGCAAAAGTATTACTATTACTCTTTTTTATAAAGCAACAGAAATTTCTATAGTGCTATTTACAAAGTAGAATAAATTACAGTGGGTACAGTTAGCAAATAACAAAGTTATAGACCAAATCTAAGGTAAGTAGATATACAAGTACATGTACAGTGCAATACCACGAAAAAACAAATGGTTCAGCAGACAGCTTGGTGCAAAAAAGGAGAGGTCCCTACTCCAAAGAGCTTACAATCTGAATGAACAATGACCCAGTGGTGGTAAATCTTTCTTGAAAATCTTGAAAAATCTTCCTTTTTTAAGAATAGATATATTTACAATATCACAGATAGATAAGCAAGATGCCATTTAATGGAATAAGGTGTGACACTAGATGAGGCAATGGGAGGCTTCTGTTAATCTGTAAAATAAGACATTCTGCAAGAAGTCTAATGGACATTTTTTTCTGTTGCATGAGACAGGTATTGAAGTGTGGATTGTTGGATAATGCTTCATTCCAATCCAATTGCTAGTTGGGTACACCACCACTTGGCTGATTGGTTAGTTTTGAAGGCTATTTCACACGGATGACTACAGTTTCTTTGATTAAATTAGTGTATTTATTTACACTTAAAATTAATCTAGGATAATTTATATAAAATTAATGCAGATTCCCAACAATTACATAGCAATTTTTGTTGTTTAGTTATTCAGTTGTTTTTCACTCTCCATGACACTATGGACAGCAGCACTAAAAACACATCTATCTATGCATCTGGTTGTGCTTATCTATAAGGTTTTCTTGGCAAATATGTTGGTTCCTTCTCCAGTGGACTGTGATTTGTCTGACCTCTCTGCTATGACCTGCCCATCTTGGGTAACCCTACATGGTATAGCTCACAGCTTCATTAAGATACCAAAAAAAACTTCACCATCACAAGGTAGTGATCCAGAAAGGGACATTGCAATTATGTGAATTTAAAACTTTTTCCACACATCATACTGATTTGAAAACAATTATCAATACTCTCCAAACAAGTCTTTCCCGAGTGCACACATTCACATACTGATCAGTAAACTCTGAACTTATGCACGAAAAACAGTTAAAATGAATTAAACTCTGTTTTTCCACTTCCCATTTTTACATACATATGTTTTTTATGACTTTCAGGTGTACTGAACATTGGATATTGAGGTAAAATGAATCCAGAATGTTTCCAAATTGAAAAATGATGTTGTAATTTTACAAACAAGTGTTTGGGGAATTATGGTTACTGTTTTAGAGTGAGTATTTTAAAATGTAACATTGGATAAAATATAGGCTAATCGCCCATATCCTTTTTTTGCTGATGATGAAAAGATAAGTTGCATTTGTAGTGGTGAGAAAATTATATAACTCTCTATGTTCAATTGAATAATTAATATATTTTTGTTTTAGTAAAAAAGGAGTATCTAAGGTACAGGGATCACCATTATGGTCTAAATTGAAATATATCTATAAACAAGGATATTTGATATTGGTTGTTATAACTACGAAGATTGCTATTTTAGGCAAAAATTGCCTTTCAAGAATCTCTTTCATGGCTGTCTACTTTATCGTGGGTCAATAATTAGCATGCTGGAGTATTAGCAGGAAAAGCATGCCCATTTGTTTGATTCAGTATGCTCATTTGCTTGATTTACAGCACCATTAAAATCGAAGCCCGTGGCAGTATTGGCACACCTGTACGGCTTGAAATTCGGCTGCTATTAAATTCCCCCATACCGCGATTTACGGGACGTTGACGCAAGCCCATAAACCATTCTTGAGCACGTTGCATGTACTGCAGTGATCATGATCAGTTAGTCAAACCCGTAGTTATGGGTTTAGATGGAGCCAATGGCAAAAGAGATTGGCATCATTACATTAGTGAAAAATGGAGGTTAGATTTTAAAGCCTACAGGTTTCAATTACAAGTTTTGGTCGGACCCACATTCCAGAAATAATGCAATATTAATAAATCAGTAAATATGATATTCTAGTGCATGCGAGTTTCATTATATGTATTAACACATTAATTGCCGAGATCGATATAACACGGAAATTAAACATAAAAAAAATAAAATTATTTTATATTGCCAATTTGCGAGCCTGAGAATGTTGTGCTATTAATTTAAATACCTAACATCCATTTCCCTTTAATTATAAGTACAGTAGTGTTTTTATATATGCATTTACAGTGCTATGGATAGGACATTAACCCCCCTTGCTCCTCTCTAGTTCCTGTTGGCTTTTCGCTCCATTTGCGGGTTACAGGGTTGAACACCAGTGGATTTGTAGCAATAAAATATTTTCGAACATAACAGTTACAGGCTTGACAGATCAAAGGCTTTGCGGCCATTGAGTTCAAATCTTGACGTCCCATAGGGTTTTTTCGCCCATAACCTGCAAGTCGTTTGCGGGAAGCTGTAGGAGGCCAATTTAATAGCCGTAAGTCTTGCGGGCTACATTACCGGCTACAGTTTTACATGTTGAGGGAATTTAATAGGGCTGCTACTATGCTCGTTTGGATGAAAAAGATTAATGGCCCAATATAAGGCTGACAAGGAGAAAAGAGATCCAATCAGGAAGGAGGATCTTGAAAAGTAATTTCTGTTAGGAAAACATAACTCAAACAATTATCTAACATTCATTTAGGCTTTTAGTAATAACAGCCAGTTGCTAATATCGTTAAGTGGAATTTATTTTTATAATAATTGGGAGCCAGGTCTCTTTAAAGTGAATAACGAGATACCACTAAACGAGTTTTCATACTTAAATAAACCAATAATATTAAAATCACTATTTCACCAATGTTCCATGCACTGTGACAAGGCTTGACTGAAAAATGTACCAGTTAAGCATGTATAACTCCCAAACATTTATTGATGTTGTCAAGATTAATGATTTTCAATACGGCAAAACAAAACATTCATGTTCTAGTGCTTATAATAGCTTAGTGTTTGTATGCTTTCCAAATCCAGTTATCAGTAAACACAAAAAGACCAGGTGATTGTGTGGTAATCAGTGGACAAATGATTTTGATTAAGCTACTACTATGTCCAGCTGGTGATATTCTGAAATCATGGTCTGCTAGGATTTTCTTAGTAAAGGATATGGGAATACAGTAATCAACCACTGCACAAGTCGAAATATGAAATGTGGACTATTAAATGCTACTGGGTAGACATTAGAGGTTCAGTCAGGGGGTTTGTTTCACAGAAGAAGAAGGAGAGACAGATTTTGTGAATGTTGTAGAGGGGAAAGAGGTGACTTTGCAAGAAGATAAATGATTTGTGAGGGAGAAACCATGGTCAAATATGACAACAAGGCTACACACAAGAGTGGATTGTACAAGGAAGGAAGTGGGAGATTATGGATTGCAGACATAGGAACATGTAGGGAGGCATACGATTTATGTTCAAAAGTGGTTTATAAGGAGGAAGTGGGATGACATTCAAGGATGGAAAGCAATGGGTTAGGAGTATATGCACAATGTCAAGATGTCTTCACAAGAAAATGATGGATTCTCATTGACATGTGTAAAAGAAGAATAAAAGAGTTTCAAGGGCAGGATACTGTGTGATACAGATGTGGAGAGGTAACGGAGGGGAGGTGAAGCTGCATCACTGATGATTTTGAGGAGTAGCATGGATGGTAATGCTCCTTGAACCTGTGGCGAGTGGGTTATGAAGATATTTAACAAAGCTTTTCTTCCCAGTGCCTGTATTGGTGTTGAGTCATAAAGTTAAAAGCATTGTGGTGTAGTATTCAGGATTAGTATTGAATGGTGATCCTTTTTTATACTCTTGGACTTGTTCGAACCCTTTATTTTGATGGTGATATCTGTAGCAATGGAGATATTGTTGCATCCATTGTTTTATTCTTTGAGTAAGGTCTGGGGGAGCTAGGCCGATGAATGCCATTCGAAATACAGTCTACTGCAGAAAGAGCTAAAAAATGAACTCATGAACTCTTGTCAGATAGTATAGATGACAGTGATCCATGCAGTTTAATATTCTATCTGGTGAAGAGATCTACCAGCCCAGAAGTAGAGAACACCTTTTGGGAGGTCTGTTATTACACTTCCAAGAAAAATGGTTAAACATATAGTAATCATTATAGTAATCATAAACTTGTGTGTTCAATGTATTTAGGGTACAGGAAGATGTTGTAACCATTTTACTGGTAAATGCAGGTGGCGCAGACTGAGGCATATGCCTTGGTTTCTTTGGGCATGTTTGGTCATTCATGTGTTCCATGTTCAATCCTATTTGGTGGTATGTAACAGTATTGAGCTGGAGACAGAATGCCTTTGGAAAGATGTTCATATGCGGTCTGATTTGATAAAATGACAGAGATGGCAGAAAGGGAAGTAGATGGAAGATTTTTTTTATAGACTGATTAAACATCAGTTTATGTTGTGGAGAGAGCATCAGATTTAGTGTTCACAGATCTGTGGCAGGAAGAGATCACAAAATTAATATTCATAAAAAAGTCGCACAACTAGCTTGGAAAGGGTTGAGAAGGTAGGCATTCTTCAGAAATGCTTTTTGTGCTTGGATTGACCAAATCTGCTGATCATTACACATTTAATTTTCACCTCCTGGTATTTGAACCCTGTTACAGATTTTTGTGTCATCTTGCAAAGAGGCTAACCTTCCCATGAAACTCATTAGTAATAGCTCTCCATGCAATCCAAATACCCAATGACCAACGTTTTTATCATGTCTCCAACAGGTGGAGACTTCTAGGAACAGAATGGAATGTAAGAGGTGATGCCAGTTGTCCTTGAAGAAACACATCCTTCTCTACTTCAGGGAGTTTATAATGTATGGCCCAAGAAATCGGTTATGCATGGTTGCACAACTATAGAAGCACCCACAGAACTGAGGAAGAATTGTAAGACCATCCTAGAACCAAGGACCAGGACAAATTACAGGGAAGTTGTAAGAATCCAATCTGATATCAAAGGCAGACAACTGTCTACATGGGTGTGGTCACTGACAGAAGCCTGGGACTGGCAGACAACACCTAAAGAGACTGTTAGCCCAGATGGGCACCAATTTGCCATTTGGATCAGTGTAAACTTCACAGGCAAGAGAGCTGGAGGGAGGGGTCAGTTAGTGGAGCAAGGAATGTATGGGCGGAGGGCTGAGATTAAACTGCTTTGCCTAGCATCATCTGACTAGCCCCCAAGGCAACACCATTACCCATGAAAGGTATGAAATGAAAAGGTGTCTAGTGTGATCTGATTGGTCAATGATATTGGTATGAATTAATAATACTTACTTTCACCATATCATGGTGTGAATATTGTTTTCTTGCAAGGGAGCAAGTATAAAAGATTAGTTGGCCATCTGCCCTTAAGTCAAATAGCATAGCAAAGTTGGAAAAATATTACAACATTGCAAATCATTTGTATAATTTAAATGATAATTGTGTGAATATTTTTGAATGCATTCTTCTGAATCAATTCAAAACATTGATCAAAAGAGATTTAAAAATATGGATTCTGTGATTGGAAATTAGTTGACAATTGATAACTATTTAAGCAAGAAAGCTGGAATACTGAGAATTCTGTTCTTTTATATAGCACCTACAAGCCTTAGACTATATTTATTAGCTTTAGATGAAACTAACTATAGACAATAGTAATATATGCTTCAGCCCATGTTCCATCATGCCCTACCCTCTGCCTACAGGCTACCAAGCAAACCGCTCAGAAATTCTGTAGCTCATCCAAAATTTAGAAAACCTGAGATCAAATGAATATTTAAAACCTAAGAGCTGAAATGTTTTTCTTTTTTTGCTATGGGCTGTAAATCCCCAATGGAAGAAATCCCCCGAGCAAGCATGTTGATTTTGGCAGGCAAACACACGGTCCCTCAGTTCTAAAGATGAGCTGACACAAGCAGATTCTCAGATTAGCTGTTTCAAAAGGCTAATTAAATATTACCATTGTTTTCCCAGCTAATAATGTGAGTTCTATTCTCTCTCTGTCAGTATAGTCAATGGATTTAGTCTTTATTATAAAAAAAAAAAAACATTAAATGCTAGTCAAAGAAAATGCATGCTGTATTAGTGCTTCCTTCCTTTCAAACATCAAATGACTTACAGCATTGAGCCCAAAATTAAATGTAATATAATTTTTTCATGTAACCGTTCATATCAGCAGAAACAAAAGGGTAATTTATTTTTTTCAGCGGTCAATAAAACACATAATGATGATATCATATTGATAAATCTCTATAACATTGCTATTGTAATACATGAACAAGTCAATTCAGGTGACAGCTGAAGTTACCACAAATTACTAGACTGGTGTAATTTCATCATATTCACAATTTTTCTAAATTTACTGTAGAATATGTGTAAATTATTTAACAGTCTAAAAGCCTTACATATTTAAATGTTATTTAATTTACAGAGTCTGATGAATTGGACAACCTTTAGTACCTTGGACCTACTAGAGATGCCAACGAAGTGTGAATGAGCGAGAAGCAAGCACATCTATATTCACTAACATTCCTGATTAGAATAATGTGAATATATGTGGGATATGGCTAAAGTTTGTATTTATTTTAAATATTATGTCATAGTTTGAAAAAGAATCTGTGGAGTGCAACTCATTTGTGAAGCTTTTTTTTCCGATGATCCTCCAAAAGCTATCACCTACTATAACCGCATACTACAACCAACTTGATATCTGCCTTGTTTAAACTGAGAAGAGCAATATAGAGGCTCAACAATTATGCTGCTACCTTCCAATATGGATGATAGCATATACCATCTTTGTAACTGTGCTGCAGTGGAGCCAGTCTTTCAGTTAGACATATTTTGGACCTTGGAAGTAATCCATCTTGTGGACTTTGATTTCTTCCCAGCCTGTGCTTCATGGAATCCTAGAATTCAATTTTATATGATCAAAGAGTTCTTCTTGACAATGATTCAAAAATGATAGTGGTTGAAGGAAGAGGTTATGTCATTTGGATGGGAATTGCAAGGTATTTTGCCCTGTTTTTTTTCCTGGAAGAGATTTTGGACACTGGGAAGTCACATTGGGTTCTGGATGAGGAATTTGTACTAGAAAGTCTTAGCAAGGTTAAATGCTAGTGATGATTAGTGGGGTAAAGAGGACACAATATTGGGCATTGTGCTGAAAAATAAATAATTCAATATTTAAAAATTTAACAATTAGAGAAAATGGTTGATATATTGAATTTAACTTCATGAAGAATCTGGATAAAAACATGTATATAATGTTTCTGAATTTCTGTGCATCATTTTATCATTTTCTTGATCATAAAAACACTTAGCAAGCAAACAGTGCATTGTTGAAGAAGCAGAGTTTCAAAAATGTACTTTATATTATCTTAAATTGGTTGCAGCATCTGGAGCATGATTAATAGTATATGATGTTGACATGGCTTAATGGTTATGTAGTAAACTGGTACCGTCAGGGGGTACAGTACAATTGAGCAAAGATGTATGAACACATGAGGAAAATTATTTAAATAGGTTTGGAATATAGCACAAGGTCAGTATTAATGGACTGTCAGACATGATAAGAGATGAAGCAGAAACCATTATACATAAATACTGTATATAAATAATACTGAATATACAGATTGCTAAAAAATAAGGATTGTGGAAGCAAGAAAGGGAGATACAAACTTAAAATTTTTAAATTGTTAAAACAATCAGTGATTAACTCTAAAAACACAATATAATAAAAGAGTGTTGTACTACTGGTAGGATATAATATTTCTAGGCATGTTATAGAAGTACATCAAAACTGGTGTAACTTTTCTGAAGGGCAAATCAAGGCCTCCATTCAATTGCAAGCCCACAACTCGATCAATGTACGCTGCATGTCTGCAGGTGTGTTGCGGGCTCCCGTTCGTCTCCGATTACGATGATATTCAATTGCTCAAGCCTGGAAGTTACTGTCCCAAAGCTGAAACCGTAAACCATGCACTGGTTTGTAGCAGCTCAGGGCGGGAACATCGTCAATTAAGCAAGCCCGTAACCTCCTATTTCAAATCAGCCAATAGAAAATGAGACTGTCATTATTATGGCAGTAAAACATGGAGGTAACATGTCAATCAATGAGGTTCGGGGTTCGATATGCAATCAGACACAAAACCTTTAAAATAGAGAATTATGAAAATTAATGCCAATACTGTTCTAGTCCATGAGGGTGGCCTGATATGTATTAACTCATTGATACCCAAGATTGATTTAGCCCTGAAATTAAACATAAAAATAAATGTCATTTACTTCCGATTTGCGAGATTAAGACAGTTGTGCAATTAATTTTAATGTCTATTATCGCTTTACAGTGCAGTAGTGATGTTTTATTTGCCTTTACAGTGCAGCGAATAGGTGTTTAATCCCTTGGGGGTCCTCTCAAGCATTCGTAGGATTTTCTCCTTCTTATGCCATTTACAGGTGTGAAAACATTTGCGAGCTTGGGGAAATTGAGCAATTGAATAGCGATTTGCGATTTTAGCCATCGTAACTCTTGCGAAAGTGAAAGATCAAAGGCTTCAGGAGGCTTATGGGTTTAACCATCGCCCGCAAAAAGACGCCGATAGAATAGCAAATTAACTTGCTACCTCACTTAAGGCCTAACGGATCGCACGAAACCTCAATTGAATGAGGCTCCAAGTTCTTAATTTTATATTCTCCATGCACTAAGGTTCATTTATTGGAAAAAGTTATTTATTTTAATTTGAATAATATAAAAAGTATGCAAGCAATGTAAAAATGAATGTTTTACACAGTAATTTAAAAATGCTTTATTTGTAAATCTTTGTGATAACTTAAAGAATCCAGCTTGATGCTTTTTCATTCATACAATTATTTATTTTGATAGATTGCCTCTCATGTAGTAAGATAAAAGGTTGTAGACCTTCTGTAGCTCATAATGGCATCACAAGATGATAGTAAGATGTTGAAATAATTCTATGGGGATGCACTTGACACTCCCATAATGAAACTGGACCCAAAATTAGCAAAATAGAAAATAATTATTGTGAAAAATTGTTTTTAAAGGAGTTTATATCATTTTAGAATACAAATCCTACACAATGATTTACAACTAGTGATTGTACATTTTTTTTGTCTCAAATGGTTTTATCAGACACATTATCAACACAAAATAACATACTCTGCAGACAATATGAGCACATCAGTAGGTACAGTAGAGTGAGTTGTATCTTTTACAAGTACATTCCATGAAGGATTAACTATTAGCATGACTCATTCTTAGCAAAGTTACACGGAAACCATAGATAATAATAATCTGAACATGTCATGGTGTTTAGAGAAGTATTTAGAGAAGTATTTCCCTAGGATTCTATGGGGATTGCCTATTAACTATGTGTTTCACAATCTTAGAGGGAGAGAAAGCATTAAATTTGAAAGAACACAAGACACAAAATACAAAATAACTAATAAGAAATAAATTAAGAAACAGAATAAGAAAGGGGGAGGGCAGAAGTGGGTGTATTGTGTGCCTTAAAACTTCCAAGGGTACTTGTTGACCCCTCAATGATCTCACCAATCTAGCCTCTGATCACAAGGGTCCATTAACCTGAGCATCCTTGATCCTGACCCCTTTACGAGACACCCGGCCTGCCAGGTCTGTCATACGTTATGCCTTATAAACTAACGGGAGAATGTAGCCAAAGGCTCCAGACATCTATAAACTTGGGCATGCAGTCTGTCTGTAATGATATAGGAATCACAAGGTTGTGGACACCAGTAGCCAAGGTCAGCAATAATCCAGTTCAGCAACTTGTAGGTGAAACAGGAACAAGCTTTATTGAAGGGATCAGGAACCAACAATAATCTGGCAAGGATTCTTTGTTGACAGCCACACCTTGTCACCAACATGATAGACTGGGGCCTCCTTTCTATGCCTATCAGAAGCTCTTTTGTAACATTCCTGAGCCTCCAAAAGAGTCTCTCTCAACATTGCTTGGGAATCACGTAAGGCGGTTAGCCGGTCAGTGACTGCAGGAACGGTAGTAGTAATCGGGAGACTCACTAGAAAGGTTGGATGGTAACCATAATTGGCAAAAAATGGGCTCAGAGAAGTGGAGCAGTGTTGGGCATTGTTATAGGCAAACTCTGCAGTGGGTAAAAAATCCAGCCAGTCATCCTGCAGGTAACTAATATAGCACCGCAAATATTGCTCCAAAGTCTGGTTGGTTCACTCAGTCTGTCCCTTACTTTGTGGATGAAAAGCTGACGACAGATTTACATTAATACCTCGGTTAGAACAAAAATGTTTCCAAAAACGAGATGTAAACTGCACTCCCCTGTCAGAAACTACTTCATCAGGCACTCCATGCAAGCAAAATATTTCCCGAATAACCAGGTCAGCCGTCTGTTTAGCTGAAGGGAGACCACGAGCTGGTATGAAATGACCCATCTTAGTTAACCTGTCCACAACAACAAGAATGGTAGTGTGTTCCTTAGAGGGAGGTAGTTCCACAATAAAGTCCATGGATATAGATCCCCAGGGACGATGAGGAATCGGAAGAGGCTGAAGCAAGCCAACAGGGGATGAGCGAGGAGTCTTATGTCTGGCACATACATCACAAGAGGACACATACTTCTTATCATCCTCATAATACTTGGGCCACCAAAAGGATCGGGCGAGTAGCTCTTGTGTCTTTCGGATTCCTGGATGACCTGCTGGTTTGAGTCATGGTAGAGACGTAAAAGGTCCAGTCGCACTGACTCCGTAGCAAACAGACATTGTTGAAAAATCCAAAACCCATTAAGCTTCGTCATATGGAGATCACGAGGAGGATCACGAAGAACTGGGTCTTCAGCGTAGCCCTTTTTAATGCGAGACATCAGATCAGAAGGAAAAGTAACTCCTATAAATATATCCTCCGGCAAGATGGTGGTCTTGGCTACGGTAGCATGGAGAGGGTCAGCTATTCTAGACAAGGCATCCGCCTTACCATTCTTGGAGCCAGGACGGTATGTAACCAAAAAATTAAACCTCGAGAAGAATAGGGACCAGCGTGCTTGTCTGGCTGACAGTCTCTTAGCTGATCGAATACATTCCAGATTTTTGTGATCTGTGAGGACAGTAATTGGATGGGTAGCTCCCTCCAAGAGATGTCTCCATTCGGTGAAGGCAGCTTTTATAGCCAATAGTTCTTTATTCCCTATGTCATAGTTTCTTTCTGCTGGCACCATCTGGCGGGAATAGAAGGCACACGGATGTAACAGCATCTTAGGTCCAGTCCTTTGAGACAGTATAGCACCAACAGCTGAATCAGAAGCATCAACTTCCACAATAAATGGTAATTCCGGCTGAGGATGGACCAGGACGGGGGCAGATGTAAACAGAGTCTTTAATCAGGAAAATGCGGTATCAGCCTCATCGGACCACTGAAAAGGAGTCCCCTTATGTGTGAGTTCAGTGATCGGCAGAGAAATTCTTAATGAAACGCCTGTAAAAATTGGCAAACCCCACAAATCTCTGGACATCTTTTTCATTCTTGGGGATGGGCCAGTCCAGCACAGCTTTAATTTTACTTGCGTCCATAGTTAAACCTTTAGGAGTTATGACATACCCCTGAAATTGAATTTCTGTTTGTTCAAACTCACATTTTTCTATTTTAATGTATAGGTGGTGGGTACGAAGGCGCTCCAGAACTATACGGACCTGTTTTCTGTGGTTTTCAAGATTATCAGAGAATATTAGGATATCATCCAAATATGCCACTTCAAACTGATCCAGGAGATCTCGTAGTACATCATTGATAAGATGCTGGAAAGTTGCAGGGGCATTACAAAGCCCAAATGGCATTACTAGATATTCGTAATGCCCGTACCTGGTTCTGAAAGCTGTTTTCCATTCATCATTTGGTCTTATGCGAACCAGATTATATGCCCCCCGAAGATCAAGCTTTGTAAATATTTTAGCTGAGCGAAGTCTCTCCAAAAGTTCAGGAATGAGAGGCAAGGGGTAGCGGTTTTTAACAGTGATGTTATTAATGTCCCTGTAATCAACGCATGGCCGTAGGCTGCCATCTTTCTTCTCTACAAAGAATATAGGAGCTCCTGCTGGGGAAGTAGATGGTCGAATAAAACCTTTGGCAAGATTTTCTTGTATGTATTCATGAAGAGCTTTCAATTCAGGCTCAGAAAGGGAATATATACGGCCAAATGGGATAGCAGCCCCAGGCAACAGCTCTATTGGGCAATCATAAGGCCTGTGGGGTGGAAGCTGATCAGCATTCTTCTTATCACAGACATCTGCAAAATCACGATATTGTAGAGGAAGCTTAGTCAAGTTTGTAGCAACCATTTCATTAATTGTTGTGGCAACAGGTGTTACCTTAGTGGGTTTACAATTCATTAAGCAGTGTTCTGAAGGAAAGGACAAAGTTCTGATCTTCCAATCAATTTGTGGGTTATGCAGAGCAAGCCAAGGTACCCCCAAAAATCACTGGAAACTGTGTTGAGGAAATTAGGTGGAAAGATATAGTCTCATGGTGATTCACTTCCAGAGTCAACTTTAAGGGCACAGTCTCATGTGTAACCGGGCCCGACGTAAGTGGAGAACCGTCCACTGTCTCCATTAACACAGGTGAAGAATTAGGGATAGACTGAATTCTATTTCCTGCTGCAAAATTAATGTCCATAAAGTTTCCGCCTGCTCCAGAATCTATCATAGCTGTAGTTGAAATTTTATGATCACCACATTGCAACGTGATAGGTACCACAAAATGAGGATGTTGAGTCAACATACCCTCTTCACCATGAGCCAGAGAAAACAAGGGTTGTGTGACAGAATCCAGTTGATCTGCAATCTGAGATTGGTGTCGAATCTGTGCGCCCTCAGCAGCCATAGCTATTGTTCTTTTGGATTTGCTAGGGCAATTGATGGCATAGTGCCCTGCACTACCACAATACAGGCATAAATTGTGAGTGCGTCGCCACTGTTTTTCTTCATTGGATAATGGCCCTCTTATTAGATTTACCTGCATAGCCTCAGGCTCAGAGTTTGAAGGTGTTTGTGGGGTTGGAGTAGAAATTCTTGAATAGGAAATAGGAGTAGTACTTGGTCTAAAAGAGCCCTGTCTTTCCAATCTTCTTTCAGAAAGTCTCCGATCGATACGAATAGCCAAACGCACAAATGCATCAAAGTCAGCAGGAAGATCAACACGAGCTAGCTCATCTTTTATAGCTTCTGAGAGACCTTTTCTGAAGTGGAACCTCTGAGCTGATTGGTTCCAGGTAGTATCAGCAACCCACTGTCTGAATTCAGCAGCATATTCAGCCACAGAGCACCTCCCTTGATGCAAATGAAGGAGAGTGGCTTCTGCTGTAGCACATCGATTGGGGTCATCAAAAACTAGGCACATGGCCTCAAGAAAGTCATTTAGATTACCCAAGACTGGACTGTCCTGTTCCAGAAGAGGGGAGCCCCAAGCCAGGGCTTCATCTTTGAATAGTGAAAAAATAAATCCCACCTTCTCTCTTTCAGATGGAAATTGGTGAGGTAACATCATGAAGTGCAAACGGCATTGATTTAGGAAACCCCTAAATTTTTTGCGATCTCCTCCAAACTTTTCTGGCAGGGGCAAGCGGGCATCTTGTGCAGGTGTAACAGTAGCAGCCGCAACATCACGTGCCCTGTAGCTGGTATACTCACTGTACATTGACTGAAATTTATTTTGCAGTTCAGCTACCTGGTCCTGCAGCACTTGAATGGTCTGTGCCTGGGTCTGCACAGTTCTTGCAGTAAAAGCAACCTGTTGGGCCTGCAGTTCAGCTACCTGGTCCTGCAGCACTTGAATGGTCTGTGCCTGGGTCTGCACAGTTCTTGCAGTAAAAGCAACCTGCTGGGCCAATGCAGAATCTGACCCTGCGGTCTCCATGAAAGTGGCCAGATTATTCTGTAATGATATAGGAATCACAAGGTTGTGGAGACCAGTAGCCAAGGTCAGCAATAATCCAGTTCAGCAACTTGTTGGTGAAACAGGAACAAGCTTTATTGAAGGGATCAGGAACCAACAATAATCTGGCAAGGATACAGAGACAGGAAGTGCCTTATATAGGCCAAGAACCAGACAGCTGACCAGACACAGCTAAAGAGAGTTGTCACTGATTGCATTGCTTTTAGAGTCAAGGTATCAGATCTCAGGTAAATCTGCAAGAGGCAGGCTGGCGTACCGGTAGGGAAGAGGTTTAGCAACATGCAAACCAGGGTTCGAATCCCAGCAGAGTCAATTCCTCACACTGTCAGGATATGTGTAAGTCTTCCATTGATTGATATATAATTAACCTTGTTAACCACTGCATGTGAGCTAAGCTATTTGCTTTTCCACTGTCTAGCTATATGACTTTTAATCGCTAAAAGAACAATTTGTTCTGTGGGGATGGAAGAGAGCCTGCAGGAGCACCCAATAGCGCTATTTCCGCATCAGGTATAATTTGGGAGTGTACTAGCGAGGAAGCTAACGTAAAAGCTTGTTACCAGAATTTCTGCACTAGGGGGCATGTCCATCAAATGTGATAGAACGTACCTACCTCCGGGCACCCCTGGAAGCACGCTGAGTTTGCGTTATTATTCCATCTATGGATTCTTTCAGGTGTTATGTATGTCCTGTGCAAAACCTTTTAAGAGGTCTCCAGAATACTGAAGTTGTAGATAAGTGTCTCCATCTAGAGGACCAAAAGTCCTGCTCCCTACTCTTTCCCAAATCTTTCTCCCACAAGATCATATATTTCAGCTTTTTCTCTTCAATATCTGTGTTAAAAGTATAGTATAGTAGACTAACCATATTTTTTGAAAGAGGGAACAACTCACAGATTTTAACAAGCCAATCCACCCTTGGAGCCCCATGCTTTCTCCCCAGCATGCTTACATGATGGTATAGTTCGAGGAAATTAAAGTCGGTCCCTTGGTTCAGTAGAACTCATTAATTTGCCATTATTGTACCAGGACCCCAATCTTGGGAAGTCCTGTGATTTCCACCAGAACATGGAGGTTAAAGATAAGTTAGAGGGTAATCCTGGGTGGGGAGCCACCGCCGTCAAGTCTGCCGGTACAGGCGATAAATCATGTCTACAGGCCACCCCATTCCAAATATTTAATGTTAACTTAATGCAGGGATGATCACTCTTTCCTATAATCAGATGGGGCTTAGGTAACCACACAAAGCTCTCCCATGAGTATGGAGACATTTCATTATTTTCTAGGAACACCCATAAGGGCTGGTGTTGGGTTGAGTGTGCCAAAGGAATCCAAGCCAGTTGAGCCGCCTTGAAGTATAACTTGAAATTTGGGCAGGAGAATCCCCCTTTTAGTCTGTGTTTACACAGCTCGCGCCTAACAATTCTGGGGCGTTTGTTAGCCCAAATAAATGTAAGAATTAGTTTCTGGCATGATTCCAGTTGGTGGGGCAGCACAGAAATGGGAAGCGTGCAGAATAAATAGCGTAAGCAGGGCAAGATACTCATTGTAACCGCTTTTATGCGGCCTAGCTATGAAATCCTACTTTTTGTCCAGGTCTGCATATCCTTGTAGATGTCTTGGAATAAAGAGGGATAGTTTGCCTTATGCTCGGGATTGAGATAGGGATATTAACACCCAGATATCTAATGTGTGAGTTTGGCCACTTAAATTTATAATTTTGTCAGAGATGCTTCAGTTCTTGTTCCATCAGAGCAAAGCCCAGGGCCTCCGACTTATCTAGATTCAACCTTTCCAATGTCCGAAGCAAGGCTGGGACAGACACCATAGGATCAGTAAACGTACATAACAGGTCATTGGCATTAAAGTAGCACTTCAAGTGGTGATGCCCTACCACCACACCCTTTATGTCACAATTAGCCCTTAGCGTCTGTGCCAGTGGCTCTATTGCAAGTGTGAACAATAAGGGGGAGAGGGGGCAGTCCTGCCTAGTACCATTTTGATTCTCCAGGAAGCCAAATACAAGCTTTGGGGTCTTTATAATATGAATGCAGGAGAACACTTTCTCAATATCAAGAGAAAGAAGGCATAGGGGGGTACTGTTCGTGATGATCCCCACCTGGTCTTTGTGAATAAGTCTCGAGAGGAAAATATTGACTCTGTTTGACATAACTTTCATTAAGGAGTGAGATTGGCCTGTAGTTCTGCACATTCACCTCTCTCTCCCTCTTTTACCACTTACAATACCTTAGATTGTAAGTCTGTGAGTTTCTATTCTAAGTACTTTGGGAATTCACCATGGATATTGGATTCCTAGCTCAAAGACAGGGCTCTCCTTGCTTTGCTATATGTTAATTTGTATTTATCTTCGTCTGAACTTAATTTATGTACAGCGCTACGGAATATGTCGGCGCGTTATAAATGAACTATAATAATAATAATAATTTAAAGGATCCTTCCCATATTTAGGGAATAAAACCAGGTTTGTTGATTAAGTTCAGGAGGAACTTCAAGGCCTTTGAGCATGTTATTAAAAAGCTCTTTTAAGTGTGGGGCTAATAACGCTGCGTAGTTTTTGTAGTACAGATTTGAGAATCCATCCGGCCCTGGGGCCTTTCTCCTATAGTCTCTAACACCTCTACGTTAGTGATGGGAGCCCTTTATTAGATCTACCTCTAGTGGTGTAATGGTGGGCAGGTCACAGGTGCCCAGAAAGGATGCTAATTGACTATCATGAACCTTGTGAGGAGATGAATATAGTTTTTGAAGACTTTTTGAATACGGGATGGGCTAGTAGTAGCCTTGTTGGAGGGCTGTCTAACCTGATTTTTCTTTTTATTGATTTAACTTATTTTTTAGCTTCTCTGCTAGCAGCGCATCCGGCTTATTGGCTTTCGAGTATTTCAGGTGATTAGTCCATCTCATGGCCCTCTCCGTCTTGTCGGAGATAATTAGGTCAAGCTCTAGCCTAGTCTTCTCTATCTTTTCTCGCAAGTCCTGCGAGTGAGATTTCTGATTCTCTAGCTAGGGCCCTAAGTTTCTTATGCAAAAGGGATTCTTTAGCTATTCAAGTTCTTTTGTATGCTGGGGACAGTTTAATACATGTACCCCGAACAAACGCCTTATGCGATACCCAAACCCAGCCTGCGTCTGAGTCTGGTAAGTTGTACGTTTGTCGAGAAGAATAATTCTATCTCTTTGGCAATTTGGTCTTTAAACTGGGAAGTTGATAAAAGCATATCATTCAACCTCCAAAAGTACAGTATTCTACAAGCTGTGCTTAAATCTAGGGTGCAACTCACAAAGCAGTGGTCAGACCATGAGTACGGATGGATTCTCATTTCAACCAGACCATGAGGACGGATGGATTCTCATTTCAACCACGTTATCCGATAGTGCAAAGTAAATAATAACAGTATCTATTCTAGAGAAAGTTTTATGGACTGCCAAGTAGAATGTATATTCCTGTTCCATACCGTGAGAGCCTCTCCAGGCGTCAACCAGGTGGAGCTCATCAAACAGGGATATAATTTGTTGTTGCTTTCTAGTGGGTCTAAAGCCCTGGCCCAGACTAGATCTATCTAATGACAACAAAACAAGGCTCAGGTCCCCACCCAGAATCACTGTCCCCAGATGGTAAGATTTTATGTAGCTCAGCAATTTAAGCAAGATTTGATGCAGTATGTGCGTTGGTGCATAAATCAAGATTATGGACACCTTTTGCCCAAATAGGGACCCTGTCAGAATCACATAGTGGCCTTTCAGGTCTATTTTCTTTTGTTCTAGTATAAAGAGGAGATATTTGTGAAGCAAGATAGCCGTCCCCACTCTTTTAGTAGAGTGACTGGTTGTGAAATAGATGGGGTAGAATTTAGAGAGGAATTTAGGGAGCTTATTACATACAAAGTGTGTTTCCTGAAGGAAAAGGCTTGTAAGTGAGAAAGGCCTTTTGCCTGTTGAATTGTGAGTCGAACCCTCTGACATTATGAGTTATTAGTGTGATAACCGTGTCAGTCATGTGTGTCAGTCATGGCAGTTTAATATAAGACCAAAAACACAGACCTTCTGCAGTGGGGAGGCATGATCAAGAGCAAGGACTTCCTTGGTTGGACACCCAATCAGGATACATCGGATCTGTAGTTCTGCGAGGGCGGACCGCCTCTTAGGTTGTGGTGATAGATATCGGGGTCAAAGACAAGATTTATAAATAACCTTAATACATTAGAAGTTATCTTAGTCCCGAGCCCTCCCTCAGCAACTCTAGGCACTTTGAGACCTGGAGATGAGCGGAGGCTCCAACCCCAGTGTGGAGGATAAGAAAGGATACATTTAAAAAGAAAAAAATAATAATATACATGCGTAGCAAACTGTTGCCACTAACAAGGAAATCACACCAAAATTTACCATATATGCCATATTGTCAAGAATACAAATCAGTAGCTAATCTTACTTCTCCTAACTCCGCTTTTTGGGCTATCTTACCGACTGAGTCTTTGCTCACACCATTCCTTGGGCTAGTCTAGCATTACGCCTCTGAGGTCAGAAAAAACTGTTCACCTCAAAGGCAGGCATTGGTAGTGCGCGCTAGGCCTACCTACAGTAAAAGGTAGATGTTATCTTATAAACAGCAACATCTGAGCTATCAATTAGCCTTCTTACACCAAAAATGTAATTATTAACTTTCAATCATTAGATTGAATTAAACCAAGACCACTGCCTGTAAAAGCGTCTGGCATACATTTTCAGCAGCGGAAAAAATAAACCGCTAGGCCGGTGAGGATGGAATGCTATGCGTAGTCTTAGGTATAGCCCTAGGTCATTTGTATAGCCCTAAGTAGACCTTTCCAGATAAAGCAGTCATTAGTCTAGCAGGAGCTGTATTACATTTTATAACCATATAGACAACCGGTGGCCCCTGGCTTCTAACTTCAGCCATTTCCAGAGACCCTCGGTGTAAGTTCCATCCAGAGCAAGCCTTGAGGTTGTCTCAATTTGCAGAGAAGGTGGAAGTGGTTGCTGGAGGACAGGCCTCCTGGACCAATATTTGGCGTCTCTGTTTTTTAGACAAAGGAACCTCCGACTATTCCGGTAATTTTCTCGCCGCTTGCAATAGGAGGTCTCTCGTCTTTTGACGCAGGAATCTAAGAATTACATCCTTGGGTTGGTTCGATGACGGGGGGCCCCCCTTTGGCCCTCTGAGCCCACTCAATTTCCCAGGAAGTCACTGGGAGTGTAGGCAACAATAAGGCAACCACCGCCTCCAGATAAGGAGAAAGATCTTGAACTGCCGTCGGTGCTCCCCTTAATCTCATATTATGCCTCCTCAACCTATTCTGGAGGTTCTCGAGTTTCGCCTCCCAGCTCAGGATTTGAGTGGTATTAGCTGAAATATTGACTCGGTCGTTGGATTGTGTTTCTATAATCCTATCGGTAGTCGATTCCAGGGTATGTGTCCATTGTCCAAGGTCATTGATTTCTTGTTCCAGCTCTTTGACCACTAGAGATAGGCGAGTTTGTAGCAACTGATTCACGTTGGGATATGAGTCTTCTGAGGCTCTTTCCCTTCAGAATCGGACAATGAGTCTTGCAGAGGCTCTTGCCTTGGTGTGGCATAGGGTGTTTGCCATGGGAAATGGTCCGCTATGCTCTTAGAAGCGGGGTTGAGGTTGCAGCCAGAACCCAACCTTTTATATCAGTTAGGGTTTTAGAATGTGAATGCAAAGCACATGTACAGTATTAAGCAATCACTCAAGATGACCAACAGGCTCTTAATCCCGCCCCACCATTTATTTCATTTTACACAATGTCAGTTTTCTGTTAGAGCCCCTCAATTAAGTCTTATACTGACCATGTGTCTCTGCTTTTAGTGAGGCATATATTTCTGGCACACTACTTGTGGGTATGAAAGAATCATCCTGTATCCTCCGCTACTGAACTATTTACACATATTTACATATTATGTGTTGGAACCCATGAGGCCTCCCCGGCCAGTCCGGCACCTTTCTTGCCGAATCCTGTGAGCTTGCTGGGCTTGTGCCTCCCGTGGACTCTTACCCCATCTGGGCAGTTGAAGAGTCTCCCGCTGCTTGTCCTCCAGTGTTGTTGGCTGCTTAGCCGCTTATGCTCCTATGGCCACTGATGGACACTTCTTCTCTCTGTTGCGGGTCCCATGAGTCGGGGATCTTTCCCACCGGAACCAGCTTCTTTTGAAGTACTGACTCTCAATACCCCTTCTTGGGGGTTATCTGCGTAGGGGGGAGCCCAGGGCGCCTCCGCTGTGGGTGACCACATGTAATAGGCCTCAATTGGGTGGTCAAGATTTTTGGCTCAAATTTGTTGGAAAAGGTGTCCTTTTACTCCTCTTCTCTTAGGGAGCAACTGTGAGTATTGTAGATGTGAATTTACTCCCAAACTTAGGTCAATAGGACCATTTAAATATACTTTGATGCAGAGCTGCAGCACAGCACGTCTTTCTGCTCTGATGCTTAGACACGTCCCCCCGTGATGGTACCATATTTAATTATGGTAGCCTGTAAATGTCTGTCAAGTTTACATTTAACAGGTAGCCTCGGATAAAGGCTCTTGATATAAAATCTAAATAAATAAAATCAAATAAATAAAACACACTTGTTTTGCTGATGCCTGTCATTTTGTGAAGAAATGTTGGTACTGTGGATGATTTATTTCTGTTGCTTCAGCTTTTCTCCTTTACTGATTGAGTTTTTCATATGCATCACTTAGTATTCTGCGGTTCAAGTGGAGCCCAGCTGAAGTATGACATGAAAATCTGTTTGGATAAAAAAGCAAATTTTAGAAAATAAGAAGACATGGCGTCCGATTCAATTGCAAGCCTGCGTCTGCGGGAGTGCTGCCGGCTCCCGTTCATTTCCGATTCTGGTGCTATTCAACTGAAGAAGTTATGGGCCGAACGCGAATCAGTAAACCATGTACTCGTATGTAACAGTTCAGGGAGGAACATGATCATTTAAGCAAGGTCGTAACTATCCATTTAAAAACCAATAGAAAATGAGACCACTATCATTACGGCAGTAAAACATGGAGGCTGCATGTCAATCAATTAAGTTCAGGGGTATGCAAAGGGACTCGCAAACCCTCAAAATACAAAATAATAAAAATGAATGCCAATACTGTTCTAGTCCATATGTGTGGCCTGATATGTATTAACTCATTGATTCCCGAGATCGATATAACACTGAAATGACACATTAAAAAATATGATATTTTATTGCTGATTTGTGAGCTTGAGACTGTTGTGCAATTAATTATAATGTCTATCATCGCTTTTCCCATCATTTACAGTGCAGTGCTGCAGGGGTTAAACAATCTTGCGGGTACTCTCTAGCACTCATAGGATTTTCTCATACATTTGCTGCTTATGGGTGTGAAAACATTTACGGGCTTGGGGAATTGTAGCAATTGAATAGTGATTTGCGATTTTGCCGATCGTAACTCTTGCGGATGGGAAAGATCAAAGGCTTCAGGAGACTGTGGGCCTCATTCACTTAATGAATATAAAATGGCTGCAAAGCTGCGATTCCTTGAGAGGGTGCCTCTCATAGCCCTACTTCTACTTGGCTATTCAAATGAAAGGGGTCTCAGCACACCCCTTCTATGGCCGATCACAAGATAGGCAATCAGCTGTTAGCTTTGGCGGACTTGGACCTGATTGCAGGGGTTTGCCAGCAGATCAGGCTTCAAAGCCCGCCAAACTAAAAAGTTAAAAATACATTCAAGGAATCACTGTACAGCACTATACATGATTGTTGACACATTGGGGGACATGAGGATGACATGTAGTACATTGGCTAGCTTGCACATCGCCAGTAGCCAATACTGTCATTTGTGGCCGCAGTCTGCTGGGATTGAATCAAGTTGCTACCTTGGAGGTCATCTAAGCCCGGGACTACGGGCTTGAATGACCCCCAAGGCAGTAACCCATTCTCCAAGCCCGGCGGACTTGTGGCCACAAATGACAGTATTGGCTAGCGGCGATGTGCCAGCTAGACAATGTACTACATGTAATCCTCATGACCCAACTAATGTCCCATATCAATTACAGCACTGTACAGTGCTGCATTAAATATATATTTACCCATAAAGATCTGCCACCGCTCCTTAAAGGGACCGCGGCACACTAATGGTTACTCCAAGCTGCGGGAGTACTGTAAGTACCCCCGCTGCACCTAACATTAGGTTCCACACTAACCCTTGCAGAAATTTGAAATCCCTTAGATGCTGTGGGGGTCGCGATCTGTGACTATTGGGACCCTCTGCAGCAAGGGAAGGGGTTAATGCAGGGAGCCTGCAGGGGGCCCTATTGGGACCTCTACAGCAAGGGGTAATGTGGGGAGCCTGCAGGGATCCTGATCGGACTCCTGCAGCAAGGGTTAATGTGTGCACATTGCAGGGGTCTCAACGGGGTTAATGTGTGCACCCTGCAGGGTTCACGTTCAGACCCCTGCATTATCGGGTTAATGTGTGAACACTGCAGGGATCTCGATCGGACTCTTGCATTATTGGGGTGATTTAGGGACACTGTAGGGACACTGGAGGGGTCATGATCTGGTCACGGTCGGGACCCCTTAAGCCAGTGTGGGGCTTAATTGGAGTAGCCGCAAGGGCTTCACAGCCCTTACGACCGCTCCAGGGTAGACTTAAGCTGCTGTGTTTTTTTGTTGTTTTGCTGGGTTGGCGGAGGGGTTATCAGAGCATTTAAAAAGGGATGGGTGGTTACTTGTGGCCGAATCTATTGCGTCAGCGTGGGATCAAAGGCGGGGGTGGCCGCAAGGGAAAGAAAGGTGCCGGCCGCAAGCCGGCCGGAGCTGTCAGCAGCAGGAGATTAGAATAGGGAAGTAGCTTGCGGACACCCCTTGCGGCCATGCAGCTCCTACGGCCATCAATTGAATGAGGCCCTGTAAGTTCTGGGTTTAACCACCGCAAAGTTTTCAAGCCTGTAACCCGTAAACCACTTGGAGCCCAATTGAATAGCAAACTAACTTACGGCCTCACTTAACGGCTCCAGTAACTTACGATTGCTCAATTGAATCGTGCTCAGAATGTGTAATACATAACCATAGACATCATCACACTCCCTCAGAACCTATAATCAATAGTTACCTTCCATTATGTTTTGAACACCTTAAAGGAAGGTAGGACAAGGCCTTCTCAAGTATATTCTTCAAAAACTGCTATTAGATGTTCAGCTATAAGTGTTTTTTTTTTTATAGTTGACACCTTTCGGCAGTAAAAATGTAACAAATAATTTATATTATAAATACAGACAACACTTTCATTATGAGTAACCATTTGACAAACAATACCCGAAAAAACAGTAAAAAGAAACAAGAAAAAACAGTAAAACAACACCTGTTAGCTATAACTTGTAATTATGGTATACAGATTATGCTTGCTGCCTTTCTTGGTTGGCTACTTGCCTGTTAAATGTATCACCATTACTTATTGTTTTTTGCTGTACAACCTTTTATTACAATGCTTGCTAATATTTCAGTTATTGTAATAGTGAAGCATGAATATGAAGTTGCAAAAAGAGACACTTTAATTCCTGCATGTAATGATAGTGATGCAATCTAGAGGGCAAATTATACCACAAAACCTATTTCAGGGTCCTGCAATTGCTACATTGTTGTTCACTTAAACGTCTACTGAAGTCCTATGTTTAAAATGTACCAGTGGAAGAAGTAGTAAACGGAGGGCCCAAGTGAGAAAAACTATTTTGGCCCCCTTCCAAGGTGCTCACTCAGTGTCACCTTCTCCCCCACCCCTGGTGCCCCACATAAAACACTTCTTCCTAATGTGGTGCCACAAGACCACTGCCACAGCAACTAGCCCCTCTTTATACATCAAAGATCCCTTCCCAAAGCAGTTCTCTTCCCAGCAAAACCCCCTCACCAACCACTGGCCCTTCTTAATACCCAGCAGAATCCCTCCCAACTCAGCTCCCTTACGCTCAAGACTCCCTACTCTGGACACTGGCCACAATACCCCTTTCCAAGGCAGACCCAGTAACCTTCATGAGCCCAGGTATGGCCCATAACCCATTCTTATAAGTAACTGCATAGAGTGGGGATCCCGGGGAACCACCATGGTATTCTATTCTATCTGAACTGGGGTCTCTATGGACCCCCATTTTACCAAACATTAACCCCATATTGTGAGTCCTATATGTGCTATAGCCAGGATCATAGACGGTAGCTGGGCATAGGCAAAGCAGTCATAACTACCCCACATTGTATTTTATCAATTTGTAACCCCTTTAACCCCCACAAATGCAGCAAGTAATGGTATAGCTTTAAGTGTAGAGAGAGCTGTTACTTATCACATAACAGCTCTCTGTAGGGGTTTAGATGGTGCTGCAGAAGATTTAATTTACATGTAGAGTGCCCACAGGGCTTTACTGGACCACAGAGGATTATTTAGATTTCTTATGGGAGCCATTTAGTAGCACTTTAGGTAAAGAGTAGAGCATATACTGTATCAGCAGGGAACAGTTCATATATAGTGTTCGCTTTTTAAGGGTTTACTGGTGGAATTAAATAGCTATGTAGAATGTGTACTGGTAAGAGTTCTTACAGGAGCCATGTAATAAAGCCCTACATTTTGATCCAGGTTTGCACTGGTTTGAACATTGCATTTTATCTAATACTAGTCTCTTTAAAAAAACTATTTCAGTGGAGATGATACCTTTCAATGGCTGAGTAGTATTAGATTGTAAGCTTTCAAGCTCATAGCCCCTTCCTCAAAACAAGCTGAGGAAAGACCTATCACCTTGAAAGCTCGCAATCTAATCCCCAGGAGTGTGTGTCTGCCTAGGCCCATGAGGCTCAGGCTTGAGGCCGCACATTTGGCAAGGGGCAGCAGACTGCAAGATGCAATGAGGACATTGAAATATGATTGTATGTGCATAGAAATGTCTATATGCAATGATATTTCTGTCTGTACATTTTCTGACCACACATATACATACATAAACCCACATAAACGTATTATTTGAGAAATGGAAAGGAGAAAAGATGAGATTCTAGTGAGGCGTGGCAGACAAACAAATCTGAATGGCCTAGGGCAGTGTAAAACCTAAATATGCCCATGCTAATGCTACTCAGCCATTCATCTCAACTAAACTATCTTCTGTTGAATAGATTACCTTTTCAAAAAAAATGAGGCCCCAATGCTAATCCCTATATCGCAAAATTACAGCAGGTTTAAGAATAAAGTAAAAGTAGGAAGGGGAAGAGACAGGAGAGGGAGGAGGGGGAAGATACATGGGAGAGAGGGAAGTGGAGGAAGAGACACAGGGGAGGGAGACAGGGGGTGAAGAGAAAGAGGTAGGGAAGAGACACAGGGGAGAGAGAGAGACACGGGAGTGAGAGGGGGAAGAGACACATGTGGGAGATGAGGGGAGACACAGAGGAGGGAGATGGGGGAAGGAAACACAAGGGAGGGTGGGGAAGAGACACAGGGGAGGGAGGAGGGGGAAAAGACACAGGGGAGGTAGAGGGTGGAAGAGACAGAGGGGGAAGAGACATGAGGGGAAGAGACACAGGAGAGGGAGAGGGGAAAGAGACACAGGGGAGGGAGAGCGGGGAAGAGACAGAGGGGGGAAGAGACACAGGGGGAAGAGACACAAGGGAGGGAAAGAGGGGGAAAGAGACACAGGGGAGGGAGAGGGAGGAGAGAGACACAGGGGAGGGAGAGGGGGGGAAGAGACACAGGGGAGGGAGAGGAAGTAGGCAGGTTAGAGGGGGGAGTATAGTCGCTAGTATATATATATAATATATAAACACTAAATAAACAGATTAATACTGTATATATTGAATCTATAAATATCTATTACATTTTAACAAATATACACAAATGAAAAAATATTCTATTTATATATATAAATATAATTGTTTCTTGTCGCAGTTCTGAGTGAAAGGATTAACATAAACATGTAATGTAGAGAAAAAAATATCCCACAGGAGATTTACGTAAATACTGCAAATTACACTTGTCGATTAGCATGGGGGCCATAGTTCTCTAAAAGTTTTCTTCTTCTACAACCAGTTAGTTAAATAACTGATTTTTCCTTCTCTGTCCTGGTATGTTACAGGAACAGTGAATCATATAGAGGTCTGGAATACAAATCATTGTGTCTGTATTTCTATTTAAAATAACTAAGTCAGAGGTGCTCAGTTCTATGGACATGATAACCCAATCTTTTAGCTCATTTGTGCCCTTCACAGTGCCTTAGGGAGTTCAGCTGCACCTCACTGACGAGGCCCATAAAGGCCGAAATGCGTCTGGGGTTTGCAGTTTCTACTGTTCAGGGTTGAATTGCCTGGTATTTCGGGGCTGGGTCACTCTTTTGAGTGAGACCAGACTGATATACTTCAGGATATTTCTGCCTGTGAAGGGCACAAGTGAGCTAAAAGAGGTTGCTCTCAGAGTAGCTTATCATGTCCATAGAACTAACCTATTAAGGTTGGTTCGTTCTCTGATGAGAGCCTCTGACTTAGTTATTTTGTATTTTTATTTAACTGAATGTGATCAGATAATTAAATACAATTAACAGGCTCTTCATTATTATTATTAACTCACCAACATATTCCATAGCACCATACAGGGGTCTCCATGAGACTTTTTTTTATCTTCACTTCCTCTCAATTCACTTGTAAAATAAAGGGCTGATCAAAAACATGATTTTTTATTTATATTTCTGTCATTTACTTAAATTAAGATATAATGTATTTTACATACATTTTAAAGGGTAAGACATTCATTTAAATACATCCTAGAAAGTTTTGGGCTAAAGTTGCTCTTTAATACCATGCTGTTTCAAATATACACATTTTGACTTCTGTATTCTATAGTTTATTGTGAATTGTAAAAAAACAAGTTGAATGTAATTGTTTATGTACTGCAACACATTACAAGACGCAGTGCTGTTCTTCACAGCAGCTATTTAACACCATCAGCCCTAAATGAAATTATCTGGTACACAAGTGAAATCTCTGCACGAGCTCACATTGTGGTGTGCAACCTTTCTATTGCCTAATAATACTATCTCACAAAGTCACGCTGTGACACTCCACAGACTACATTTGCAATACAAACACCAGCTCTATGTAGTCAAATAGCTACAATTTGGCAAATAATCTATTACTGATACCTACTGTAGTCATAATAAGATATTGTTCAGGAATGATGTCGTTTTTTTAAATTGAGAAACTTTCAAATTAAGAGTGTTTTTACCATCATAGCTAAATCATGTGTTTTGTATCTGATTTTCCGAATTCATTTGGAAATGTGACAAATCGAGTAACTAGAAACTAGTCGATGGTGATATTTTAGGAACCTTCATTTATGCCTTTTACATTCTGAATTATTATCCCACACATGCAGACTGAGACAGAGTTTATATGAATCCAAACAATACTAAATCAACATGAGCATGTAGACAGGAATTGTTAATTCCTGTGATATTGTTTTCATCATAACAGAAGCTCTTTTCAGTTTGAAAGTATCGTAGTGATAGTAATAAATTAAAGACACATTATCACAAAAACATTTTTTAATATATTTTAACTTTTTTTTTGTTCATTTGCTCATCTCTAAGGGTATTGCATTTTCAGTGTTTCACCCTTCCCCCAATAGTGTGCCGTAATTTGCTGCACTGTTGGCCTGGGGGGCAGGCCGTGCTGTTGCAATCCAAGGTATTATAATTAGTAGATAAGGAGCTTTTGAAGTAAGTATATATCTTTTATTATTACTATTCTAAATCATTGCAGTGCTGCCCACTTCCAAAAGTAAACAAAAGGGCCCCCCGTTCAATTGAGGTTTCGGGTAATCCGGTAGCCCATAAGTGAGGTTGTAAGTATATTTGCTATTCAATTAGCGTCTTTTTTGCAGGCTCCGAGCGGCTTACAAGTTACGGCCTTGAAAAAATTGCGATGGTTAAACACGTAACTTACAGCCTTCCGAAGCCTTTGAGCTTTTACTTTCGCAAGAGTTAGGGTGGCTAAAATCGCAAATCGCTATTCAATTGCTCAGTGATTGTTTGTTTACCTACTTATAAAGTATCACTACTGTTTTTTATATACAGTATATGCTCTACTCTTTTCTGTTTAAAGCTCACTAGTGCATAATATAATTGTTGAGTTATTAACAGTTATCTGGTGGGTACTTTTTTGTAGTATATCTTATGGCTATCATATTCTACTAGCGAATTGCCCGTCAAAAAATGACGGCAATGAAATTGTAAGTGAGCTAATGCTGTTTGGTGTATACTAATAAAATAACTAATAGATTAATAAATGAATATACTTTACCTATTTTGAAGCATTGTGTTGAAGAGCTGTCAATGTGTTTTGATGTTGCTGCAGCATTAGTGATGTGGAGCTGCTGTGTAAGTGTGATGAATGTGTGCAGTGTAATAGTGTGCGTGCGCGAGCCGAAACCGTTAGCGTACTCGTGTACTTCCGCATTGTTCTAAAATGGCGGGTAATGTGTGGTATGCGTCTGTAGCGGAATATCCGTAGGTGTTTTGTGGGGTTCTGCGTGTTTCTTGGGGTGTTTTGCGTGTTTAGTGTGTTGTAGCCTCGTTTTCGTTTTGTTCGGCGGCCCGCAAGCGTGAGCAATGGCTACATACTATATATGTGATACACACACACACACACACATTATATACACACACATTATATATATATATATACACACACACACATTATATACACATACACACACACAATATATACACACACATTATATATACACACACATTATATATACACACATAATATGTTGTGTGTGTGTATATATATATATATATATATATAATGTGTGTGTATATATAATGTGTGTATACACACACAATATACACACACATTATATATATACACACACACACAATAAGATGGAGATGAGGCACATATACAATGACTGACTGTAATGTGCCGTGCAATATACGGTATGTTATACATGCACATATAGGTGTATGCACTGACTGTATATCTGTACACACACACTATATACACACACACACTGTATACACACACTATACACACACACACACACTATATACACACACACACACACACTATATACACACACAGTGTATATATATATATATATACACACTATATATACGCTATATATATATATATATATATATGTATTAAAAAAACACACAGTATATATATATATATATATATATATACATATACACATACACATATAGTTTTCTCCCACACCTATATAGAGCTCACTCCTGTGGTCCCAGGCCCTATCATGTGCCCTGTCACCCCACATGAAGCCCTATCAGGCTCTACTCACCTGTCCATCCCGGGGGGCAGGCCTGTGTGTGCTCGGGGGAGTCCCGTGTATGTCCGTGGCTCGCTGTGCTCCTGGGGGGTCCGCCCGAGGGTAGGGGGAAGTTATAGTGAGGTGGTGAGCGCCTCCATGCCTGCCTGCGGCCCTCGCTTTGCTGTGCGGGGGGTGAACCCGAACCGGGGACTGGGCGGCCCTGCGCGGGGCATTGTGGGGAGGAGGTGGCTGCTCCATTCCAGCAACTGTGGGCCGCGGCTCGCTGCGCGTGCAGCGGCCCTCGCTTTGCTGTGCGGGGGGTGAACCCGAACCGGGGACTGGGCGGCCCTGCGCGGGGCATTGTGGGGAGGAGGTGGCTGCTCCATTCCAGCAACTGAGGGCCGCGGCTCGCTGCGCGAGCAGCGGCCCTCGCTTTGCTGTGCGGGGGGTGAACCCGAACCGGGGACTGGGCGGCCCTGCGCGGGGCATTGTGGGGAGGAGGTGGCTGCTCAATTCCAGCAACTGAGGGCCGCGGCTCGCTGCGCGAGCAGCGGCCCTCGCAAGCGTGAGCAACGGCCCGTACGCTGCGGGCAGGGGCCTCAGTTGCTGGGATGGAGCGCCTTCGTCGCTCCATCCCAGCAACTGAGGCCCGCAGCCCTCGCTACGCGAGCCCGCAAGCGTGAGCAACGGCCCGTACGCTCACAACTATATATGTGATGTACCCTTGCATACCATGATGTTTTAAGTGTTGTTGGGATCATCTATTCCTTTTTATGTACTTTATTGGATTCTATATTTTATTTATTTACAGGCTCTTGAATTTGAGTCTGTTCGTGAGTGCACTACTATAGGATGCTTTTCTCATAATATTTATTGTGGAATTAATCATGTTATATGCATCTTGTGCACCGGTGTATTACTCATAAACACCAGAACAGAATTTTCACATTAGCCGTACCCATCTAATATATTATATTAATACATATCAGGCCACCCACATGGACTAGAACAGTATTGGTATCCATTTTCATAATTCTTTATTTTGTGAGTCTGATCGCATATCGGACCCCCGAACCTAATTGATTGACATGTAGCCTCCATGTTTTACTGCCGTAATAATGACAGTCTCATTTTCTTTTGGCTGATTCAAAAAGAGAAGTTATGGGCTTGCTTAATTGATCATGTTCCCGCCCTGAACTGCTACGAACCAGTGCATGGTTTACGGTTTCGGCTTTTAACCAGTAACCTGCCAGCTTGAGCAATTGAATAGCATCGCAATCGGAGACGAACGGGAGTCCGCAACACACCAGCAGACATTCGTCTGTCTGCGATCAAGTTGCGGGCTTGAAATTGAGAGTGGCTCTAGCATAGGAAGAGAACAGGAAGAGATACCAAAAATGGAAAACCTCTAGAGGTTAGTAAAAAAAAAAATAATAAAAAATATTGGTAATAATAACTAAAATTTGGAGGGGGCAAATGTAGCTTTAATTTGTTCAAATATTATTACTCAAATTTACGTTCAGGTTGAAAAGAGTGTATATTACAGTGACTTTTTAAAATTGCACAGTGTCCATTTTTGCATTGATTTACATGTGTAAACATTGTATTGAAATTTAGGTGTAATCTTATTTTTTTTTATATCAATTGTACATTTGTAAGGAATTTACATGGATTAAGCCATCTAATTGCAGCCTAATGGCATCAAGCATTATCTCCTATCTTCCTTTATTTTCTTACAGGCCTGGTCAGATTTCTTTGCACCTATGGCTTGGCAGATGTTAAGAAGTCTGATTGGCTTGAAGTACTCATAAAAAATAAATTGTGGGGATGGAGACAGAACCAAATGCAGTCTGTCAGCCTAATCAATTAGAAATTATTGAAAGTATGCTATCAGTATTAAAATATCAAGCATAACATCTTTAATGAGTATAAGCAAATGTTTTTAAAGTAAAAGAAAATATAAAACCATAGAATTTCATAATGGGTATGCAAAAGAAGGCAGCAGGGTAGATATCAGGAATAAAGAGATGACTAGTTTAATGGAGTAAAAAATATAACATATGAAATAAACATGTTCAGCCTTATTAAATTGCGATTCGGTCAATTTAATAGGGCTCTATATAAGCACAGAGCATATTTTTTTCAGAAGTTTTTAGTTAGTGAACTTCTATCCAAAAGCAAGGTTTTTACTAACTAAACACTTCTTTAAAAAATATATGCTCTGTGCTTATATATAGCCCTATTCAATTGCCCACCTCTGGCTCATATCCTCTCCAGTCCCATTGGTCCATAGAGAAAGCTTTCATACTAATAATAACCTACTCACCTCTAAGTTAAAGGGTCACTTATCTATCCTAATCCTCTTGGAGCTCTCTGCAGTAGTTGACAATCTCTTCCTCTTCTTATGTAAATGTTATAATCCCATGGCAATCCAAAATGAATGTTTTTGCTAAGATCTACGTCACTCAACTGCAGCATCTCTCTGTAAATCACTCCACTGGCTTCCCATACCTCCCATAAAAAACTGAGATTCCTGCCCTTAACATCAAAGCATCTTTATATCTATGTCCTTGTCTCCAAATATTCCCTCAACCACCCTCTTCACTCTGTAAATAATGGTTTTCCTCTTCTCTTCTGACCTCCTACTCGTTGAATTCCTTGGTTCCTTGCTGCAAAAGCTAAAAAAATCAATAAAATGCATTTGTTTAAAGAAGCTTATCACCTTACTTTGTACAATCTGCATACAGTAACATACCAAATAACTCACACACTTCCAACCTACAGTTTAACACAAAGCCACATTTGGCAGCGTTTTGCCTTCATCATTGCCTTCATGTAACTCTTACCCTTCAATCTTACACCTCAACCTTACCTCCTAGACTGTAAGCTTTTCAAAGTCACCACTCTCTTTTGGGGCCCGGGTGGGACTCCCTTGAAGCCCAAAACCAATGCCCATTTATGGCTCAAAAATGTACTGTCACAACCCCCTGGACTCATGGACTCTGTTTTTTGGGGGGAACAACTGACAATGGAGGGACATTAGCCCATGTGGCTACCAACTGCAAGGGCTATTGCAATGGTCATGAGACTCGCTTTAAGGGACTGTGACATTTTGTTTTATGGTTGTGGGTTTTGTAATGTTGGGCCTCCAGACCTAGTTGTGTACCCTGGGACTCCAAGGGGCCTTTCCTATGAGTGGGCCCACTAGGCTCAGGGATGGTTTTTGTAATGATTAAATAATTTATGTTGTGTTTAGAATATGCTCTAGGATGGGACACTATTATATCAAGTCTCTTCAGGTATTAGAAACCTATATAGTGCAGTGACATAGTACTGCTGCATGTAATTGTTGTTACATAGAGTAGGCAGTTAATTTTAGGCACTGGATTTAGAAGTTAATTGTTTAGTAGTAAGTTTTGCATGGATTTATTGTTAGAAGTAGTACAGCAACAATGGTATTATAAAGATATCTAATATCAATACATTGTTGCTCTTTAGAAACAAGAGTTTGTAATGAGAGGCAAAGGAAATCCATTTTCCATCTTTGTATTTAGTTTGCCATGCTGCTAGCATCCCTCCCATTTTGTATTTTCCATGACTAATTTACTGCATAAAGACCCCCAGCCAGACATTCTGGCTTCAGAACTAATGTACACATTACCTTACCAACCCCTACCTATGCTCAGATCCTGTCAGAGGAACCAAGATACTGTAAGCAGGACAATGGCTCATTCGTTGACCCCCTGTAGTGTCCAACATCCTGTTAGAGAGGGCCAGTAAGCCAGGTCACCAGCACCGTATTGCTCCGTATATGTGCTCACACTACCCCATGCTTGTTGTATTCACCATCTATTTCTGTTATTGGACAGGAATGAGTTATACAGTATGGTTGATTCACTGTTTAAGTATATGTTTGGAACAATAAACTGGATGCCCTGTTTGAGGACACATAATCAAAGTGTGTATTCATTCTTGAGGGAATGGACTATCCTAGAACAAGGGGATAGATGAAGCCTTTTATTATTTTACTGAGCTATTAACCCTGAGCATCCAGAAATTTTGCTGTGGGGTCAAGAAAGAAACGGCCTGAGAAACTGATTACATCTGTTGGTAGGATTGACCTCCTTGGCTTTTTCAAGCCCACTGAAGAGCAGATTGTACTGGTTATGCGGATCCTGTGACCCTGTGTTCATGATTTCCTGCTGATGGTCCTGATTGGCATGCTGGGTACCAAGAAACCCAATTCTTTACGCTCCTGGGGTGTATTTCGGTAGCAGAAGGCAGGAAGATTGGGGGTTAATGCAGCCCTCTTTCCCCGCTGTCTTGACATTCGAGTCTCAAAATCATAATACACCAAATTATCTGTTGCTTTATTGTATTTATTTGTATTTCTTGTATTGTATTTGTATTTCTACATACCTTATGATTTGTAAATTGCCTACTGTATCCAGTCTGATTTTTTTGTACTTTTGTAAATAGTGCCAAAAAATGCTGGTGCTTCATACATAAATAGTAATAATAATAATAATAATAATAATAATAATAATAATAATAATAATAATTTACAGTAATTTTTTGTATCTATAATATATTTATTTATTACAGTTTATTGTCCATTAAATGTAGCCAATAAAAAAATTGTGCTAAAAGAATTATAGTCCAACAATACTTTGACTTAAAAAGTATACAGTAACTCGCTTGGTGCACCATCTGACTTATTGCAGTTGGTGGTCATCTCTGAAAACAAAATGTGAAATAGCACAGGAGATGTATTTATTAATTATTACGGTATAATATGTCACTTGACTGCTTCACACCACTGCACAGTAAATCTAATGGCAATACAATCTGTTGTTCTACAACTCTGCCAAGATGTTAGCATATGGGTAGTTATTCTATAGATTTAGAAATAACTCGTTGGAGACCCAGCATGATAATAAATGACTGCAATGAGTTCAAGGTGGCTTAGATGACCTTTCACGGACAGCAACGCAGTTCCTCTGGAGCGTGCTTAGAGTCTGGTGCATTTCCAGTGGTTGCTCCTTATATGCATCAAGAGAGTTTACATTAATATGCCTCTACTCTATTAAATCTGCTATTGGTCTTTGGTGACCAGAAACTATCATTATACATTAAAGTATTGCTTGCAATTTGATAGCACAAAGGAAATATATCTTCTAACAAAAAAATGCAGGAATTTGTTTTGAAGTGGAATAGGATGTGGGTACTGAATATAGAATATAACATCTCTTTATACAGATGTTCTAATATAACAGAAAAAAGGCAAGATTACTGCTGGTTGACAAGGAACCAAAAAAGGGTTGTTTCTAGGTGACTCATGCCCTCCATAAGACAAACTTCGATGTAGGTTTGTAAGGACAGTGCACCAGTCGGGATATTGAGCTCCGAGGCGCTATAATGTACTCCCAATGCTTGTCTACCAGAGCAAAATGTTGCTTGACATACATAAATACTATAATAATGGCATAAAGAACAAAAATCATGTAGATATGGACATGTTTTTGAACCTCACATTTTGTAAATGGTCTTACTTTTTACAAATTCTTTGCAATAAAAAAATATAGATTTCCAAGGAAAATCCCTCTCAGCAGCAAAATGATTATGCTTGTGTGGTCATGACAAAAGATTGAGTGCGGTGTAAAGAAGTCTATTAAACAATCTATTAGCAATTATTAGTTCTTAGAAACACATATGAAATATACTATGGCTCTATTAAATTACCTTATTTGTAGTTCCGGAAGCCGCAAAGGATACTGTGATCATTAAAACCAGTAAATTGCGGTTTTAATGGTCGCAATATTTTCAAGGCCTTAGCTAGGAAGACCTTTGTGGGTCTCTCCCATGGTCATTTCGGGCCTCGAAATGAGCGCCTTCAGGGCTCATTGTGGGCCACTACCCCCCTCTATCTTGTGGGCCTATTGAGGGCCTAACGATGAGCGCCTTCGGCAATAATGGGGGACCGCGACATGCGCAGTGCGCATGCGCAAGCCCGTAACTTTGCGAGTGTTACACACAAACTCGCAATTACGACAACTATATATATGCTATAGTCCTGCTGTAGCATTTTAACACAAAGGTATGAACAAGCAGAAGTCAGTATATAAATATGGCCATATTTTTGTAATTTATGGTATTTGACTATGAAAAATTCTAGTCCATATATTATTATTATTATTATTATTATTATTATTATTAACTTTTATTTGTAACACGCCAACATATTCCGTAGCGCTGTACAGGGGAAGAGATCGGGGGAAAATACAATATTAACAACTGAAGAAAATGGAGGGCCCTGTTTTGAGCTTAGAGTCTTTGTAGAAAGTGCTTTTTCCCAAAGCACCATACAAGATAGGAAACTCGCTTTTTACAATCTAAAAGGCATGGAAGAGGCAGAAATCTGGGAAAAAAGATAAGGCACAGCAGGGTCAGGAAAGAGGTGAAAGTTTGCTTAGGTGGGAAGGTGTGAAAACTTGGAAAGGTTTTTTCATTTACTGGTAGAGGGAAGGTATCTCATAGAGAGTCATTTAAGGTGACTGGCTCTAGTATGTATTATGTTATCTGCCCCTAGTGGTCAGATAATATAGCCTGCATGTGGGAAAGTTGGGGGTTAGATTTACAGAGTGGTGGAGGGTACATTTTAGACATAGAGGGGCAGAATACAAACACATGGAGTCAGAACAGAGTTAGCAGCCCTGGGGGCTGAGCATGGCTGATGAGAGGAGGGAATGGGTGAAAGGTCAGGGTTAGAAGATATTTCTCCAGTAGACGGCAAAATAAGCAGGGAGAGGAGATGAGATGCTTATGAGCTTTAGAACATGAATAAAATAATGACTCGAGAAATGAAAGGAGCTTGTGGGAGCAGAGCAGAGGGGAGGAAGGCAGGGAAGGATAGATGTAAACAATGTTGGAGACATAATGTGGAGTGAGGAGGCTAGTCTGAGACACAAGCAAGAGTTTATGACGAGGAAGAAAGTAAAAGGAAACATAGTAGCTAGTAGAGGAATCTAAGAGAAATAAATAGGGATAGTAATCATATGCAGTTGATTGATCAGGTGAAAGTAGTTTAAGTGATTAAATAAATAAAAGCTAGCCAGGGGTGGGTGGGAGAGGGACAGGGAAGAGATTGCTGGCTGTGTTCAGAGGCCCAAGAGTGGGTTCAGAGAGGGTTTGAGGTTTGAAAGTAGAGTCTCAGAACCTTACAACTTGCTTGCTGGCTGTGTTCAGAGGCCCAGAGACTGAGTTCAGAGAGGGTTTGATGTTTGAAAGTGGAGTCTCAGACCCAGACAGCTTGCTTGCTGTCTGTGTTCAGAGGCCCAGAAAGTGAGTTATATTTGCATACAATTTTAATTGCAGATAATGATAAGGATGCATTTTTAAATATATCTGGAATAAAATAACCTAGATGGTGCAATATAGACATAGACATGAAAAAGCACAATTCACCATAATGTAATTTCTGTGAATAAACTGAAAGCATCTGGATACTGTTGTATTCACAAACATAACATAGTATGGTAAATTATTAAATTATAGATAGATATCTCTCCTGAAAACATTTTAGAATTATGATGAAATACATAGGGCCTCATTCAATTGCGATTTGGACAATTAATTTTGCTCTATCTAAGCACAGAGCATATTTTTTTCCACAAGTTTTTAGTTAGTGATCTTCTATCAAAAAGTAAGGTCTTCACAAACTAAACACTTCTTTAAAAAATATATGCTCTGTGCTTATATATAGCCCTATTTAATTGGCCAAATCGCAATTGAATGAGGTCCATAGTGCATGTGTAAAGTGTAAAGTCCATGAGCCTCAACTCGACCGCAGGCAGCCAAATGTCTGCGATTGAGTTGCAGGCTCTATTTGGTCTCTGTCTGTGATGCTATTCAATTAGGCAAGGACGCAAGTTATGGCCTGATAGCCGAAAGCGGAAACCATGCCATCCTAGGTAGCATTTTCGGGTCTGAACATGATCAATTAAGCAAGCCCGTAACTTCCTACACAGAAACAGCCAAAAGAAATGGAGCCTGTCAGCTATTCGGGCTTTGATATGCGATCAGACCCACAAACCCTCAAATCTAACCCCATGATGCAGGGGTCCCAATCAGGACCCCCGCAGAGTCCCCACATTAACCCCATGATGTAGGGGTCCCGATCGGAACCCCCTCAGGGTCCCCACATTAACCCTTTGATGCAGTGTTCTCGATCGGGACTCCTGCAGGGTCCCCACATTAACCCCCTGATGCAGGGTCCCAATCGGGACCCCTGCAGGGTCCCCTCATTAACCCCATAATGCAGGTTCTTGATCGGGCACCCCACAGGGTCCCCATATTGACTCCTTGCTGTGGGGTCCTGATCAGAAACTTTGCAGTATTTAAACATTTTAAATTCCCGCCGTGGGTCCTTAGAAGGCACTATTGCTTTCAGTCAGTCAGAGGGCTCTATTGCTTTCAGCCAATAAGAATGGGATACACCCCTGTGGGGTGTATCCCATTCTAATTGGTTCCAAGCATCTGAACGTTCTGATTGGCTGAAATATGATTGTCAGTTACATCAGCCAATCAGAATGGGATACAGGGGTGTATCCCATTTTGATTGGCTCACACCATTTACGTGTTCCAATTGGCTGAAATATGATTGACAGTTATATCAGCCAATCAGAACGAGCAAATGTTTTTTTGGGTATCGGAACATGCGCGGAAAACCACCATTTTTGGCAGGAAGCTACTCAGGGGAGGAGCTCATTAGAAGTTGTTGTTTTTTTTAGAACATCAGGATTTTTTTGGAGGGACTGAATACCAGGGCATCGATAGACACTGCTGGAGGGGCATTTTGGCCATCTCAGAGGACTAATTAACCCTTTCTTTTTAACAGGTTGTAAGTTTATTTTTTATTTTGATAGAGGGGCAGTGGTTATGTGTAATTCTTTTTTTAATTTATGTGAAATTTAATTTTTTATTTTCTGTAGTACTTTTTTATTTTCTGTAGTAATTTTTTTGTAATTACTGTTTTTTTTTTACTTTTGTAATTAGTGGGATATTGGGGAGTTTAATAGGGGTTAGCTAGGTAGTGTAGGGGTTAATAGGATAGGATAGGGTAGAGGGGGTTAATAGGATAGGGTAGAGGGGGGTTAATAGGATAGGGCAGATGGGGGTTAATTGGATAGGGGTTTACTTGGTCTTGTTAGGGTTAAATAGGTCCAGTTAGGGTTGATTGGGTACAGTTAGGGTTTATTGTGTACAGTTAGGGTTAATTGGGTACAGTTAGGGTAAAATAGGACTAGATAGGGATAACTGTGTCTAGATAGGGGTAAGTAGTTAGTCATATGGTTAATTTGGTATGGTGATGGTTAAATAGGGTTAATTACCTAGGGGGAGTTAATTACTTAGACGGGGGATAATAGTGTAGTATAGGGTAGTGTTTAGATTTAGTGTCATGAGGGTCCTGAAGGACCCTCATGGCACTTATAGTGTTAATATGAGGGTTAATTATTGTCCCATAAGGGTCTATATATACAGTTATGGTACTGATGGGCTTAATTAAAGCCTCATGGGGACTGTATAGAGCCCTATGAGTGATGGGGTTAATTAGAATTGTAGAGCGGATCCTTTAAGGACCTTTAACATTTTTAAATGCTGCGTTGGTCCCAATCGGGACCCCGCAGCATAGGGGGGTTAATGTTAGGTGCCGCGGGGTACTTACAGTACACCTGTGGCAGGGGTTAAGCATTTGTGTGAATAGCAAAATAACTTGCAACCTCCATTTGCAAGCCCAGATCTCCCAATTCGGTAATTGAATGAGGCTCCATAACTTTACTTTTTCTTTATCATTAGCTTTTTTCCCAAAGGTTGGCCAGAAAGTAAATCAGATTTTCTCTTCTATGCAGAAATCATGATGATATGTGAAGCTGAAGAGCAAGCTATCAGTCTCTACTAAGCAGTTTTGTTGGGTAGCAGGTCCTTTGAGCGCTCTGATGACGCTCTGTGCTCCTGCCTGGTGATGTGTTATCTGCTCCTGTCTGGTGCCCCCAAAATACAAGAGCTTACAATCTACAAGTGATGTGGCAAGTGAGGTATGTGGCATGTGAGGTAATGGGGGGCACCAGACAGGGGCAGATCACACAGTACCAGGAATCCAATTATGTCTGACATGCTGGTAAAGTTATACAAAGCCAGACACCACAGCAACCAGGTTGATAGATGGGAATGTTTCAAAGCCGACAGGTCAGTAGGAACGGGGTGCCCCTCAAGATAGATCTAGTTCCCATTTTTAATATGATATAGCAATTATAAATGAAATATGACATTGTAGCCCCGTTGCTGAGTTTAGCCCCGTTGCTGAGTCTAGGCTGGAGTGCAGAGCGTCATCAGAGCGCAGTTCGCGCTATTCAGATGCGCTGGAAGAACAGGGTGCCGTTTTGTTTGTCCTGTGAAATAGACTATCATAATTGGCTTTAATCAAAATAGAAACCTATACTACTACTTGTTGTGCAACTAGTACCTTCATTTTCATTTTCTGGGTCTCAACTACTCTTATTGTTAATGAGATAGGGTCTCATTCAATTCCAGGCCGTAACTCGATCGCAAATAGTCGATTTCCTGTGATCGAGTTGCGGCCTTGCTTGGCTCTACGTTTACACTGCTATTCAATTAGCAAGGCCCGCAAGTTAATCCCCCTTCCCGATAATCGCGAACCATGCTATGGGCAGTAAGCATTTGCGTGCTTGATCGAGGCCGCAAGCCCGTAACTCGTGGTTCAAGCACGCAAACACGGAGCACTGTAAATGCAAATATAAAATCAATACAGCACTATCTAGCACTGTAAATGATGGGGAACACAATGGGTGAACTTAGAATTAAAAGCACAACATTCACAAGCTCGCAAATCGCCAAAATACAATACTTTTGTTCATGTTTGATTTCCGTCCAATGTCCTACAGGCTTGAATGACCTCCAAGCCCGTAACTCGTTATTCAAGCCCATAGGATTTCAATGAAATATGGAGGTTGGATTCCAAAGTCATACAGGCTTGGAGGTTGAAGCCCGGAGGACTTCATGACAAAAAATGAACATGAAATAAAGTATTTATTTATGCTGATTTGCAAGCTTGACAATGTTGTGCTATCACATAAATAGTTGTGGTAAATGCGGAAGTGAGGCCCGCAGTTACGGGGCTGCAATAAGTGCTGAAGGTGCTCATTGCAGGCCTTGCAATGAGCGCCACAGGAGCTCGTCGCGAGGCCCGTAGGACTTGGACTTTACTGTGATGAGAGACAATTTTTGTTCACCACAAAACGCCAAATATACCTCAAATTAACTTCCCTCCCTCAATCACAGGCTCCCTGGCACTCCCCCTGTGCTGTGTGTGAGTGTGTAAGGTTTTCTTATTTTATTATTTGAAGTTTTTTTGTGCTTTTTCCAGTTCGGCGGTTCAGCCGTTAAAGTTGTAATTTACTGTCTTGCAGCCAAGTCCTACGGGTCTCGAGATCAGCGCCTATGGCACTGATAGCGAGCCCTGCAATGAGCCAAGTCCTATGGGCCTCTTGATCAGCGCCTGCTGAACAACGCAAGCAACGGAACTCATCGCAAGGCATGCAAAACTGCAGCAGAGACACAGAGGAGAAAGACACAGGGGAGGGAGACGGTGGAAAGAGACACAGGGCTGAGAGACAGAGAAAAAGAGACTCAGGGGGAGAGGAGGGGGAGGAGAGAGAGGGAAACAGACACAGGTGTCAGAGAGTGGAGGAGAGGCTTGCAATGAGAGCCGTAGACGCTCATTGCGTGGCTTGGGGTGAGAGCCGATGGCTTTCATCGCAAGGCCCGCAAGGTAGACGGGGGAGATGCTCATAATGAACACCGAAGGCGCTCAGCGCGGGGCTCGCGATGAGCACCAAAGGGACAGCATTCCCAGCCTGAAAATGTCTGTCCCATTATTTTTGACGGACAAGTAGCTAGTTAATTCTAAGACATAACATCTCTTTCACTTTTAATAAAAGTACAGGATTGCTTTTTTGCTTTTAAAGTGCTACAATTTGCAAGTAAGCCCTTTGCAACACATCCTTGGGCCAAGTAACCTGTGGTTCGAATTTAACCATTTACAGGCTTGACAGAAGGGTAAATCGGAGCAATTGAATAGCGAATCAGGATCAAAGGCTTTGAGGGAAGTAATCTGTGATTGAACAAATCGCTAGGAATGGTAGCTAGCAGCACATAACTCGATCGGAGCCCGCAAACAGAAGGCAATTGATTAGCAAAGTAGCTTGCGACCTCCATTTGCGAGCCCGGATCTTTAATTGAATGAGGCCCACAGTACTGTAACACTTTGTATTGTATTTTATTACAAAATATTAGCATTTTCTTGCAGGAGACAAGTCTTCTTACCTAAAGTTCTATTTATTGAGTACTATTTGAAATACAAAACAAAACTTTCTCTGTCTGGTAAGGAGTCAAACTTCCTACCTAGCCTTCATTTGTGCAGTGTTTGGAAGCTAATAAAACTTTATAATGACTACCCTTGTACTTTCACATATAGCATCCTCAGTGTAATAGTATATGCATTCTCATTATTTATAACAAGAGATTTTGATTGAGTTTGCTTATATATAGATAGCTTATACTAATACTATAATTAATTTGCTCATGGAATAGAGGGAAAAAATTAGATAAATGAACAAATGGATTTTATGATGATTGATGTATTTATATATATATATATATATATATATATATATATATATGTATATAAATTGAAGGCACATGAAAAACAGGATGGCAGAGATGGATAAATGAGGCTATTGAAGCAATGAATATGAGCTTAGTGGAGCTCAGAGGGGCTGAAAGATTGTAGAGAAGTCACATAACATTTATTTCAAACACATATGCAACACATTTATGGATAAGTAGAGCTTATAAATATCACCTTTCATGGATATTTACATCTTTTCTTACATTGTCAATAGCAATGAGTTTGCACCTGAGATATATTACTCTTGCTGTAACTGAGCTCTGTATTGTTAGTGTCATTTATGTTTCACATTATTTACCTTTAGTCGATCCCCTTGTCTCAGCGACCTTAGCAACAAGCATTTGTTGGCATGGTGTGATAATTCTGCACACATCACCTGCTCATAGAGCTGTCCTTCAAATTCCCTGTCCAAAGCTTCAAACACACCATCGAGTCAGATGTGCGGTGCATGCAAGTTCTTAATTATCCTTATTCTTGTTTATTTCCTTCCCCTGAGAACGCGGTATTGTGAAAAATAACACACATGCACACCTGGCATAGTTAGATAGGGATATACAGGCTATGGTGGTGCTAGCTACTAGTTATCAATCTGGAAGGCAGAGCAGGAAATACAATAATGGCCTCAAAGGGTCTTCTTATCTCAGTTGGATGTAATGTTCATGCAGCAGGATATTGCTTTAAAAGTATTCTCATCATTTTACACTGTATAAAGTTATTTTAGTAAAGTACATTATTATAATTATCATTTGTTTGTAATGCTCCAACATATTAAGTTAAATTCAAGGCAAAAAAGAATAGCAATATTAACACATTGCATAGGATGGAGGGCTTTGTCTTTGAGCTTAGAATCCAGTGTCCATAGAGCTTTCCTCCAAAGCAACATACAAGATTGAAAACTCGCAAATTTAAAGGATTAAATTATTCAAACATTTTGGTGACAGATATAAAAATTCATATAAAACTTTAATTTTAGTTGTACTTATTTACAGCCTTATTAAATAGCGATTTGGCCAATTCTAAAGGGTTCTATATAAGCACAGAGCATATTTTTTTTACAGAAGTTTTTAGTTAGTGAAGATCTTGCTTTTGGATAGAAGCCCACTAACTAAAAACTTCTGTAAAAAAAATATGCTCTGTGCTTATATAGAGCCCTTTAGAATTGGCCAAATCACAATTTAATAAGGCTGTTAAAAAAATCCATTTGCTTATTAATTTATAAAACAACAGTTCATTGTTTAATGAAATAATCTAGAAATATTTCTTCATTCAATAACTAGAAATATATGTTTTCAAACTGTCCCGTGAAGGACAATATGGGACTGAGGCACAAAACTCCTATTGTCTCTTATGTAACATCACTATGAATACCTTTTTCTTTATATATTAGCAACATATTTATATCATATAGATAATTCAACTCTGTAAATTTCCAAGTTTTGACTGCATTATATATTCACATATAGGGTTCCAACATAAATATGATGTATTATCAACTTCATGAACATTATTTTTATTAATGTCCTACCCAATACACAGGCCATGGCTTTTACAACATCTACATTGAGAAATGTTGCAAGGCCATGTGCTCTTATCTCTGTCAACCCTTGGGCCTGTACTCACATTGGGGTTTTCACTACTATTCATTTGCAGAGTGTTGTGCATCATACCAGAGTGGATCATTCAGTGAGGGTGTAGGGTACATCCAGGGCCGGATCCACCATTTTGGGAGCCCCTGCAAGTGTACTTGGCCTAATGGGTAATCCGGCCATGGGTGCATCATCTGTGGGCGACAGAAGAAAGGTTGTCTAAAGATGATGCAGCCAGCCATGACTGAGGTTATGAAAACTGACTTAAGAGAAAGTCGGGCTCTAGCTATCCTACAGGAAATAGGAAATATGTGCTGTGTATGTGCTCTTAATTCTTATCTGATGGATTTTTCGGTATCGACCTTGGGTATTAACACTGGCTCTCCCTGTTACTGGCAAATGCCTCGACCCTCTGCCTTATCTCTAGCTTATCTTGCTGACAGCCACAAACTCCTGCTTGACCCTAATACCTGCCACCAGCTACTAACCTAAACTTGTAACTTACAGCCTCCTGGAGCCTTTAATCTGTCAAGGCCGCAAGACTTCCGATCTTGAAAATCGCTAATCGCTATTCAATTGCAAAAATCGCTTAACACTGCAGCCGCAATCAAGCTTGCAAAAGCCAAATGGTGGACCCAAGCTTACGGGTTCCAAATGGGACCTGCAAAGGGTTTACAGACTAGTTGGTAATACTGCAAATGACAATATAAAGACACCAATACACTTTAAAACATGGGGAAACAATGGAAGGCAATACATTTACTTGCACAACAACTCCCAGTTATCAAATATAGAAAAAACTAAAAAAAAAAATTCAAATAGGTTGTAATGGTCATGCATATGCCAATATGAAAAGCCATGCTGCAACATGCTGAAAGCTATTAAATACACACTACCTCATTAAATTGCAACACAAATACATGCAAATGGCTGACATATTATCCCTTTCACACTCACGGAGGCTCTAATGTGGACCCCAAAAATACAGATCAGGGGAATATTTGACAATGGGTTGTTCAGTGGATCTGTTGTGTCCGACTCTCTGTGACCCTATGGGCTGGTTTGCATGCCAAAGATACCGGAGTGGGTTGTCAGTTAATTCTCTAGTGGCCTGTGTCTGACCTCTCTGCTATGACCTGCCCAACTACAGTGGCCCTTCATGGTATAGCTCAAAGCTTCACTCAGGTACACAAGCCTCTTCACCACCAACACTTTGCAAACCACAAGGGCACCAGTGGAACAAATACCACAGTAATCTTCTCTAACCCATCAGGAAGGGCCGCATAGGATCAACAGCCAACTCACCTACATCAGGAGTAATCTCTGCTATGCCCATCCTGGAAAGTCCCACACCATTGATGGTGGCCATGTGCCATGATGTATACTCATTCCCATTTGGTGATCTCCCATTATGTTTTGCTATTCATCAATTCACATCATCACTTGTCATATTGCTATCAGGCCTTCATGGGAATGTTCATACTCCACAGTAACACTAATTGGACTTCCCATGTGTATTAACCCTTTATTATGATTATATCTGATATGTTATGATATGATATCTAATGCAACTATTACTATTGTAATTATTATTATGTCATGCATTAGACTGTTGCATAGTAACTTAGGCTCATTAGTTTACAAATATAGGAATGTGACACAAATGGGATGTATGTGGATTTCCCAAAACCCCAACCATTTACAACACACTGACACAGAATGGTATAACAAAGCTTTATTTCATACACAAAGCACAATCAGGAATGGACAAGACTGTGCATTAATATCATGGGTGTGTTGTTGGCGGATACCGGTAGGGCAAAAGGTTGTGCATGTTAACAAGGGGATACCTAAAGGGAGTAATGTCATAGTCTAGAATAAGCATGGTGCATAGCACCTACCAGGGTCGCATGTGGTCACTACACCACTGCAACCGGAATCTGATGAAATAAAGCATCATCACAAATCACTCAATGTAATTGGAGAAACCATTAATATGAATAGCACTTACAACTTGTCTAGATCTGCTCATTGAAGCAGATGAACATAATCATGGATAATGTCATAGAGATCTAATCCACACACAGTGTGCTGTCAGATATTAAGGAATAATCTGAAATTGATTAGCAGAATATGCGACACAGAAAGAGGAGGTGGAGGAACATGCCTTCGTGGTCGTGAGATTGGGCTATTAAGACCTACAGAGGCAAAAAGAAGATATCAATCAGAACACTATTTGGATTGACTTCAACACCTCATCTCAACAGCAATCCACATTGAACATCCATTACAGAAATATTCAACATAATCATACATGTACAAACTCTGTAGCCAGCCAATAGTATGTCAACATTAATACAAAATTATATTCAATGTGGAGTGTGGATGAGGAGGGCTTAGGGAAGTGGTTCTCAATCCTATCCTCAGGAGCCATCAGACAGGCCATGATTTATGGAAAACAATAAGTGAGGCAAATTGTATTCAACAGGTTGTGCTCTTTCTGAGCACTGGGCCCAAACCTTCTGGAACCACGAGCTTCCTCCCTCTACCACGGAAAGGAGGTGTTGGATCAAGTGATGCATGCAACTGTGGTGGCTGTGTAGCAGCTGTAATTGGCTTTAAGGGGTGAGATGAGGAAGCTGGAGGCTCTGGCTGCGGTGGCAGAGCCTGTGGAACTGAAGGCCGGGATGTCAGCACTTGGGCTTCAGCCAACTGCACCAGCCATGCCAAGTGATGTGTTTAAGCTTGTCTGTCACTATGAGCCATCTGCATGTACCTCTCCAATCCGAAGATTATGCCTCCTCACCTCACCATATATTGCTTGGATGCTTTCCGCCTGGCCAGTAGCAATTTCATTCTGTTGTGCCAGCTGAGCTGTCAGCTGTTGGACTGACCCATTCTCACGCTCATTAGCTAAGCAGATGTGCCAATATATTTCCCACATAGTGCCTGGTGCGGGACGTGAGTTCCGTCTCCAGATGATGGTGTACTCTGGATGTGCTGTGGTGAGGCCAAAAGTGTTGCCCGTTGTGTTGGTGTAGGGATAGGGATTGTGTTGGCAGTAGGGAATCTTTTGACAATGAAGAAGGTACCGGCACTGGAGATGGTGCTGTTGGCACTGGAGATGGTGCTGTAGGCACTGGCGTTGGTACCGGCAATGTAGATGTTGTTGCCCATGGTGATGGCCAACAGCTGGGAAAACAATGGCTGCGTTGTGGCCTGGTCAGGAGTGGGAGAGGATTGGGGTCCAGCACACGTATTGACTGGATGTCACCAGATGGCAGTAGTGGGCATTTTGAGAGTGGTGCCCATGAGCTCGACATCACTGCAGGTGGTTGGTAGCTCACTGAACCTCCAGTAATTTTGAAGGGCTGGAAACGTGCCCGTGATGTGTGTGAGGGCCCAGGGGGGGATTCCCACAATGGTTCTGCTGCTGATGGTCCAGCCCTTCTGTGATGGGCCCAGACCCTCAGATTCCTCCACCACAAACCTGCATTGGTGATAGTGGTGGCTCTGGTGGAGCCATTGCCTGTGTCTCTATGCCTCCTGGGTACTGAAATGGGAGGACAATAGTATTTGAATATTGATTCTCTAAACAATTGTTTGCTATGTGTTTCCTTATCCCTGACATCATGGTCACTTGTAATTGGCTGTGGTGATTGTTACCTGCAGATAAACATTGAGATTTATCATGAGCATTGTGGATCATGGCTTATATCAATATATATATAAATAGCTGGTGTGGTGTGCCTTCTGCAGTTCATTAGGACACATGCTCATCTGAATCTGCTGTGCAGTGTGTGAGACTGACCAATGCTCAGCAATGGGTATTAACATGCTTATGAGACATGATCCAGCATAGGCCAGTACATGACACACGCATGCAGTCCCTCAGAGTCTGTATCCGCATATGCTGCAGTGTGCACACCAATACATGTACTCTCTTTTGGATGTAAAATCATTGTGGATCTACAGCTGTACCTCATTTAATGCTGGGGATAGGTTCCAAGCAGTTGGAGTGTTAAGCAACACAGCTTTAAACGGTGCAGTGTAACAAAAGGAAGATAGGGGAACTCATTACAAAATATATACAATAGCAAGTGATATTTATACTGTTTTGTTTTATATTAACTTTGAATAAACAGCAAAGATAACAATAACACAAACTGCATTGGCGACTGCTATTCAGAATCGGTTTTTAATACAGGTATTGGACAGACATTTTCATTGATAACAATTATGATAATAATATGATAATAAAATAATATATAATAATATTTACATGGTTATTGCTGCCCATATATATGTAGTCATAACCAGAAATCTTACAGTGCTATTGTATGACACTTATGTGTGTGGGGTTCATGTGTGTGCATATAAGGGTGTGATGGTGCATATGAAACTCACTTTGCAGGGTTTCCTGATAGCCAGTGTCCAACTGTCCTGGAAGGCCTACAACTGCTGCTGGCTCCAAAGACTCCTTTATAGTCCGCTCCCATCCACAGTATGTGATGTTGAGTGGTGGGCCACCACCAATCCCACGGACTAGCCTCCGCTGCCATCTTCTTCTTCACCTTCATCATATCGATGTTTGACCAACCGGACATCCATGTTTGCAACCCCTAATGAAGCCACAGCTGCAGTCACCTCATTCCAGCCATGTGTCTTATCGGCATGCCTCACATCCCTACCACCATGGATGATGCTACGGCGGACTTGGACTACCCTGAGGAGGGTTTATGTCTCCTCTTCACTATAATTGTGGGCCCTCTGCTTTGGCACAACATGTTGTGTCTGTGGTTCCTGGCCTCCTTGTTCTCTCCCGGGGCCGGCCCCTCATCCCCACTACCTCCCCCCCTGGGATCAGGCCCCTGGCCCTCTGCTCCTACACCTTGTGTGCCTATAACTGGGGGCAGATCCCCCGCCCCTCCTGCTCTCCTCCAGCTGTACCTCCCCTCCATGACCTGCTGCCTCCTCTCCCTCTCTCCATACCTCTATCTCTCCTCTGGTGTTCCCCTCTCTTTCCTCACTCTCTATCTCTCTCTCAGCACTCTCTATCTCTCTCTAACACTCTCTATAGCACTGTCACCTGCTCTCTCTAACACTCTCTATTTCTCTCTCTGGCACTCTCACTCGCTCTCTATAACACTCTATATTTCTCTCTAACACTCTCTATATCTCTCTAACACTCTCTACCTCTCTCTCAGTCTCTGTCTATCTCTCTCTTTCTATCTCGCTCGAAAATCCACCAACGCCTAGACCTGTGTGTTGACTTTCTCAGCTACAGCTCAGTCACAGATTTAGAGTTTTTGCAGTCTTTTAAACCGGTTCCTGCAGTGTTGATTGGCATCCTCCGCTTCTACTGGTTAATTGACCTGGCATAAGCATTAATGGCGCCCTTGCTCAATTGAATAGCATCCTAATCGGAGATGAACGGGAGCCGGCAGCACACCCGCAGACAAACGACCTACATTGATCAAGTTGCGGGCTTGGAATTGAATGTTGCTCTGGGTTCTCAGTCACTTCCCTTATCAAGTCCCTATTTTCTGATAGCTCAGTTTAGGATGTGTGTTTGCGTTGTTCATTTCCGACTCTCCGTGACCTCATGGACCCCAACACACTATGCTTATCCACTTGGTATTCATGGCAGAGATACTGGGCTGGGTTGCCAGTTCCTTTGTCAGAGAGCCACAGCATTTCAAGGTGGTCTCACATTCAAGTACTGAACAGGCCCAACCCTGCATGGCTTCAGGGTGTGACCTCTTGGTTCTCTCACTGGAAAATAACCCAGGTTGCAGCAATGTAAACCTTTAATCCTAAACAGTTTAAGATGACAGCTTATCAAAGAAAAGCCTGGTGGTTCTCCATTCTTTCTATTTCTAATAATTGACTTTATTTTGGAAATATTAACTTTATACCCCTTAAAATATCAATGCTTTCCCAAACCTCTAATGTGCAGTCCCACAGGCACTCACCTTGTCCTGTTAGAATTGTGAGTTTATTCACAGGTGGATTTCTTCTTATATCATATAAAAAATGTAGCTGATCAGTGAACTCCACTCATGTTTTAGAGTGATCTCACATGAAAATTGGATGTGTCTGAGCTCAAGTTTGGTGTGGTAAAGCAAAGAGTGTGAAATGCATCAGATTAAAACATTTCAGTTTTTTTATTATAAGTTATATGTGCAAATTCCAGACATGTTTAGGCCACTTTAACATTATGGAGCAATTTGTGCACATAAATGACAAGTATTCTATATAAATGTTCAGAATAACAAAATGTTTAGAACAATCAAAGGGATGTGGTGGTAACTTTCTTAAGGCACATTATGAATATTAGCAGTTTCTGTTAACAAAATAAGTTAATATTTCTAATTAGTTTGTATATTTGCACATTTGAGTAATTGCACATTGGAAATGATATTGTTAAGTAAATGATGTAACTTATTTGCCTTAACACTATACAGACCCGTATTCAGATGTCGAAATCGCAATTACATGAGCCCGTAATGGAACAGTCATCAATACTAAGCACCTACCACTTTTAACCACAAAGCATATAAATAAACTTTCGTTGAAAAAAAACGTTGTGAATAAGCATTCTGTAAGCAACAGGTTCAATAAGTAACAACTGTTTACAATACTATGGTAAGATGGATATGGACTCTTAAGACTGGATTTGGGTCAGAACAGGAAAAGGTGAGAAAATATTCGTTGGAAGGCAAGCTAATACTTCCACAGAGACAGAATATGGTATTTACAGGTTTGAACAAGTACAAAGTATTCACCTTATCCTCTTTAAATGGACAGCTGCCGATCAGCATCATTCTGTTCACCAGGTGCTTTTCAAAAATGCCAGTAGATCAGAAAGCAATTATTATTCAGTCATACATTTCAGAAAGTGCAATTAATCATTGTTTACACTCACCAAAACGGCCATATCTTTCTAGGAAGAGAGAATATCTGAGTGATCTGCATGGCAGTGCTAGATGGATAGGTAACAGACTCTGGGCCATATTCTATTAGCTCCTTGCATATGCCTCAAACTCACAAATTTGTCTGCAGGTGTTTTTTTCATAAATGTTTAGATGTATTCTATTGACTCCAGCTCACAAATTCTGACCGCAAGGCTGAACTAGTATAGCCTGCCTTTTTATGTTTAATTTTAGGGGACGTGATCATATGATCTGACAATATTTAAGCAAGCCCGTAATTTACGTCTTAAACACTCGCAATACTTCTTAGACACAGCCAGTAGTAAATCAGACAGTCATCATGACGTCAGTAAAACATGGAATTTATACTTAAACTTTACTTAGAGACTACAAGTTAATTAACAAGTAAATTTAGAGATCAGACTCGCAATCCAGCAATGTAGTTATTAATGCAACTGTTCTAGTCCATGCGGGTTCCATGATATGTATTAACCCCTTAAGTCTGGGGATCCATTTCAAACATTTTTTTTTTCAGAAACATGATTCTTTTTTCATTTGCGAGTTTGAAAATATTTGCGAATTAACAGCCTTATTAAATTGCGATTCGGCCAATTGAAAAGGGCTCTATGTAAGCACACAGCATATTTTATTTACAGAAGTTTTTAGTTAGTGAACATCTATCCAAAAGCAAGGTCTTCACTAACTAAGAACTTCTGTAAAAAATATGCTCTGTGCTTATATAGAGCCCTTTAGAATTGGCCGAATCGCAATTTAATAAAGCTGTAGAGCTGTAAGGTTTAATACAATATCAATATTGTGTAACCTTAATTGGTTAGGACTCGTAATTCTTGATCTGTGCTAAAACCAATGGAGTTCTAAGGCCGGTTTTGCATCTTTGGCTGGCCCGTAGTGATTGTAGGTGGGTAGCTTGTAATCGGAATATGCGTAACTAATAGAAACTGTGGCAATTTTAAGAGTGGTTTTAAGTGTATATAATTTAACAAATTGGGCAACAGAATATCTTACAAACTGTTGTCAGTGATTACATGTTATTTTGTTGTTTAGTCGTTCAGTCGTGTCTGACTCATAGTGACCCTATGGACCGCAGCACGCCAGGTACATCTGTCAGTCACCACTTCTATGAGCTTGATTAAGTTCATGCTCATCGCTTCAATTATCTCATCTATCCATCTTCGCCTAGATCGTCCCCTTCTTCGTGTGCCTTCAATCTTTCCAAGCATTAGAGTGTTTTCTAGGGAATCCTGTCTTCTCATGGTATGGCCAAAATATTTGCACTTTAGCCTTATAATCATAGCTTCCAGTGAAAATGTTGTCTGGCTTTCCTGAAGTACAGATTTATTGGATCTTTTCGTAGTCCAAGGGACTCCAAGCAGTTTCCGCCAACACCAAAATTTAAAGGCATCAATTCTACGGCTCTCAGACTTCTTTATGGTCCAGCTCTCACATCCATATGATACTACTGGGAATACCATAGTTCTAACTATGCAGACCTTTGTTGATAGTGTAATGTCTTTACTTTTTACTAGCTTGCCCGGAATTGCCAGGGCTTTCCTCCTCAGAAGTAAACGTCTTTTAATTTAATGGCTACAGTCACCATCTGAAGAGATCTTGGATCCCAGGAAAATAAAATAAATAAAATCTTTCACTGCCACCACTTCTTCCCCATCTATTTTCCAGGAACTGATATTGCTATTTGTCATGATCTTTGTCTTTTGCACTTTCTTCTTTTACCTGCATTAATAGGTCAGAGTAGTATTATCTGTGTATCTGAGATGGTTGATGTTTCTTCCAGCAATACTGATTCCGGCTTTGGACTCATCCAGCCCTGCCTTACACATTATGTATTCTGCATATAAGTTGAATGAATAAGGTGACAATATACAACTTTGTTGAATTCCTTTTCATATCTTGAACCATTCTGTTGTCCCATGTTCAGTTCTGACCGTGGCTTCTTTGCCCAGATACAAATTCCTGAGGAGGTGGTGAGATTATCTGGTACTTCCATCTCCTTAAGAACTTGCCACATTTTGTTGTGTTCCACACAGTCAAAGGCTTTAGAATAGTCTATGAAGAAGTAGCAAATGTCTTTCTGGAACTCTCTTGCTTTCTCTATTATCGGACATATAATTGGACATTAGCAATTTGATCTCTTGTGCCGCTTCTTCTGCAGAACCTGGCTTGCACATCTGGTAGTTCCTGGTCCATATAGCTTGTAGAATCTTAAGCATTACCTTGCTGGCATGTGTAATGAGTGCAATTGTTTGATAATTGGAGCACTCTTTGGCACTGCCTTTTTTTGGGATTGGCACGTAGTCTGACCTTTTCCAGTCTATTGGCCACTGTTTTCCAAATTTGTTGGTATTAGGCAAGCAGCACTTTCCCAGCATCTTCCTGTAAAATTTTGAAAAGTTCAATTGGGATTCCATCAACTCATGCATCCTTGTTATTAGCAAGCCATCCTAGGGCCCATCTCATTCACTCTCCAAGATGTCTGGCTCCAGCTTATTGGACAAACTATTGAGGTAATCACTGCTGTAAAGATCCTTCCATTTTATAGAACTTCAGCGTATTCCTGACACCTCTTTTTTATCTGATCTGCTTCTGTTAAGTTCCTACCATTTTAGGGGTTTTATCACGCCCACTTTGGCATGAAAAGTTCCTTTGAGATCCCCACTTTTCTTGAAGAGATCTCTCGACTTTCCTATTCTGTTATCTTCTTCTATCTCTTTACATCGCTCATTGTAGAATGTCTCGTCTCTTCCTGCTATCCTCTGGAATTCTGCATTCAGTTGGACAAATCTTTTCCTATCACCACCACCTTTCACTTTCCTTCTATCCTGGGCTATTTCCAAAGCCTCATCAGATAGTCTGTTTGCCTTCTTAGTTTTCTTTATTTTGGGGATATTCTTTGTTGCTGTTTCCTGGATAATATTGCAAACTTCGGTCCAGAGTTCTTCAGGCATTCTATCTTCCATGTCTAGTCCCTTAAATATATACTTTACTTCCAATGCATATTCACAATGGATATTATTTATTTTGTACCTGCTTGGTCTGAGGATTTTTCCTCTTTTCTTCAGTTTAATTTTGAACTTTGCAATAAGAAGCACATGGTCTGAGCCGCAGTCAGCTCCAGGTCTTCTTTTTGCTGACTGTATAGAGCTCCTCCATCTTTGGCTACAAAGTATATAGTCAATCTGATTTCTAAGTTGTCCAACTGGAGATGTCCATGTATAGAGTCGTCTTGGAGGCTGTTGGAAGAGGATGTTTGCTATGACCAGAGAATTATCTTGATAGAATTCTACTAATCTCTCACCTGCTTCATTCTTTACTCCAAGGCCAAACCTGCTAGTTATTCCAGGTGTCCTTTGGTTCCCTACCTTAGCATTCCAATCTCCTAGGATGACAGTAACATCTTTACTTGGTGTTATATCTATGGCGTGTTGAAGAGCTTCATAGGACTGGACAACTTCAGACTCTTCAGCATCCATGGTTGGAGCATAGACTTGGATCACTGTGATGCTAAATGGCTTGCCTTGAGTTTGAATTTAAATAATTCTGTCATTTATTGGGTTGTAACCGAGCACTGCTTTGGCCACCCTTTGATTGACCATTTCTCCTGCAGGATTCTTGATCACAGTATAATATTTGGTAGTTGTCTGATGTGAAATGTCCCATTCCAGTCCATTTAAGCTCACCAATTCCCAGGATATCAATGTTTAACCTTGTCATCTCATGTTTGACCAAGTCCCGTTTGCTTGTTTCATAGTTCTAACATTCCAGGTTCCTATGCTGAATTGTTCTTTGCAGCATTGGATTTTCCTTTCCCCTCCAGACACATCCGCAGCTGAGTGTCCTTTCAGCTTTGGCCCAAGCACTTAATTAGATCTGGTGCTACTCGTACTCGCCCTCTGCTCTTCCTCAGTAATGTGGTAGGCACCGTCTGACCTGAGGGGCTCATCTTCCAGAGCCATATCTTAGCAAAATTACTGGAGTGGGTTGACAGTTCCTTCTCCAGTGGACTGTGATTTGTCTGATCTCTCTGCTATGACCTGCCCATCTTGGGTGACCTTTCATGGTATAGCTCACAGCTTCATTGAGGTACACAAGCCCGTTCATCATGACAAGGTAGCAATCCAGAAGGGGTTACATGTTATACTTAGTCTAAATAAATTGACCATGATACTAGCCATAACTATTATATACTTACATGTAGTAGACTGAAAAACAACCATAATGGATAAAACAAAGGCCCCTATTCAGGTGAGCAATTGTTGGTCACTGGAGCCCATAATGTAGCCCGTAAAATAATTTGCTATTCAATTGGTGTCTTTTAGCTACCCACAAACAATTTGCAGGTTAGAGGCTGAAAATCCCTGCTGTTGTTAAATTTGTAACTCTGACCCAGCTAAGCCTTTGATCTTTCAAGCCCGTAAATGTTACAATTGTAAATCACTATTCAATTGCTACAATTCCTCAAGCCCACAATTGTTTTCACACCTGTAAATGGCACATGTAGAAGAAATCCTATGAGTACTAGATAGGACCTGCAATGGTGTTAAACACCTGATCGTAGCACTGTAAATGCAAATATCAAATCAATACAGCACTTTAAAAGACAGGGAGAGTGATGAATGACATTAGAATTGATTAAATTGAGATTTGGTCAATTGAATAGGGCTCTATATAAGCACACAGCATTTTTTTTTTTACAGAAGTTTTTAGTTAGTGGACTTCTATCCAAAAGCAAGGTCTTCACTGACTAAAAACTTCTGTAAACAAAAATACTATGTGCTTATATAGAGCTCTTTTCAATTGGCCGAATCGCAATTTAATAAGGCTGCAAATCTGCAAAAACAAAATATTTTTTTTAAGTTATATTTCCGTCCATATGGATCTCGGGACTCAAGAAGTTTATACATATCAGGCCACCCACATGGACTAGAGCATTTTCTTCATTATTTTTTTATATTTTGTACATTGCCAGATTGCAAGTCCGATCGCATATCGGACGTCTAAACGCTAATTGACCTCCATGTTTTACTAACGCAATGATGACAGTCTCATTTACTATTGGCTGTTTCTAAATAGGTAGTTACGGCCTTTGATCACGATCATGCTCTGAAATGCTATCTAAGGGGGCTTGGTTTACTGTTTAGGCTTTCGGCCAGGTATCTGAGGGCTTGATCAATTTAATCGCTCTGTTGCAAATTTCAATTAAATAGGGGCCAAAGTATTCACCCTATTATTATTTATGCATTTGGATCATATCTTCCAGTGAACAGTTTGCCTTCTTAGTTTTCTTTCTTTTGGGTATATTCTTTGTTGCTGTTCGTGGATAATGTTGCACTCTTCTGTCCAGAGTTCTTTAGGCAGTCTATCTTCCATATCTAGTCTCTTAAATGTATTCTTTATTTACACTGCATATTCACAAGGGATACTATTTATTTTGTATCTGCTTGGTGTCACAACTCAGATTTGAGGGGCTCAGTACACCCCTAATTCTCATACTGTAGCTTATAGGAGCAATCTACAGGTTGTGACTTTATGCTCATCTCAGCACACCAACAATTTAGATCTGGACATCAGTCGTGGAGCCGCAGAGAAATCAGGCCACATCGTTATTTAGTGTATTGAAGAGTGAACGCTTCTTTATTGCTACATAGATATTTTAAACTTTACTAAATAAACCATCCCCTAGTTCTAGCCCATCCTCTTGGGCCAGAGAGGTTGGCTTCATCTCCCCACAGACAAATTCTTCTCTGAGGGGTCGGAATTTTTAGTGTGACCTCCTCACCCCACCACTAGCCACAACCCTCCTCCCATCCCAGATACCAGAGCTTATGGGTATCTGTTTAGGCCACTTATATACCAGGCCTATAAGGGGGCAGTGGGCATTAAACCTCCTGGTCAGAGGCAAGATGCCTGGCAACTAATCCTATGTGGTTTTACAATACACTTCCGTTCATATGTACTATTGGGGGATGGAGACAACCAACATACCTCAAAAACTACTATAATAGAAAACACATGCACAAATGTAATAAGCAACAAAATATTCTCATTAGTTGCTGTTAACATAAAATTGAAAGTCCATTTTGATAGCCTTTATGTTATCAATGAGATGTTTAAGAGTCCCAGATAACAGTGGTACTTGTTTGGTTGCAGGGGAGCCCCAACAACAGTCATAACACTTGGTCTTGATGATTTTCCCTCTTTTTGTTTTTGCTGTCTGTATAGAGTTCCTGCATCTTTGACTACAAGTTATATATTCAATCTGATTTCCAAATTGTCCATCTTATGATGTCTTTGTGTAGAATCATCTCAGAGGCTTTTGGAGGAGGGTGTTTACTATGACCAGCGAATTAAACTAATCTCTGACCTGCTTCATTTGTACTCCAAGGCCACGCTTGCCAGTTATTCCAGGTATCTGTTGTTTCCCTACTTTAGTTTTCAAAACTCTTTTGATGATAGTAACATCTTTTCTTGGTGTTATATCCATTATGTGTTGAATATCTTTGTAGAACTGGACAACTTCAGACAACTTCAGGTGTTCAGGTGCAAGAGGGTAAACTTCAAAATGTCACTCAGAGTGTATGTGAGGAAATTGCTCCATTGTCTTGTCTTACTTGTTTTATCAATATAAAGAGTTAGTACTACCAACCTCTCTAATATTAATATGAGCCATGTATGAGATTGCATTAGATAATTGTGTAAACATATGACATTGTTTATGAATATATGGTATATGTGTGAAATGTGTTATATGATATACATTTTTGTGTTTATATAAGTTAAGGTCAAATTAGCAAAAACCTCTAAATCAATTTTAAATACATTGAAACAGTGCAGTACCAGGAAGTGGCAGAGCTAGTAAATGGAGGACCCTGGTGCACAAGGGGCTCCTTCCTTTAAACATCTCTAGACAAGTTAGGTGAGTGTAAGGGTGAATAAAAAAGATAAAAAAATATGGCTAGATCATCCAGAGGGTGATTAGATAATATTTCTATAAAAATAATTAATAAGTAAATAAAGAGTCCCCCTTTACACCAGCTGCTATCAATAGCAGAGGACACCTATGATTTTCTGCACCCCTCTGCTTTGTACTGTTGCACCTGTGTGCCAGGCGCTATAATAAATAAACTTTAGCTCCGTAATGAAAACTACAAGTATGAAAGATAGATAGCTAGATCAATCGATAGATAGATAGATAGATGGATAGATGGATAGTGGTATGGTTTGAGTGAGAGGTAGCATGATATTACGTGGAAGGAAGATGTATAGTTCTTTAAGGACCTTCAAGGGAGGGGAGAGCATAACAATATGGACCCAGTCCCAGGTCATAGTCACCTCATAAATTCTAAGCAAATGACAGTTGCTGCTCCTGCAGGAGAGATTATAAATATATATTTTATATATTGATATCTTGTCTGGAATGATAAAGTGCGATAATTTAGTATAATACTCAAAAAAATGATCTTTGTTTATTTTTTAGGCCTAGGTGTTATTACTTAAGTGCGTACCAAAATATTGTCCTGTGGATTCTATTTAGGAATCCTTGAACAACCAACCAAGGTTGTACAGAAACACCTTTTATGCAGCCTTTATTTTAATTATTATTGCCACATACTAATTTTAAAAAATTCAATCTTTATTTGTACATTTAAAATGTTGTTAAAAATGCAACGATTAAAAAAATCATGTTAAACCCAAGGGGCCTCATTCTATTATCGGCCGCAGCCGCTGCGGGGCCGCAAGGACCGGCCGCAAGCTATTCTGCTATTCTATTCCCTTACGGCCGGGGACTCCGGCAGGCTTGCGGCCGGTGCCTTGCTATCTCTTGCGGCCGATCGCGCCGGAGGAAAGCCTTTGATCTAAAACGGCCGCTAGAGATTTGCAATTCAATTGCTCCGGGAAACCTCTCTGCAAGGCTAAAAGCGAGCCGCAGTTACTTGCAGGAAAAAGGTCTCGCTAGCACCAATTAAGCACATAAAATAGCTCAAATAAAGCCATCCTGCACTTTGAGAAGACTATAAAGGGATTTTAGGTGTTAGAAAAAATAGCACATAATTATCCTGTACTCAAATCCGTAAAATATTTTATTTTTAATATCCGTAAAATATACATGTAAAAAGTCCAGAGTGCTTGGAGCACCTCAGACACACCCCCGCCGCAGCCGGCAAATAAACAGTTAATTTGAACTCGGGTTTGGGCAGATGTGCAAGCTTGAGAGTGGGTTCCTTTTATTCCTCATGTCCCCCAATATGATCCCTAGCATTTACAGAGCTGTACAGTGCAGGCTTGAATTTATTTTTGAGTTTTTATATTTCACAGTTTACGGCCGGTTCCAAGATATGCGGCCGGCCGTAAGGGGAGATCCTTGCGGGGCCGTATAATAGAATCGCGAGTTAACTGAACCCTCGCAAGGAATCGCAGCCTTACGGCCGATTTACGGCCGATAATAGAATGAGGCCCAAGGTGTTTAATCCTTTGGGTTTTTTGACGTCCAGCAAATTATTAGAGGTTTATTAAAGTTTTATTTTTGTTATTATTATATTCTTTGCTTTGATCACAGCTTTTTTATTTAATTACTTTATTATGCTCAAGTCAATAAAAGATTTGGTTTTTAAATTCAATTGTATTTGTGTAATTTTGGTTATGTTTCCTTAGTCAAATCCTTATCAGGTACCCTGGATTTTAATTTACATAAGATTACATTATTTACATAAGATTAAGATAAGGTTTTATAATCCTTTTGTCTGTTGGGTGCCCCTGATGAGTAAGAGACTGATAGAGCCTCACGAAACGCGCGTCGGGAGATTGTGACATCATCAGTAAGCGCGATCACAGCGCAGACCACGCCAATATAGCGTGGAGCATGATAGATACAGCTCTAAAGCTCCAGGTCCACTACTAACTTAAAAGAAAGATAGAAAGCCAAATCCTTCACCACAAAGTCTCAATATAGTAACAATAGAGTAATATACAAGAATAAGGAAATAGAAAAGAAAGAAAAAGGAAAAAGGAGTAAAAGCATAATTAAAGCAAAAAAACGGAAGAAAAAGGAGGACACAACCTCCTTCTAAAAAACAATAGACAGAAGCATTAAGGTAATATATAGTTTAAGAAACAGCATAATCAGGAGTGTATACATTTTTAAAAATAGCACAGCATTAGCACTATAAATGAATAAGGTAAAGTAGTGACTGTGATAGACTAACAGTCACGAGGTAAAAGGGTAATATAAGAGGAAATAAGCACTAAGTCAAATAGCACAAGCACTTTAAGATAAGAATTTTTGAATAACACAACTTGAATTATAATGCACTTTAAGTAATAGAACTCTGAATTAACATAAATCAACAGGATAAAAGATTAACACAAAAGAAATGCAAAGGCACTTAAAACATATACTCCAGAGAAGTGCTGTATGAATAAACAAAACTATACAACAGACAAAAGGATTATAAAACCTTATCTTAATCTTATGTAAATAATGTAATCTTATGTAAATTAAAATCCAGGGTACCTGATAAGGATTTGACTAAGGAAACATAACCAAAATTACACAAATACAATTGAATTTAAAAACCAAATCTTTTATTGACTTGAGCATAATAAAGTAATTAAATAAAAAAGCTGTGATCAAAGCAAAGAATATAATAATAACAAAAATAAAACTTTAATAAACCTCTAATAATTTGCTGGACGTCAAAAAACCCAAAGGATTAAACACCTTGGGTTTAACATGATTTTTTTAATCGTTGCATTTTTAACAACATTTTAAATGTACAAATAAAGATTGAATTTTTTAAAATTAGTATGTGGCAATAATAATTAAAATAAAGGCTGCATAAAAGGTGTTTCTGTACAACCTTGGTTGGTTGTTCAAGGATTCCTAAATAAAATCCACAGGACAATATTTTGGTACGCGATAATTTAGTAACAGACAGTTTGCCTGTGCGCTTCTTTGTAAAAAATAAATCACATATATAGTTGTCAGCAGCCGGGCTTGCCAAAACCCGTTGGTAACGCAACGGGGAAACTGCGGGCTCGTGAAGCAAACCCGCAGGAACTGCGGCCCTCACAAAGCAAGGGCCGCGGTTGCACCCAGGCAAGGAGTGCCAAAGACACTGCTTGCGCTGGTCGAGATGAGCGCCATAGGCGCTCATCACTACGACCCCGTAGTATTTAGGCAGGGAGCTCCAAAGGCGCTCCCTGCGCTGGTGGAGATAAAAGCCGTAGGCGCTCATTCCTACGACCCTGCAACACTTTACCATCATACCTACGACCCGCGGGACTACACATGAACAAAACACTCTTCACATTGAGAGACCCGTAGCACTTTGAAAACATTTAGTAAAAAAATACTGCCTGTAACACTTACAAAAGGAAACCGCGACTTGAATAAAACAAAATACGAGCCGCAAAAAAACAAAAACAACACTAAATACAAACAAAAATAAAATAAAAACATCACACACAGCAAGGGGGACACCCAGGACGTTTGCAAGTCATCTTACACGTCAATTTAACTCCAATATTCAAAGTTTAGCCACTCGAAAACTCCCTAAGCGAGAGAAAAAATGGTCGCCGAAAAAAAATGAAACCCCTAAAGCCACAAAACACCACCAAGCACATACGACTTTTATAAAAAGCCGTACGGGGTACAACATACACTATTACCAAGGACGCTAAATCCTCCATACTTGCGTACACATGCGCCGCCATTTTACAACACTAACAATTACACAATGCAGAAATACACAGCTACCCTAACAGCTTCCCCTTGCGCACGCAGCCTCTTTACACTACACACTTCACACATTGCTCACACTTACACCTCAGCTCAACAACACTGCAAATCAAAAAAAATTGACGGGCAATTTGCTAGTAACTAAATAAAAGAAAGGAGCTGGTATGAAAAAAAGTTCTGTTCAAAGACCCGCCCAGCCCATAGGCTGCTACCTTGTTGACCTAGGCAGAAATCCGGCCACAAAGGTGAGTAACATGGAATATGCTCACTTTGGAGAGCAAGCGGTTATGGGATTGTAACTAGTCATTTTATCCTACAAAACATGCTCCAGGTTAACCATCCCGCCTAATGAATGTTACCTCAGTTGAAACTTTTGTTTTTTTCGAGAGAGAGAGAGAGGTAGAGGGGGGGTACACCAGGTGTCATTAATGAGGTAGACTGTGTTTTTAAATTATATATTCTGTTTAAAGCTTTGCTGTGCTGTTTTTTGTATATGTATTTTTAATGTTAATTAATAGTGAGCTAATAAGTATATTTAACAGGAAAAGTCTGTATACTGGCCCTTCAAATCTACTAATTTCACTATTGATTTTATCTGTCCATTAAAGGGTACTGATGTCCTTTCTATGAACTCTTAGAAGCTTCCTACCAGTAAGTCAAAGGGTTTGTAACCAGCTTAATTAAAATAACTGACTCATAGCTCTGATGATCTCTACCACTTTGACACATGAATTAGGCCCTTTCTTCAAACATACAAGCTTTTCTCATGTGTCATGACTTAATGTATGGAAAGTGCTTAAATATCCATAACAGTAAATATAGGGTCATCCAGGAAAGGTATTTTGAGACCCATTCATACTCATGTCCTGCTCCCAAATGAAATTGTTAAATATCACGCCTTTGCACAATGTAACTGCATACTTAAAGGGATAGGATAGTGGTGGTGGCAGCATCATGCTTTGTGGCTGTTTTTCTTCAGCTGGAACTGGGACCTTATTTAAGATAGAGGGAATTATGAACAGTTCCAAATACCAGTCAATATTGGCACAAAACCTTCAGGCTTCTGCTAGAAAGCTGAACATGAAGAGGAACTCCATCTTTCAGCATGACAACGACCCAAAGCATACAACCAAATCAACAAAGGAATGCCTTCACCAGAATAAGATTAAAGTTTGGAATTTCCCAGCCAGAGCCCAGACCTGAATCTGATTGAAAATCTGTGGGGTGATCTGAAGAGGGCTGTGCACATGAGATGCCCTCGCAATCTGACAGATTTGGAGTGTTTTGGCAAAGAAGAGTGGGCAAATCTTGCCAAGTCAAAATGTGCCATGCTGATAGACTCATACCCAAAAAGACTGAGTGCTGTAATAAAATCAAAAGGTGCTACAACAAAGTATTAGTTTAAGGGTGTGCAGACTTATGCAACCAAATTATTTTTCTTTTCTTTTTTCTTCCCTCCACCTAAAAGATTTCAGTTTGTTTTTCAATTGAGTTGTACAGTTTATAGGTCACATGAAAGATGGAAAAAGTTCTAAAATGATTTATCTTTGTCTCATTTTTTACAGCACAGAAACCTGACATTTTAACAGGGGTGGGTAGCCTTTTTATATCCACTGTATATATATATATATATATATATATAAATATATATATATATATATATATATATGTGTGTGTGTGTGATACTGTATCTCACATACTGTATGTGATACAGTGTGAGAGATACAGTACGAGAGATACAGTACGAGAGATTCAGTATGTGATACAGTATATGTGATATAGTATGTTCTCCCTCCTTATCTCCCTCTAACTCTCCTTCTCTCTCTTTCACATTCTTCCTCCTTCCCTCACTCTCTCCCCTTTGCTCTCTCTCTTTCATTTTCTCTCCTCTTCTCTCTCTCTCTCTCCTTCTCCCTCCTTTCCTCTCTCTCCTTTTCTCTCTCTATGTCCCTCCTTCACTTTCCTCTCTCCCTCCTTCTCTCTCCCTCATTCACACTCTTCTCTCTCTCCTTCATGCACTCTCTATCTCTGTCTCTCTCCCCCCTCTCTCTGCACTGTCTCTCTTACCTCCATGCTGCTTCTCATGTCCCCGTGTGGTGGCTCCTCCTCCATCCGGCTCATCCTCTTCCCTGCAGGGATCCATGCAGGCAGAGCAGGACAGCTGGAGGCAGAGAGGCACAGGGGAGAGCAAGGGGCTGGAGAGGTGGCCTTAGGGAAAGGGCCAGGAGGGCCATGGGCAGGTGAGGTAGGGGTGTCACATGAGCACTCTGCCTGTCAGTACTGCGGTGGGGAAGTATTTGATTGGATGATACTTCCCCATGAAGAAGGATGAGAGACAGCTTATGGGCGTGGAGCCCGGGGACATACTCAAATATGTAAACAACGAAAAATAATAATACAGTGAAAAGCAGAGAAAGCAAAAGCACAACACATACAGACATTTTTTTTTTTTTACATTGAAACATAACTTGCTCTGCCAGATGCAGCAGAGCAAGTTTTATGAGCTTACTATCCCTTTAACGTAATGTCCAGTATGTTCCCATCTTGTCTGATTTTTTGATTGACTAATTGAAACTGAATTTAAAATGTTTGTCAAAGGACTTTTTTGCATAGAAAAGATTGTCATAGGGCCCCGATTCAAATGCAATTTGCAACAGTTGCAGAGCAATTCAATTGATCAAGCCCGCAACTACAGGGCCGAAAGACTAAACCGTAAACCATGCAACCGTAAGTAGCATTTCAGAGCATGATCATTATCAATAAAGCAAGGCCGTAACTACCGATTTACAAATGAATGAAGAAAATGTTCTAGTCCATGTGGGTGTCCTGATATGTATTAACTCCTTGATTCCCGGGAACAATATAACATGGAAATTAAACGTTAAAAAATATATTTTGGATTGCAGATTTGTGAGCTTGGAACTGTTGTTCAATTAATTATAATGTCTTTCATCGCTCTCCCAGTATTTTAAAGTGTTGTATTGATTTTTTATTTGCATTTACAGTGCTACGAGGTGTTTAACCGCTTGTGAGTCCTATCTGGTACTAGTAGGATTTTCTTCTACATTTGCCATTTATGGGTGTGAAAACATTTGCGGGCTTGAGTAGTTGTAGCAATTGAATAACAGTTTGTGATTGTAACATTTACGGGCTTGAAAGATCAAAGGCTTAGATGGGTTGGAGTTACAATTTTGACAACCGCAGGGATTTTCGAGAGCTAAAAGACGCCAATTGAATAGCAAATTAGTTTACGGGCTACATTACGGGCTCCATTAACTAACAAGTGCTCAATTGAATAGGGGCCCAAGTTATGTGATTGCGAGATATTAAAGTAGATCTAGAAATGGCACACTGGGTCTAGCTATTCTCATTTCCCTTCAGATTATCTGGAGCATATACTGCTTGCCATAAAAAATTGCCATCATTTTGAATGGAGAAGTGGCCAGACAAACACAACTCAGTGAATTGCTATCAATTGATAAGACTTCCTCTAGATCAGGAGCAGTAAACACCTACATTTTCATCTGACCATTTTTGTGTATTTATTTTTAAAACACATATGTCAAATATGTGATAGAAACAGTGGTAGTTCCTTGCCCATTTGTACACTGTAACATCTGAGTACTACAACATGCTGTTTATTAAATGCAATTACCCCTTAACATAGTACCCAACACACCCTGCATGTTTTACTACATTTCTAACATCTCTTGTTAAACATTATGACCCTCATTCAATTGAGCCTTTCGGGAGATCCGAGCTTGCAAATGGAGCCCGTAACTTATTTTGCTATTCAATTTGCTTCCGTTTCAAGGCTCCAAACGAGTTATGGGCTCCGGGCTGTGATTCATTGTGATCCATTGCGATTGTTCAAATCCCAAGTTAATGGCCCTCCAAGCCTTTGATCTTTCACAGGCGCAAGACTTCCGAACGCTAAAATCACAAATCGCTATTCAATTGCTCAGATTCCCTCTCGCTAAGCACTCCGTCAAGCCCGCAAATGGCAAAAATCGAACCACACATTACTGGTGCCAAGGAGGTCTCGCAAAGGGCTTAATGACATGTACAGAGAAGGAAAAGTGATGTTAGGTCGTAGAATTAATCGCACACCATTCTCAAGCTCGCAAATCGGCCCAAAAAAATACTTAATTTCATGTTTAATTTCTGTGTTATATCGATACTGGCAATCAATGTGTTAATACATATAAAGGAACTCGCATGTAATAGAAAATCATATTTATGGTTTTATCAGTATTGAATTATATCTGGAATGTGGGTCCGATCGTAACTCATAATTCAAGCCCGTAGGACTTTGAAATCCAACCTCCATTTTTCATTGAAGTCCTACAGGCTTGAACATGATCGCTGATGCAAGGACGTAACTCATGGTTAGAAGCAGCCAATGGAATGTGGGTCCGAACGTGACTCGTGGTTCAAGCCCGTTGGACTTCAATAAAAAATGGAGGCTGGATTTCAAAGTCATATGGGCTTGAACCACGAGTCACGATCGGACTCACATTACATTGGCTGTTTCGTACCGCGAGTTACGGACTTGTGTCAGCGATCATGTTCAAGCCCGCAAATGCTACTTTTGATGCTACTTTTGCAATGTGCGATATGGGGCCGGGACTTGCAGCCCCGGCCAATTGACTAGCACATTAACTTGTGGCCACTGCGGGCTCGCACCAGGCCCGCAGACGTAAGTCCTACTCTGATCTAGTTGCGGTCGGAGAATTGAATGAGGCTCTATGTATATCAGTCAGATGACGAATACCACTAAATCAGAGGTAATTTTGAGAGACAAAATGTAAAAGTTATCAGTGGAACAGCCTGCTGGATTGAGCTTGTAGCAGGATCCTCAGGGGTGTGTTTCTGCCAAGGCCCATGTGTCCCAGGCTTAGGGCAGCACATTTTCAAAGGGCAGCAGACTGGCTGTAAATGCAGTGCAGTACATTGAAATATGTTTGCATATGCACATAAATGCTTGTGATATTTTTGTCTGCAAGTGTACCTGTGTATATATTATAGTTTATTTGTAATGATTGATCAAAACAATATTAACAAACTGCAAAAAATCTTTGAGCTTAGAATCTACAGTCCAAAGTGCATTCCCAAAGCACCATGCAAGATTGAAAACTTGCATACTTAGAGCCTCATTCAATTGAGCTTTCGGGAGATCTGGGCTTTGGAAATGTAGCCCGCAAGTTATTTTGCTATTCAATTGGCGTCTTTTTTGCGGGCTACGGTCGAGTTACGGGCTCCGGCCTCAAGAGCTCTGAATGCTAAAATCGTGAATCGCTATTTAATTACTCTGATTCCCCTTCGCTAACCAACCCGTCAAGCCCGCAAATGGCAAAAATCTAACCACAAGTTACTGGTACCAAGGAGGACTCGCAAAGTGCTTAATGACATGTCCGGAGCACTTTATATGCACATATACACACTTGTTGTTGTTTAGTTGGTAATTCCCATCCGACTCTCAGTGACTCTATGGACCACAGCATGCCAGGTGCATCTCTCAGTCACTGCCCCTCTGAGCTCCATAAAGTTCATGTTAATTGCTTCAGTGACCTCATCTATCCATCTCTGCTTCTGCTATCCCCTTCTTGTGCCTTCAATTTTTCCAGGAATCCTGCTGTCTCATAATATATATTTGAGCTTCAGCCTCATGATCATACTTTCTAATGAACAGTTTGACTCTAAGCAGTCTTCTCCCACACCACAATTCAAATGCGTCAATTGTACAGCGCTCAGATTTCTTTATGGTCCAGCTCTCACTTATGTTACTACTGGGAATACCATAGTTCGAACTATGCAAGTCTTTGTTGATAGTTTAATAGCTTTCCTCCCCAGAAGTAAAGGTCTTTTAATTTCATGACTACAGTCACCATCTGCAGAGATCTTGGATCAAAGGAAAATAAAATCTGTCACTGCCTCCACTTCTTCCCCGTCTATTTGCCAGGAAGTGAGATTGCCACCGTTTGCCATGATCTTCATCTTTTTAATGTTGAGCAGAAGGCCAACTTTTGCACTCTCTTCTTTTACCCTCATCAATAAGTCCTTTAGTTCCTCCTCACTTTCAGTCATCAGAGTAGTATCATCGGCGTATCTGAGGTTGTTGATATTCCTTCCAGCAATATTGATTACGGCTTTGGATTCATCCAGTACAGCCTTATACGTGACGTATTCTGCATATAAGTTGAATAATTTTCCAATTTTCCGATTTTGAACCATTCTGTTGTCCCATGTTTGGTTTTGACCGTGGCTTCTTGGTCGACATACAGATTGTTTAGGGGGAGGATGAGATGATCTGGTACTCCCATCTCTTTAGGGACATGCCACATTTTGTTGTGATCCACACAGTCAAAGTTTTATTAAAAGTAAAAGTGATGTTAGAATAGAATATCATTTTTATAGCTTTATCAACATTGCATAATATCTGGAATGTGGGTCCGTACCACTGTAAATGCAAATAAAAATGCAATACTGCATTCTAAATAACGGGGGAAAGCGATGAAAGACATTAGAATAAATTGCACAACAGTCTCAAGCTCGCAAATCGGTAGTAAAATAAAATATACTTTTAGGTTTCATTTCAGGGTTATATCGATCTCGGGAATCAAGGAGTTAATACATATCAGGCCACCCATATAGACTAGAACAGTATTAGCATTATTTTTTTTATTTTGAGAGTTTGTGAGTCCCATCGCATATCAGACCCCCGAACCTAAGTGATTGAAATGTAACCTCCATGTTTTACTGCCGTAATGATAGTAGTCTTATTTTCTATTGGCTGATTCGAAATGGGAGGTTACGGTCTTGCTTAATTGATCATATTCCCGCCCTGAACTGCTACGGACCAGTGCATGGTTTACAGAGTCGGCTTTCGACCCGTAAGCCGGCGGGCTCCTTCAATTGATTAGCACCGTAATCAGAGATGAATGGGAGCCCGCAGCACAGACATACAGCCACGATCCGGCCAGATGCAGGCTTGCAATTGAATCTGGCTCTTAGTCTATATATACATAAACTTATGATTTGAGATAAAGCAAGGGAAAAGGATGAGCTGCATGGAGGTGCACACATCTGAATGATCTATGGCAACATAAAACTTTAATAGCCCCTTGCTCTTCCACCTTCAAGAATGCTACTCCACACCTACTAGGAACCCACATCTATCTTACTTATTACTTACAGGGCAGTCTATTTTCATCCAGTGGCCATAGAAAATTAATTGTATCCACTTAAAACAGAAATTAACCATTTTAGGACCCCAAGGCTACAAATACATTTATATTTACAAGCTACCTGCTGATATTAAACATAAAATAATGCTGGAATCAGAGAAATAGTAAATAGATGTTATGTATAATATAATAATTGCACAGTAGTGCAAAATAGTTCATGTAATGTGTAATATAATAATTAAATCATGAAAAATATTTGTTCTGCCATGTCCCAAATTCCATATTCAATGTGTAGGCAACAATGGAAAGTATTTAGCATGTTCCAAAACCATTATTAATTTTAGTTATGCCTATTTATCTCAGGGTTGTTCTTTTAATTTCTGCATAATTAATGATACACACAAGCGGACTATTTTCAGTGTAACATTATATTTAGATATAGTGTGCAATGGACAATTAAATTAAATGTTGTAAATATATTACTTGTTAAAATGGAGATTAACAGATAACACAATCTACCCAGACGTGAATTTGTTAACTAAAAGTGTTTGGTACACAAATGGTCTTCTGTTTTTTTTAATGAATAATTATAAGATTAATAGATAGTGAGTTTCTTAGTCTGGTTAGAATGAGGTTCTTCACATCCTCCTAATGAGGATGCCGAGCCCTTGAGGGCATTCCGTGCTGCTCCTGCATTGCACTTACTACATTTTAGATGGGTGAGGTAATTTTCCTGAAGATGAGGTAAGTGACTGGCCTGCCCAAGAGCTGAGAGAGGTTACCATGTGATCATTCATGTAAACATAAATACTATTCCCAGGAGACAATAAGAGACAGCTGTGTCTGTTGTTGTGCTGCTTTCTGAGCCTGGTACTGAGGGCCCACTGGGAATTAACCCACAGTCATTCAGGCTGTCTGGCTTCTTAAAGGGCCCAAATTGCTGAGCCTTTGTCACATATCACTTGGACCTCTGTCACATATTAGCCAGCCATGTTCTCAATAATCATGAATACAGATGATAGGGCAGCCATTAGATGCCATTTATTATCCAGTTAACTGCATTACAGATCCAGTCAGTGACCACAGCAAATGTTCACAGCTCCTGCAGCTGCCGCATCAGCAGTCAGAGCATGGTCTCTGAACAGTGATCTCAGTGGAGCTGTGGTCACCCATAATGCCCCACAACACCTTATTTTTCCTGGTCTCAGATGACTTCATTTAATGGGACAGACATTAAGAATAAAATTGTGTTATTACAGAAGCATCACGTTTCATTTATATCATGTTATTTGTTGCGTAATCTTGCTGTTTATATTTTGCACTTGTAATATTTTAAGTACATGAGGTTCATTATTGTATATATTGCTTGTTGATGATTGTAATTGTTGAGCAAATTATGAGTATGCACGATTTGTAAGGTTTGTACTTCATTAGGTGCCATATTGCAATAGCAGCCATTGTGTAGTATGTAACAATTTCCTTTAAAATGGAAAAATATTAAATTATTTTATAATAATGGAGAAATAAAGGTTGAAGCTGTGGTAGAACACACACACACTCCACCCTATTTTAAAGTATAGTTTAGGTTCCAGCACAGGATGGATGATGTCATACATTACATCATCTATGACATTAGGTGACATGATATATGATATAAATAATGGCAGGAAATAAGTATTTTAACTTATTTTAGACATTCAAATGTGAGCACAAATGTACTATTTCATATATATATAAAGCAGCAACAACAAAAAATTATTAAAACACACACACAGCACAGGAGGAGAGCCAGGAGGCCTGGGATTGAGGTTGCAAGCGAATCAGAAAACGGAATGAAAACGAGGCTAAGCACATTCTGACCTCGGAAAAATAACAAAGTCAGAAAAATATGCGGGAGTTAAAAAACACACGACGGCAAAGACACTAACACTTGCACGAACAACGCCAGGTACGTAGGACTTTGAAAATAAAAGCAACTGAAAGATTCAGCAGACACACAGAGGAGAAGCACACAGGGAAGGGACGGGGGAGATGGTGGGAAGAGACACATGGCATTCCCAAGCACAAAACTTGCAGGTTAATGAACCCTGCAATGAGCAGCCCGTAAATTAGGCAGGAGGAAAGGCTTGCAATGAGCCTCGAAGGTGATCATTACAAAGCAAAAAAGTTGAAGTACATGAGGGGAGAGGCTCGCAATGAGCGCTGAAAAGACTCACATTGTGTGGGGCACAGCATTGCCAGGCTTCAAATTTTATTGCCATCATTTTAGACGGGCAAGTCGCTAGTATATATATATATATACTAGCGACTTGCCTGTCAAAAAATGATGGAAAGAAAATTGTAAGGCAGGTAATGCTGTTTGGTGTAGGGTAATGAAATAATTAGTACATTAATAAATTAATATACTTTACCTATTTAGAAGTAATATATACAGGAAGGATTGTGCTGAAGAGCTGACAATCTGTTTTGATGTTCCTGCAGCATACAATGTAGGTTTGCAGTGTTGTGGAGCTGAGGTGTAAGTGTCAGCAATGTGTGCAGTGTGTAGTGTAAATAGGCTGCGTGCGCGAGGGGAAGCAGATAGGTCAGATGTGTACTTCCGCATTGTGTAAGTTTGTGTTGTAAAATGGCGGCTAATGTGTACGTGGTACGCGGGTGTGTATGATGTAGCGTGCTTGCTAATGGTGTATCTTGTAGGTCGTACGGCTTTTTGGAAAATCCGTATGTGCTTGGTGGTGTTTTGCGTGTTTAGGGTCCTGTAACCTTGTTTTTTTCTCGTTTTTTCTTGCTTAGGGGATTTTTGTGTGTCTAAACTCCGAAATTTGGACTTAAATCGAGGTGTAACTTCACTTGTAGAGGTCCTGGGTGCCCCTCCCCCTTGCTGTGGGAAAGCTTTTTATGTATTTTTTGTGGGTATTTATTGTGTTTGTAATGTTTTCAGGTTCGTGCAGTTCGGCCGTTAAAGTCGTATTTTTGCAAGGTCGTAATTGTTTTTTTTCGTCTCGTATTTTTTTCTAGTAAGACCGTACATTTTCCGTTCTAAGTTCCGCGGTTCGTCTTTTTTTGTGTAAGTCTGTAGAGCCTCCACCTCCGCAAATGGTCGTATGGATGAGCGCCTACGGCTTTGCGAGGTCCGCAGGCTCGCTATGCGAGCATGCAGCATTAGCAACGACCCGCTTGCTCACAACTATATATGTGATATATATATACTGAGCATTGGTGTTTTAGATGTAGCAACTATAAGTAGATGTGAACAGGTTATTTTGGTCTAAATTCATTACAGTGGGAATTTGGGAGGTTTTAGCTAGTTGGGATATCACAATGCAGAGTGAGAATCTTATATCACCGTGACAAGTCTTGCTGTGCTATATTCATTCATCATACATATTATAATATTGTCAGGTGTGGTCTCACATTATCACACACTGCTAACTGAAAATGCAGAAGCCCTCATTCATCCCACAAGCAGCTTATACACCATACAAAAATGTCATATTAAAACCCAGTTGGACTATTGCAACCTTGTACACATAGTAGTATTTGCCAGATCTCTCATCACACAGGTATCAGGTCTAAATGAATCTTGTAAAGAGAAATGAAGGTGACATTGTAGGTAGTACTAGTGAATACTTGAGGGTTTCATTTAAATGCAGCATCACAATGGAAGCCATAAAAAGCAGATAAAAAGCAGACTCATACGGTAGAAAGGCAAAAAACATATAAAAATAGAAATTTGTGGAATACTATTTGGTGGCTGAAAGGTATGATACCTGGGGGTGAATTTACACATTTACTGGAATAAAAGTGGAGATTTACCAGAAACAAAGAGGTGATGGACAGATTCATTACAGATATATGATTACATATTAAAGAAAAATGTGACTCATACCCTTGCTGGGAACTCATTAAAGGATCTCCAGAATGTGCCTGTGATTATTTAGCATGACTCAATTAAGCCCCTGTTACTACTTCATGTCCTAGTGCATGTTTCATGCTTATGAGTCAGCATTCATCCTATATAAGATAGCCTACAGACAGAGGATGGTATTTTAAATAGCAAAAAATCTTATAATATACATTTTGCTTGTGTCTTTACTCTATCCAATAAAGAATTTCCTCTTTTAGTAAAAGTTATTTTTGTATCTGTGCTCTGTCCTGAAATCTTATGTGAATCCACCAACATTTCTAGAAATCCCTTTCCTTCCCACTCCTTCCACCATCAAATAGGCAATACAAATTAGGAGGACTCGCCCTCACAAATACAGCATGCTTCAAGCACAAGCAGTGCCTACTAAAATAAAATGTTTACATACTTCACAAACATGTGAGGTTTTTCCCAAACCACAGTGGTCTTTTAAAGGCAGAATTAATATATGAGATTATAAATTAAGTATATTAAATATCATTACCTTAAATGTTTGATGAAATACTGAAACTCAATGTGCTCTCTTTATTAGGTAGGTAGTGTCTAGAAGAAGATGATTTCTATACCACATATATTATCCGCACAGGCAGTACTTACCGCCATGTTCTTATTGAATCAGTCTGCGAATAAAGTGATTCAAAGCATATGAGGATTTTACGGAGTACATTTTATTATCCATGGTTTGACCATACCAGATATCAGTGTATTTTTTAACATTAATATTTTTATAAGTGCAATATGTTTAGACAAGACTTATTATCAGCCTCATTAAATTGGGGCTACGTCTTAAAACGTAGCCCGTAACTCCAAATGTACGGGTTACGAGTATTACATCAGCCCTGTAATGTAGCTTGCAGCGAACTTGCATATTAAGACGGCTGTGAATAGGCTACGTGTTGAGCAACGCTGAACTTCGCGGCCGTAAATCCTCAAGCCCGTAACCGCTACTTGCTCAATATAGGTTTTAAATTGCTAAGAAGTCACCCACGAGCTAGCCCGTAACACGTAAATGAAGCCCAAAGCACAATGTGTGCTCGAGAACACCCGCAAGGGGGTTAAAATCTAATACGTAGCACTTGTAATGCAAATAAAAACACTCTACTGTACATTTATTAAAAGGGAAAGTGATGTTAGGTCTTAGAATTAATAGCACAACATTCTCAAGCCCCCAAATCGGCCCCGAAAAATACTTTATTTCATGTTTATATTTTGTGTTATATCAATGACTGCAATCAATGTGTTCCGACATATACTGTAACTCGCATGAGATAGAATATCATATTTACTGCTTTATTAATATTGCATTCATCTGGAATATAGGTCCGATTGCAAACTGTAATTGACGCCCGTAGGACTTTGAAATCTACCCTCCCCTTATTCAGTGATGTAACGCTAACGATCTCTTTTTCCATTGGCTCCGTCTGAACCCGTAACTACGGTCTACACTAATTGATTGTCCGCACGGCCGCAAATCCATCGTTCTACGAACAAACTACGATTTTTGTCTCAAACCCGTAGCTCGCAGCCCCTTCCATTTTAATAGCAACGTAACTTGGCCAAATTCGAAGCATGCTTCCCTTGCGAGCTACATCTTGGACTTAAGAGGCTCCAATTTAATGAAGCTGTATATCATCTGCCTGTTAGTGAAATAATTCAGTTGTTAGCTCTTTGGGGCAGAAATTAATTGTTCATTGAAACATTGACTGCAAACAATCATCGCTCAATAAAACAAAACAGATAGAATATTTAGCTTTTTTTTTTGCAAGCCAGTAGCAGTTTCCATTGAGCTCTAATTTACTTGTCATATCTCAATAATTAGCCTATTATCTAGTATTCCTAAACGATATTGCTGTTAGGGTCTTAGTCTATTACACACATTGCCTTTGAAACCTTTGCTGTCTGGAAACTAGGTTATTAATTTTTAATTAGTAACTGAAGTGGGAAATTGTTTACCAGTTCCAATATCATTTATTTTGCAGCATAAAATCCTCTGTATATCTCACAAATATGCTGGATATATAATGTGCATTAATTTAACAGTTCATAACAAAATAATAATTCTAGAATATTCCTGCTAAGGGACAGATGCTATATTAGCATAGATGCCAATATTTCAAAAATATTTTTATAGATGTTTTTTCCACTGATTAATCACAGGACAGTACATTGCTTAGCTAACACTAAGTGGCACACACTGAAGTCCAATTTCATCATACATAAGAGAGTAACTGGCTATAAAAGATTTACCGTATAAGACGCACCGGCAGATAAGACGCACCCAGTTTTTAGAGGAGGAAAACAAGAAGAAAAAAAAATCTGAATCAAACACAAATACACTTTACACACAGATACACACCTACATTACACACAATATATATATATATATATATATATATATATATATATATATATATATATATATATAGATAGATACACATACATACATATACATGCACACATAAATATACATACACATACATACATATATACAGACACATACATGCACACATACACACACACACATACATACATACACATACATATCCATATACTGCAGCATTTGACAGCATTTGGGAGCCCTTGACCCTCCCTGACCCTCCTGATCCTCCCTGACCCTCCTGATCCTCCCTGACCCCCCTGATCCTCACCTTTCTTCTGATCTCTGCCATCTTGATCTCACCCCAGCGCTTCCTACCAGCACTCCTCGTGTACTGCAGCGTTGCGTGTGTGACGTCACTAGGACGCACCGGCCGACGCGATGCTGGTAGGAAGCGCTGGGGTGAGATCAAGAGGACAGAGGCAGTTTGAAAAGGTAAATTCGCCGTATAAGACGCACCAACTTTCCTCCCCCAGTTTTGGGGAAGAAAAAGTGCGTCTTATACGGCGAAAAATACGGTACCTCTTGGTCATCAACATGGATGATACCACCAAGAGTGGCAGAAAAATATACTGTAACCTTTTTTTGCATATATTATGCATATATGTCTCAAGTAAAATGGATGTTATGAGTTTGCATTTTCTATTTCTTTAAATACTTTTGATAATGTTCTATAATCATTTGTAGCCTTATTTTACTGGTGCATTTTTAACAGGTAATTTGCCTAAGTCTTGCAGCCATTTTACATTTATTTTATGGGATGGGCTGAGAACTTTGCATACTGAAAGCAGCAAGCAAGTTGTGTTAGTGAGGACATTATCTTGTAATTTAACACCAGATATCACACAAAATAGCCATGTATGTCAACAAACTATGAATATATTCTGATGTGAAAAGTTCTTCTTGCTGATAGATCAAAACTATATAGTTACCTGTGGTGGAAACCAGAGCATCTAAAAATGAGTGAGTTTCTCAACAAACCACTATAATTAATCAATCTATCCGTTAACAGGGTATACATTTGTATTTGCATGCTAAAATGGTTCACTGGAAAATGTGTTTTGAAATGTAACCTAAATCAGGTGTGATGTCACCAGAGCTCGCCCTACAAATCTCCAGAGATGACATGCACAGATGGGTGGAATTAGTATATCTAATTAGTGCAAAAGAGAGAAATTCCTAAAAAGAGACAGAAACAGCAGAATAATTGCTGTTTCAAGTATGAGAGTGTTCATATAACATGCCAAAACAAGACTGCATACTAGATAGTGATCCATAAGGAACTTTACTAAGCATGACTCAGTCTCAGAAGTGTATATCTTGCACTCTTTTAGTAATGCTCATGTAATAAGATAATACATGAAGCTATGGCAAGGTGCATATATCATACTAGTGTTGTTTGGTAATTATTATAATACTAGCAACTTGCCCGTCAAAAAATGACGGCAATAAAATTGTAAGGCAGGTAATGTTGTTTGTGTGCGAAATTAATTTTGTTGTTGTTTTAACATCCTTCGGCTCTTGGTTCTTTGTGTGCTATGAGCAGCATTGGTGTTTTTTTTTTGGTATGCCAATGAATAATTAATAAAATAAGAAATTAATATACTTTACCTATTGTGAAGTAATATATGCAGCATTGTGTTGAAGAGCTGGCAATCTGTTTTCATGTTCCTGCAGCATCAGTGCTGTGGAGCTGCTGTGTAAGCGTCATGAATGTGTGCAATGTAAAATTGTGCGTGCGCAAGGTAAATCCGTTAGTGTAGCTGTGTACTTCCGGATTGTTTTTTTGTTTCGTAAGTCTGTAAATTTAGCAAAGGCGGGAGCTGCTGGCAAGGAGCGCCTTCAACGCTCCATGCCAGCAACTGCGGCCCTCGCTTTGCAAGGGTTGCCGGCTCACTACGCAAGCCAGCAGCATTAGCAACAACCCGCATGCTCACAACTATATATGTGATGTGAGATATTTTTTTTAATTGATTGAGAAACACTATGTACTCTAACCAGTTGGAACCAGGAGTCCCAGGTAGAGCTACTGGTTGTTGAATGTAATAATATAGAGCACATATAGTATCTCAGACATACAGTGAATCTGCCCTAACTATACACTATAGCAAGGAGTGGGGCTGACATGAAAGGAAAGGTAAAGGAGATCCAATGCAATAATAATACTGAAAAAGCCAGTATGATGTTTAATATTATATTTTATTAGTTATTTTATTTATAATATAATTATAATTTTACTTATTTTTTTTATCATAATCTATTCACATCTCAATGCTATAGCTCCTATTATTAGATATATTGTATCTGTTAATAGCGCTTATGTAATTATTGCACATATTTCTTAATAATTTCAGTGTGAAAACAATTATTTATTTATTTTTAATATCATATACCTAACAATAAACTGTTAACACACTATATGGATTCAAGTAATCTTTATTTTACCGAAAACTACAGCATAATCACATTAGAGTGAAAGAGATGTACAAAAACCCTCAAGTATCACTTTAAAGGTAATGCGTTTAGATAAAATTAATTGTATATTTAAATACCTATTTTTTATCATCAAAGAAATCCATAAAAGTGAAAAAACATATAAACAGTTAAATTTTAACGAAACCCACATTACCCTATATATATATGGGAGCATGCGAGACCCATCACCCCTCACATGTCATGGCCAATGAGCCTGGATGGACCGCGCGTTGGATCTAATTGACGTCATAGTGGAGACACAACTCACCTAGAGGAGACGCTGATCTCCAGAGATAGATCGGCAGATGCAGCATAGAAATGATTTAACTTGATTACAATATTACACCAATTATTATATTATTTAGAACATTCATTACAGGGTAACCAATGATATTAGTAACAGGGTTAAAGCCCCATGAGGTACAAACCTTAGTCCTCTAGCAATATACAGCCTTATTAAATTGCAATTTGGCCAATTGAATAGGGCTCTGTATAAGCACATAGCATTTATTTTTTTTACAGAAGATTTTAGTTAGAGAACTTCTATCCAAAAGCAACGTCTTCATGGGCTAAAACCTTCTTTAAAAAGATATGCTATGTGCTTATATAGAGTCTTTTTCAATTGGCCGAATAGCAATTTAATAAGGCTTATAGTATTTTGGTACTCGTTTGCCTCAGTCGAAATTTGGTATTCAACGTTTGAATGAGCAGAAATTGCTTTTGACACTAATCGCACTGTATGAGCCTGTATGAGTGAATTTATAATACTCCCTAAGGGAACTTGGTACTCGTTGTGCTCTCTGGAACCAATTAACAATGAGTACCAAGGTACCAATGTATGGTGCCCCTCAGCTATATAGGTGTTTAAATATAATACATTGAAAAAGATTAAAAAGTCTTAATGCACCTGCCAAATATGAAGGCAATTTGATACACTACTGATAGATTTCTAACCTTACTATAATTGTCACCATGATTATAATAGAAAGATTGTCACATTCTGGTTATAATATATACATAATACTCTAACTAATAATCAGCAATAAATAGTGAAAGTTGCAAGTGAATATTAATATTAATACATATAATTCAAATGCATTATACAATATATATCATCTCCATCTCTCTCTCTTATATACTGTATATATATATATATATATATATATATATATATATATATATATATATATACAGTATATATATATATATATATATATATTTATATACTGTATATATATATATATATATATATATATATATATATATATATAAATAAATAAATATATATATATATATATATATATATATATATATATATTAGTAAATTGACCATTGCAGACCAATAGAGTCTCAAACTAGAATTATAAAACAAATGACAGACAAATAAAGCTGCCGAAAGTAAGTGTTTTCAACCTCATTAGAGGTGTAATCTGACGTAAATTATTGATTTGGACATATACTATGTTCCTTAATCGTCATACTTTTTGTCTTTTAACTGAATTACATAAATGTTATGTAATAAATGGATAGCAACAGAGTAAATGAGCAGTGAACTCTTTCTTTTGGAGTTGAACTCTCCATTTCAAGCCAAAGATTTATAAATCAGCAGGATGTTTAAGTTGAAGAGTGCTCCATGTTGCACTGAGTATGAGAAAGAACATGGCTAGTACCACGGACTCCCCAGCCACCTGTCCATTCTGCCCATCACATTTTTTTTTCTCCCACAGCGTTTTCTTTTTTGGGTACCTTGTATCCCAGGTCAAGACAGGGACCTACTCATCAACCTGCTCCTGGAACTCATTAAAGTTGGCTATTTATATGTCCACAACGCAGTATTTGCTTTGGGCAGTTCCATTACTTTGTGGGGCCATTTTCCTGGCACTGGTGAGCTCCTGTGTGCTGGCAGAGTACGTCCTGGCTTTGCCAACTGGGAGGATGTCTGAGATTACATCCTTGTGGGTTTGTAGATGGAGTACTCTGGTATCTTCTAAGTTTCCTCTCACCCTCTTGTTCCAACTAGGAAATAGCTATCAACAAACACAAAATGGATTCTTGCACAACATATTCAACAATTCTGATTTTCTCTAAAAATGTTTTTATGTCCCTGGCTTATACATTAGTTTATTACATACTTCACAAATAAGTGACTTTTTTTCTTGAGCTACAGTGGTCCTTTAATATGTGTATCCTTGTAGACAGAATGGAGAGGGGTGGCATGATATAAACTTTCAAAGATGTAAAATGATTTAATAAGGTTCAAGAAAGAAGTATAGTTCAGAGAAAAGGTGGAATACAAGAATAACAGGCCATTATTTCATGCTGGCAAGTGAAAATGTTATAGTAATATGGTGAAACAGTACTGAATAGAAAGTGTAATCAGAAAGTGGAACAGCATTCCAGCAGAAGTGGCAGAGACTTCAAGCAATTTGTTTTTCTGGGATATGCAAAAGGTGATTCTGAGTATTAATTAAATTAAGTCAAACATTTTAGGTAGAACGTATGAGCAAACTAGATGGCCCACCATCAAATTTATGTTTCTATACGATTATATATATATATATATATATATATATATATATATATATATATATATATATATACAGATAGATAGATTAAATGAAGCATAGATTGATAACATTGATGAAAACACTGATAACATACTTTTCTATATTTTATGGTCCATTATAATGAATATCTTGCAGCATAAATAACTAGTTTCTTAATGATAAAGAAGGTGAGTGATGAAATCAAGACAGTAGCTTCTGGTGAACTCAAGGTGGTGTTGATGAGTTAATCATGATCTGAAAATGAAATCAATGCCATGTAATCTGTTTACTAACAACATCTTCACAAGTCCTGTTGTGGGATTCCTTTCACCGACCACTGTAAAGCTTGACTTCGAGTGAATGGGTTAATTATATTCACAGTTAATTGTGTACTCTTGGCAAGTTTTATTGCATTCTTAAGTACTTTTCTCTGGGAAGTAGTTAGAACATAAATGAAGATTCCCAAGGAGGCATAATAGCCTCAAATTTACAGTACTTGAAGTTCCAATGGAACAGCAGGGAGTAAAAGCATCCTCTTGTTTAGAAGGTAAAAGGACAAGAATGCAATCTACATAGTCTTTAAGAAAATCATTTTTTTTAAATAGGGTCAGACCTCCTGCAGTCTTTACAGCCTTATCTAAAACTATTCAAATGCTAAAACAAGGAGCTCAAGGCCACAGATGGGTCACTTGGTAAAACGACTGTAGGGCAATGTTACCTTTTCCACAGCTTGAGAGAACTACTAAAAAACATGACCTCCCATCTTCTTAATTAAATGCTTAATTATAAATAAAGAATAACATTTAAAAAAAAATCAGATTCCATTGTATATCTAGTATACAAATAATTGTAACATCGGGCTAATGTCGATTCCAGAATATCAGGGAGTGTTGTAATTCGTCTATTAGTTTTTTCTGTTTAAGTAATTACACATAATATACTTTTTTAAATAAAAAATACATGGCTGTAAAACATTTATACGCTATTTCAGTATTAGTTAAAATAATCCGTTATAGAATTTAGCAAATGTAGAGGAATATTATTACAATTAGCCACTTCCCCGTTAAAAATGACGGCATGATACTTGAAAGCCTCGCATTGTTGTTGTTTGACACACTATGCATGGCTTCTCTCTCTCCTTCCCTCCTTCTGTGTCCTCTCTCTCCCTCTTCTCTCTCTTCTCTGCAAGCTTCGCAATCAGCGCCTTCGCACCCATTGCAGGCTTTGCAATGAGCTCCCTTGGCGCCCATTTCAGGCCTCCTGTCACAAATGATGGGATAATATTTGACTTTACTCCCCCCCGTGTCTCTTTCCCCACTCCCTCGCCTTTGTCTTTCCCTCCCTCTCCCTCCCCTACATCTCTTCCCCCCTGCCCTGTGTCTCTTACCTTCCTGTCTCTCCCCTGTTTCTCCCTCTCTCCACTGTGTCTCTTTCCCCCCTCTCCCTCCCCTGTGTCTCTTCCCTCTCCCTCCCATGTGTGCATTCCCTCCCTCTCCCTCCCCGTGTCTCTTTCCCCCTTCCTCCCCTGTGTCTCTCCCCCTCTCCCTTCCCGTGTCTCTTTCCACCTCTCTCCCTCCTCTGTGTCTCTTCCCCCCTCCCTCCCCTGTGTCTCTTTGTCCCCCTCTCCTTCTTCTGTGTCTCCCCCCCCTTTCCCTCCCCTTTGTCTCTATGCCCCGCTCTCCCTCCCCTGGGCCTCCCCCGTCTACCTTGTGGGCCTATTGATTTTCTAAAATGATAAATTAATTAATTAAGAAGTAATTATACGTTACCTATTATCTGTAATTTGCAGAATTCTAAATCCTACAGAGCTAACAATCTCTCTTCATTACCCCAGCAGATACATTTCCAGTCACACTGATCATCAACTGTGTAGAAAGTGTCCAGTAAATATAAAATCTATCTCACACATGCGCAATACCGCAGTCGCACAAAAAACTCATTACAAAAGGTAGAGAAACGCACATGCGCTATTTATGGCTTAGACGCAATTTGCGAGTCTCACGACTGTGAGGCTCAGACTGTGTGGCTAAGACTACATGCATGTGCAAACCCGCAACTTTGCGAGCGTTATATACAAACTCACAATTACCACAACTATATATGTGATTATTAAGATTAGATTAAAGGACATGCAAATTCCAGAGTCAGAAAACTATATAGAAAGTAATCAATCATGTGCAATCAAACATATATGTGCAAAAAGTAATATAGATCAGCTCTGCCAAGATGGTAATATAGTTATATTCACTATCTCTGGTAAAGATAAAAGGATCCATGATAATGCCTCGACCCAGAATCCTTAGCGGTAGCTAAAGCTTAAAATAGTGTGTATTGGAAGTTTATGCACTTTCAGGTTAAATCTTTTAGACAACTACTGCTTAGTGTTACTACATGTAATGTTTTATTATATATTTTAATCGCGTAAATAAAACTCAAGGCGGATTTTCTATTCACATTAAGTTACAATTAGAGAGTATTTACTTATGGGGTCGCTCATAAAACTGTAGCCAATTTTTCCGTATGGACTTTTTTTTTTTACTAAACATGATAGTGGGCAATATATTATTAGAAAACAAAAAATACAAATGTATATATATATATATATATATATATATATCACATATTAAAATTGTCCAACTACGATTCGTCGTCACGCTGTGTTGTGTGGTGCGTACGACTTAGAGATGAGCGCCACAGGCGCTCATCGGCCGGCGAGCCTCGCGCAGCTAGGCGAGCCGTTAAACCGTACCACTTAGCTGATCGTACGACTTTGTGATGAGCGCCGCAGGCGCTCATCGCCTGGCGAGCCTCGCGCATCGAGGCGAGCCGTTAAACCGTAGCACTTTGGCAATGAGCGCCGCAGGCGCTCATTGCAGGCAAGCCTCGCGTAGCGAGGTGAGCTGTTAAACCGTAGCACTTTGGCAATGAGCGCAGCAGGCGCTCATTGCAGGTGAGCCTCGCGTAGCGAGGCGAGCCATTAAACCGTAGCACTTTTTTACAAAAGACGCAGGACTTAGAAAAAAAATACGAGATGAAAAAAATTACAAGATAAGCGGCGGGACCAAAACAATTAAAAAAACACTAAATGCACACAAAAAAATAAAAAAAAGGTAACTTACAGCATGGGGAACCATGCAGGACGTCTGGAAGTGAGTTGGAACTCCAATTTACATCGATTTAGACGAGTTACAAAGATCGAAAATCGTCTAAGCGAGAAAAAAATGGCCGCCGAAAAAAATGAAAACGAGGCTATACTACTACGAACTGCGTAAAACACAGCCACAGACGTATGTGCTCGAAAAACAACGAGACAAAGGATGCGCAATAACCGCACAATGAGTAAAAAAAGACAGTAGCGAGTACATTTTACGAAACGCAATTACAGATTTACGCATTAACACAGATTTCCAGCCTTTGTTATTGTTTGCCTTCCTCTGGATTCAATGCGAATTTAGTTTAAAAAGAGTTTAACAAAAAAGTTACAAATGACAAAATGCATGTTATTGTTAAAAAAATGTACTTACTCTAAGTTAATAGAGTCCGCAGTTACTCAGTGATAAATATGTATTGAAAAGTGTTAGTATTGTTTAAAAAAATGTTGAACGAATGTTTAATATACAAGTTGCATGTTACAAAGTTTCATGTTAGACTTTACAATATGTATGCATTAAAAAGTAAGACATTATTATATTGTTATTATATATATCACAATTAAAAGACTGAAGATTGAAATAAAAAACTGTTGGTGAAATATAAGTTGAAAGTTAAAAAAATTAAAAGTTAAAAAAAAAATGTGTATTTATTTTAAGAAAAAAAAAAGGGACAAATGTAGCTGAGTCATTTTGTGTTGCAAACAAATTTCACAACATTTAAGTTTTATTGACCGTCATTTTTTGACGGGCAAGTCGCTAGTATATATATATATATATATATATATATATATATATATATATACATACACATATACACGTCAAATGTGAAATAATGATAATGATATACCGATATGTATCTCCTCCTCCATGTGGCTTTTGCCAAGTTTCTCCTAATTTCTATTAGGTAAGATATACAAAATGATAAGTATTTTTTTTTTTATCTGACTTGATGAATGCCATGATGGCAAAAGCAAAAAAGACAAGGAGATCATGACGGCATGAAGTAAGAGACATCAGAGGGGGATTAGGTGGAAGTGATGGCTAAAAAAAGATGAAAAGTGAAGAGTGAGAAAGAGATGGTAATGGAGATTGCGACAAATTGATGAAGGGAGGTGAAGGAACAGATTTGAAGGTATGAAAAAAGAGGGGATAGAAGAAAAAGGAGAGAGAAAGAGATGAAGGCAAAAAAAGCCAGTTGAAATACAGTTAAGAAAAGAGATTGAGACTAGAAAATTTCAGAAGAAAGAATAGTTAATGATAACGTCTAAAAAAAAAAACAGGGGGTTTAGGAGGGAAAGACTTGTATTACTCTTACATTCATAAGCAACATCTTGTTTTCTTTATCCTTGCTCACTTTGTTCTTAGGGAAGTGGCTTACTAATTGCATATTAGGCTAATGAAGGAGCATGTGGTTGTCACATAAAGAATTTCTGGAGTACAGAAACGCCAAACTAAAAACACATATTTTGAAACCCCTTTAGTAAATAGGCTTAATGAATAAAAAAATAAAAAATAAAAATCTCAATAGCGAGGAAGTGCTCACCATGTAGTCCAATACAGACCCTAATTTTCTGTAGCCCTAAGAATGGGTCAACGAGAAGAAATACATATCATGCAAGAGGTTAATATTCTGATATTGAACTGCAAATGCTGGAGCTTCAGAATAACTAAAATTGCCACTTTTCCTACACAATCATGGAGGATCTGGGAACAGTAGTTATTGTCTTGATGTCTTTAATCCCATGTCACTTAAAGGTGATACATATAAATAGATGAATGTATGTCCAATGTAAGGGGGATAATCCGTGCGTAGGAAGTAATAGATGGCAATTTGATCAATTGTAAATCATGTGCTTAGCCTGTGAGACAATTACCTTGATGGGGAAATTCATTCTCAGTTTTATTGCTGTTATAAAGAAAAAGAGAATGGTTTGCAAAAAAGGGTAAAGGAAAATGCTTGGATAAAGGACTTAAAACATTAAACAAAACACTTAAAAAAACAAAAGAAAACGAATCAAAAAACCCCATAAAGACTAGGATTAGATTTTCTAGAATTTTTTCACAACAGACTCTTGCTTTGGTATTGCAGCTGTGTCTTCTGAGCTTATGTTTTAGCTGTTGATGCAGCCACTGGTCCCCCTAGGCATCCAAGCTTTATTTAAAAAAGCTTCTTACATTAAAGGGGCATTTACATTTCTGCAGGTGCAGGGCTTGTAGTTATCCTTAGGTCTCAGTCGGAAATCATTTTTTTCTCTAAAAATGTTTTTATAGTGTTACATAGTGGTCTGTAAACTTAACTTTGACTACAGTGGTTGCCCTACCACTCACACACTATTTATGTGAAATATATGTTAGTCAAGAATGAAGATGGCTGCTTATTACCAGTGTTTAATTCTCTTTCTGTGAGTTTTAAGGCTATACCCAACCATTCATTTATGTCTAAATATACCCATGCAACATACAAAAGGTTTGGCAGCCACGCAAGAATTTAAATCAGCTTTTACTTAATCCAATCAACATAGCTCTGCTAAGGACATCACATATATAGTTGTGGATTTGCGGGGCTGTTCGTAACGTTTGCGATGTTTGTCATGCTGTTGCAGTCCGTAGGGCCACAACTGCGAGCCCGCGGGACTTAGGCGCAATGACCCCTCTGCCTCTCATCCTCTCTCATCCCCCTCCCTACTAAACCACTTGGGCCGCAATCCTCCTCCTCCCTCCTAACCCCCTTATCCTTCCTCCTTACCCCCTCTCCAAAAACAAGATAAGAAGAGAGGAGAAAGGGGATAGGGAGGTTGTTGGAGAGGGGGGAAGGAGGGAGGATAAGGGGAGAAAGGGAGGAGGAGGATGAGACACAGGGGAGGTAGAGGAGCTGGAAAATGAGACTCAAGGGTGGGAGAGGATGTGAAAAGGGAAACACAAGGGAGGGAGAGAAGGGGAAAAGGGAGACACAAGGGAGGGAGAGGAGGGGAAAAGGGAGACACAAGGGAGGGAGAGGAGGGGAAAAAGAAAACACAAGGGAGGTAGAGGAGGGGGGAAAAGGAGACACAAGGGAGGGAGAGGTGATGAAAAAGGAGACACAAGTGAGGGAGAGGAGGGGAAACGGAGACACAAGGGAGGCAGAGGAGGGGGAAAGGGAGACACAAGGGAGGGAGAGGAGGCCAAAAAAGGAGACACAAGGGAGGGAGAGGAGGGGGAAATGAGACACAAGGGAGAACGCATATGAGTGCTGAAGGTGCTCACATTGTGCGGCAAACAGCATTTCCACTCTTAACATTTTATTCCCATCATTTTTGATGGGCAATGTACAAGTCAATAGTATTTTGTATCTTCTAAAGGAAAAAGTCCATAGCTACTATTTAGTGTGTTAAAATCCCACCATATTTACAATAATTTATGAAATGCACTTGTTCCCATCAGGTGCTGAAATTTAGAATGATGTGTGAAGGTCTTACTTATTGCATACATAATTATTGTCAGTCTTTTTAGTTTAACCTTCTATATGTGCTTTGCTTCTATAACGGGCTTATCATTATAGAATCTTACTGTATTATGTAAATATCTTGGTATACCTTCATTGAAACATGTTTGTTGTTGAGCTGAGTAATATCAAATCTTGGCCAAGTAGAGAAATCTATTGGTCCTGCAACCAAGTAAATTGAAACAGATTAAGTGAATTTAAAAACCATGTCATTTTTTTAATAATAATTTACAGCTACTGGATAAGTTTTACCATCTGAGTTAAAAGACAACTGTACAATGGGAAAATCTTCAAATGTTTGTGAAGTTTGTAACACATTTTTAAAATGTAAATTATTTATTTTAGTACACATTGCACACATGCAAAGTATTTGCTACTCTGCAGTGGCTCTTTAACTTTTGTTTGTGAATAAAAAAAAAAAATAAAAAAAAAAAGTAATATTGGTATTTTTTGTTCATACCATAAAGTGAAACCGGTTATGTCATAAGGTGGGAATGCGGTCCAGGTTGAACTGAACTGCTCAACACCAACACTGGTCTAGTAGTGCATCCACTCACTGTTTTCATGGGGTTGTTGAGCAGAGAACTTCTCCAAAAGATCCTTACCTCTTAGACTTTTATGATGAATTATTTTCCCCATTGTGTTTTGCATATTTAAACTTGGTACTTTTACAAGATCCCACAGTTTCCAGATATCATAGATACGCAATAACATTGCAGAGAAATTATGATTTTTTAAAATTATTCCTAACATAGGTCAGAACCGAAAATGGAACTACAGAATGGTTCAAGATCGGGAAACGAGTGCAACCAGGTTGTATATTGTCACCTTATTTATTCAACCTATATGCGGGATACATCATGTGTTAAGCCAGACTGGACAAATCCAAAGCTGTAATTTATATTGCTGACATAAATATTAAAAACCTCAGAACTGTGGATGATACTACTCAGATGGCTGAAAATGAGGAGGAACCAAAGTGTCTATTGATGAGGTGTTACAAAGATGACAAACAGCAATCTCAGTTCCTGACCAATAGATGGGGAATTTTATTTTCCTGGGCTCCAAGATTTCTGCAGATGGTGACTGCAGCCATGAAATTAAAAGACATTTGCTTCTGGAAAGAAAGACTATTACAAGTCTGTGCAAGCTATTAAAAATCAAAGATACTAAATTATTAACAAAGATCCACATTGTTAGAACTATGATATTATCAGTAGTAACATACTGTATGAGTGCGAGAGCTGGACCAAGTCTGAGCGCTGTAGAATTTACACTTTTGAATTGAGGTGTTTGAGAAAACTGCTTAGAGTCCCTTGGTCCAGTCAATCTATGCAGTCGAGAAATCAAGCCAAACTGTGCACTCTAAGGTGTGATCATGAGGCTAAAGCTCAAATATTTTGACCATGTCAAGAGAAGACAGGATTCCCTAGAGAAGATTTTGATGCTGGGAGAGACTGAGGTCACATAAAAAAGGGGGCGATAGATGTGGAGACAGATGAGGTGATTGAAGCAAAGAGCATGAGCTTGATGGAGCTCACAGAGGCAGTGGCTGACAGATGTGATTGGCGTGCTGTGGTCCATGGAGTGATGGAGAGTCGGACACAAACAAACTAAATTACATCAAAGAAACATAGGTCATCGCAAATACAGTGTTTCTCTAAACACCATTGTCACAAGCTTTATGAGAACAATAGTATCATTTTTTCTTTTCACAAAATTCCTAAAATAAAACCCATCTGCATAATAAAACAATGAACAATGTTTGGCAGTAGAATAAAAAATAGTATGTAAAGTTACAGTTATCCCAAGCTGCTCAGTCTTTTAATAGCAATTTACCTTTGGAAGAAGACATTGCACCATCTAACACATTACCACAATGAGCTAAACCAGCATGTACAAAGACAGTAAACAAGTAGTATTCTCTGGGACCTACTACATATATAAACATTTCTCATCATACTATAAGCCAACACAATGCAGATCACTTCAGGTTGGTTACATTCCAGTGAACAATGTCCAGTGGCGGGTTTTATGCATTGAAGTGCATGATCTGAGTTAGTCTCCTTCTCAACAAAGTTCCCATAGCACTACTTGAAAGGGTTGCATCGCCATTAATGTACTTCAACCAAAGAGAGAAAATGCCTTCATAAGGCAGGAAATGCATCACATACATGTGGCACTATGTGCTCTAGAATCTACTCTTCAACTCCACTATTACATGTCAGTTGTATGACATTTTACTTTTTTTTTTACATCAATTACATTTTGGATTTTTGTGGTCCTGTCCCTTTGAGACCCTTTTCTCTATGTAGTCATAATTCACATCTATAGTATAATATAGTGTAATAACTCTTCTAGATTAAAAACTCTTCCAAGTATAAACCTCAACTGTTGCACCGAGCAGTTAAGTTGACCCATTTGTATCGTTTATATTGTACGTGTACTTGTTTTCATACCTTACAATATGTCTATATATTTTGCACTGTTTTTTATTTTATTTCATAAATAGCACTATGGAAAATGCTGGAGCACTACAGAAGGTGAGCTTTATGTAAATATCACCTAGTTCTATGGAATATTTTGGCTCTGTACAAATAAAACTAAATAGCAATAATAACTTATATCCCACAGATGTTTTTTTTTATACATTGGAACATATCTAAAAAATCCTGTTTCAGAATGTTCAAATATTCACATTAAAAAAGAAATGAAAAAAAAATGTCTTGATGTAAATGTTATAATATTGGTATATAAGTTTATGTGTTAACACTATCATTTCAAAGATGTAACCTAGACATTAACAATTCGAAGAAGTTATTACATATTTGCAATTAGCACAAGTTTATTTTTTCTTGAATACAACATAAATGAGAGTAGATCATTCTATATAAATTTGTAATTTGACCATATATGCTAGTTTGTATAATATTAAATCATATTCATGTTATGAATATGCAAATAAAGACTGATTTGAATATTAGAGAGCTATATGTAAGTTTAGTGTCCTTGTGTGTTAGGGTTAATCTGGTGGCCCAGGGAGAAAAGGAGAAGAATGAGATTTGTCATTTTGTAATATTTACAGCAATGGGACGCTAAGCCAACAAGCAAATAAAAAAGCATATAAATCTTTTTGAGCAATATATATGATTGCAGTTTTCCAGCAGTATAAAAACTCAATTAAACATTCATCTCAGCTATGACCCAGAAAATAGATTACCATTTTTAAATGGAGCAAAACAAATTTAACACTCTCCATGGGAGCCTCAGAAGTCCCATTAGGTATGGCTAAAACATTCAATTAATCAAATGAAATAAAACTCTTTGTGGGAGTTTATTGCATGAATATCAAAATTAGCACATCCTAAATCTGTTCCATACAGTTAACGGAAAAAAATAGCAGGTTTCTCTTACAAGATGACGACTGGCGCCAGAAAGCAGCTTAATATCAATACAACATTTTTTTGTATTTATTGTGGCTTTCTAAAAAGGTTCAAGTATAGTTAAAGATTCTTTTAAAGAGGTTGACATAAGCGGTTTCCAGCCATTTTGATTATAAAAAGCAATTATTTGTCAAAATAAGATACATATGGATGTGCTGAAGCTCATTCGCCTTGTTTTCACCATGGTGGTATTGTAAACCGATAAGAATCTCCACTGACTTGAATGGAAAGGAGATGAGAACTTATTTCACCCAATGATATGATGGAGAATGATGTTTAACTCATAACCATTAACCTGGCTCATACCGGCAAAGAATATATGAAGAACAGACATTACCATTTTATTGGTCTTTTTGTATGCACAAAATTGGTTTGGCAAATTTATTTAATGACAGTGATTGTCTGGAAAGGTTATAAATATATGAACTGTATTAGATAGGAATATTAAAAAACAGAAAAAACACTGATAAGTAATGTTAAAGCCAGTGCCGAAATAGTAAGTAATACAATCCTTAATCTGTCTTGACTATACCCAATAGAAAATTATGACGGAACAAAGAATCTCTGTCTATGTGAAAATAAAAATAAATTGTTTTTATTTTGTTGTTTTTTATTATTATTATTATAACATTAAATATGAGCAGCCATATTAAATTGCGATTCAGCAAATTTAAAAGGGCTCTATTTAAGCACAAAAAATATGCTATGTGCCTAAATAGAGCCCTTTTAAATTTGCTGAATCGCTATTTAATAAGGCTGTAGGTATCCCATCAATATACTTATCTTCAAAGTGAGTAAATTACATTTAAATATTCTATTCTATGTCACTGATTTTAATATTCATTATGTTAAAATATTGTTAGTATTGCACTTTAAATTGAAGGGTGGTTATTACAATAAAAATACTTAAATTTTATTTTGAATGATGTTACACTGCATTATAAATAATATATTTAGAACAAACTTTAATTCACACCTAAATTTAAAGTTTCATTAATACACACATTCACTTTGTATATTTATACAATTATACTATTTATTATACATTGAATAAAAACATACACTTCTTGTTTTATGCTTTAGTATTAATCATATAATATAAAATATCTTTCTTTGTTTTTTTATTTATTTATATTACAGCATAATTAATGTATTCGCACTTAAGTACTTTAAAAATATTGACATAGTAATTAATCACTAATAAAGTCATTAATGTTAAATTTTATTGAGCACATGCATTTTTTTATAAATGAACAATATTTAATTTTGGGTACTGACATGTTTAATTGATATTGGGTAAACAATTAATGGTACCTAAATGGCATCATATTCAAAATGTAAATTTCCTGCCACGCAGGTCCTTAAGGAGATTAAAGGTCCTTAAAGGGCCCCACTACAATTCTAATTAACCCCATCACTCACAGACCCCCATGAGCCCTAAATTAACCCCATCAGTCCCATAAGGGTCTATATAGACCCTTATGGGACAATAATAACCCTCACAGTAACAATATAAGTGCCATGAGGGTCCTCCAGGACCCTCATGACATTACGTCTAAGCACTACCCTACACTACACTATTATCCACCCCAATAAACTAATAAATCTAAATGAACCCCTCTCTAAGTAATTAACAACCTCTAAGTAATTAACCCTATTTAACCCTCACCGCACCTAATTAACCCTATCTAGACCCAGTTATCCCTACCTAGTCCTATTTAACCCTAACTGTACCTTTTTAACCCTAACTGTACCTAATTAACTTTAACTGGACCTATTTACCCCTAACTGGACCCTTTTTAACCCTAACTGTACTAAATTAACCCCCCTCTACCCTATCCTATTAATCCTATTAATTCTGTTTAGCAGCCTTGTAAATGTTTATATACTTCCTGGTTTGTCTGCTGATTCTGTTTTGTTTTTATTACTAATACGTTCTCTTCTATACCTTAACCTCTCCCTGTAAATAACTTGTTCCTGTCAAACTGTCAACCACACTAAGATTTAAATTAGATAGTCAGGGTAAGATCTTTGCACAAAACTCTAATTACCAGTACATTGTTATGTGATATGCTTATCTTTGATTATATCTGCCGAGACTAAATTCAAAATGTAGAAATTTGAAAAGAAGGGCCATATGTCGTTTCTTTAAACATATATAATCCTCTGATAATTTCAATTAGTCATAACAACCAACTAGAAATTACTTATATATAGACAAGTAGTGGTTTAATCAAAATGCATAAACTACACTGGTTGCCAGTTTATTGGATGTTTTTCTTTCAGAACCAGGTGGTCAGTTTGTGTTGGAAGGGACCATGTAACGATATCTAACAGCATTCACATTGATATATTTTTCAACCGTTATACAAAAAAATACATTTTCGTCAATCTAAGTTGAGCATTAATTTGAGTACAACTGCTAATAAATCTATCTACACCAATGTGATCTAGGCTGTAGTAAGAAGGTTAAATTATCTTGCAACACAAACATATTTTATTTATTTATTTGTTTATTTTTGCTTAGTAAGCTTTTGTTCCACAGTAAGTATTTTGCACCGTCAAGCCATTTAGTATGATGTGTAAATCAACTGGTAAAAATCACATTTTAATTTCAGGTTGTATCATTACAAAATGTGGACAAGTAAGACAATGTATGATAGAATTTGAATTTTGTGTTCCTTTTAAGTTGTTAGATCAACATAAAATGCAAAACATATGCCCAACATAGTTAACTTTTGTGCAACATTAAGAATTTTGCACCCTCAAAGCATTAAGTATGTTGTGCAAATCAACTGGTAAAAAATGGCAAATAAGTACATTTAATTGCAGGTTGTAGCACTACAAAACATGGACAAGTAAAGCAATGTGTGATACAATTTGAATTTTCTATTCCTTTTAAGTTGTCATATCTACATAAAATGCAAAATGTATGCCCAATGTATCAGATGCAGACAGCTCTATGTACATTATGTTTGTGTAACATAAAGCGGTGTCTGTAAAATGTGAATCATTAGCCCATTCAGTATTAAAGAGCTTAGATACTCGTCTGATTCCTACTCAAGGCTGCATGCTGTACCAAATGAAAAGTAATTTCTTTTCTAGATTATAATTTTCACTTTTATGGTCATATCTAGACATCCATCAATAAAATCTATTCACAGTTCCACTAAACGAATACTAATAGAAATGTTCTAAAGTGACAAAACTAAACATAGCTCTTCGGCAAAACCAATCATTTAAACAATAATAAAACAACATGTGTCTTCATCTTGCTTATCTGTAAATGTTATACTCAAGTGAAGGAAATCAAATAACATGACACTGACTATCATTGTATAGACCTGGAAATTACTGTAATCAAAAATTACACAAGACTATTGTCTGTATTGTGTATTTGTTTGGAAAATAGTAGCTTTGCTAATTATTCATTAAAAAAAGAAGGAAAAAGAAGGTGTGGTGGCTCAAAGTGTTGACCTTATTGGAAGATTAGAGGGGTGCTCCCTGAGATAATAATGAATGTAATAGAAAAGGGGAGGATAGAACAGATGTCATTTGTACTGGGGCACACCCTGTTCTGATCCCAATTAAATTGGCAAAAATATTTTAAAATATAATTTTTATTAAATATTTTTTTTAAATCCTTGTTGATAAAAATAAAGAGAGACACAGTCAGACCTACTAATGGAATACAATATGAATCTCTATTGGTATCAAAATGGTCAGCATATATTATATACACCTACAAGTAATGGTGCAGACCATATAGAGAGTGACTAAAACAAAAATATATATGTACCAGTAAAAAATGACTGGTGCAAAAGTGAAGGTGTTGAGTGCTAAAAGTGCTGCAGTAAGGTGCTTATTGCAGTGAAATATTGCACTATCATGTGATATAAAGTGCAATTAATAAGGTGCTGAAGAGTTGCTTTTAATTGGCAACATAAATTGTTACAAAGGTCTATTCCAATACTAATGTCAGCATTGGTATAAATATGAGCTATATTGATTATATTGAAAAGCTGTATAAAACGTTGTCTCAATACCAAAACCAATACCAAAACCCTTCCTAAATTCTATTAGAAGCTGCACCATTCAGCTATTTGGCATATTCAGCAGTTGAGGGATAGGGGCATTAAGCTATGGGCTTAGGTCCATGTGGAACGCTGCCTAGATGCTAGCTAGTGACATCATCAGATAGCGTCCAGCGTACTGCATCACCAAATGATGTTTCTGGATTTCCTCAGTGCTAATTATTCAGTGTTTTAACCAATACATGTGTAAACCAGCTTTTTTAAAAATATGTATACGGAAAGAAAATGTATTATACAGCAATACCCCGTTTAGCTCTCCCAATGCATTCCTGACTGCAGGAGTGCTATGTGAAACAGCGCTAAATGGGGCATTTTATTGTCATATATCTCAAATAGCGCATTGGAGAGCACTGAGCGGGGATTTAAAGGCTGAACGGGATTTGGAGCTCAAATACCGTGCGATTGTGAGGTTTGGCGATAAGCAGGGAATTATTGGGAAAAAAAGGGCTATATCGAATTAGCGCTCAAAGGGGTAGGCTTAAGCGGGGTATACCTGTACTTCAGAATGAAGGATATTTTTTCTCTCTTGGTTTTGGAATATGCAAAGTGCAAAGACTTTCTGGGTGGTACACATCTCCCACACCCTTTCCCATCTTATACAAAGCTGCTGAAAGTAAGGGTGGATATTGTTTATTGAGCCAAGATGTTAAAGAGCCATGGTAGTGGTCATACAGTAGAGTTTAATTTGTTTATTTAGTAACTGATTAGTAACTGATCTATTATGTATCGAGGGGGATACATAAGGTTAAGGTTTGCCTACAGTGGACTAGGCAGGGAAGGAGGCAGATAAAGATCGAAGGCAGCAGTAATCCCTCCCCCATGAGTGTTTAAGGATTAAGAATGGAATAGCTGGCTCATACTGTCTAGGCTTTAATTGTCATGTTGACATTAAAATAATTTCTTAAGGAGATTATGACACCAGTCTACATATGTTCATTGGTTATTAGGGAGCTACCTGTGACTAGCTGGAGAAGCTGCTACACACTGGCTTTAGCTGAACAGGTTGAGAGGGAAAGTCAGAGATAGAGGTTGGAATATGAGTTTATTGCTTAGCTTCAAACAATAATAAAAATAGTGGTATAGGAATGAGATAATAGGAAAAAGTCATTGGTTAATGAGACTGATGGTAAACAAGAGGTATAAATGGAGAAATGAAATGAAAGGGGTACTGAAACATATGGATAAAATGAGAGAGTAAATAGGACTGGTCCAATGAAATTTAAATAAATAGCTAGGATAACGATTAAATAGATTTCTGGATTTCACTAGAAATATAATATACATATTTGTTTACTTTTATATACTTTATTTTGTTAACAAGTGCTTAAACATATGAATTTCTCTCTTGGTTTTGGAATATTCAAAATGCAAAGACTTTGTATGCCTAAAATCATACAGATTATACCTACTCGGATCTGCCCTCTGCAGCTCATGCAACTCATGAGAACACAGACTCTGAAGTGCAGTGTTTCAAATTAGTAAATAAGTGACAATCTCTCAGCAGCTTGTTAAAGAATGTTACTGAGAGATGGTCACTGATTGGCTAGTATGAGTCACTGCACAGCAAGCACAGCAGAACCTGTGTATTCACGAGCTACAGAGTGAGAATCCAAGCAGGTACTTTTTATAGGATTTTATTCAGTAGAAATAGACCTCATTCAATTGCTGCGGGCTCGCAAGTGGAGGTCGCAAGCTATTCAATTGCCTTCCATTTGCGGGCTCCGATCGGGTTACTTGCTGCGGGCTGCGATCCATTACGATTCTTAAAATCGCAAGTTACTTCCCTCCAAGCCTTTGATCTTTCACGTCCGCAAATCGCTATTCAATTGCTCCAATTTCCCCTCTGCCAAGCCCAAATATGGCAAAAATCAAATCACAGGTTACTGAGACCAAGGAGGTCTCGCAAAGGGCTTACTTACAAATCAGAGCAGTTTAAAATAAAACATAAAATATATCCAGCACTGTAAACGATGGGGTACACAATGGGTGACATTAGAATTAAAAGCACGGCATTCTCAAGCTTGCACATCGCCAAAATAAAATACTTTATTTCATGTTTATTTTCCATCCTAAGTCCTACAGGCTTCAACCTCCAAGCCCGTATGACTTTGGAATCCAACCTCTATGTTTTTCAAATTCCTACAGGCTTGAATAACGAGTTACGAGCTTGAAATAAAGTGTTATATTTTGGCGATGTGCGAGCTTGAGAATGTTGTGCTTTTAATTCTAATGTCACTCATTGAGTTCCCCATCATTTACAGTGCTGTATTGATTTTATATTTGCTTTTAAAGTGCTTCAATGTTTCGGTCTTGAACCACAAGTTACAGGCTTGCGTTCCGCGATCATGTCCAAGCCCGCAAATGCTACTGTCGAGAGCATGGTTTACAATTCTCGCAAACGGTGCCTGAAAAAATTAATTATTAATTTAATATAAACAACAATATTTTATTAGTAGTACACTTTGAAGATAAAGGTGTAGAATAGCAAACAGATGTAGAAAAGTTGTGTTTAGAACTGGCTGTACGTGTCTTATGAGGAAGAACTTATCATGACCAATGTTAAACTTGCTGTATGTGCCATTATTATTTTGTAAAAATATATCTTCTTACCGCATCAAAGTTTATTTATTACCCCATTCAGTGGTATTCCTTTGTCTATCAACTGAGTATGGCCCCATGGTTATTCCATACCGTGTGACCAGTTTTGCAACAGGTAAATATACTGTGTATATCTGTCCGCTCATTAGCCTTATGTCTGATCAATGTCGCATTTGCTTGATTAGCATAAATCTGAAAAAAGAGATGATGTCAAAAGGAGGAATGAAAACAAGCCCTAGCCGGTTCTTGTAATGAACAGAAAAGATACCTTTACATTTGTTGTTCCCAACAATGATGAGGTTTTTGCTGTAGATGTTTGAAGAAATGATAAAAATATGTTAATGGTGGATACTGTGTTGGAATTCCTATGAATATAAGCTTCCCAATCCCAAAAAATATTTATTAGGGCTTCAAACGTGTCCAACAATTGTATGGACTGTTAGCAGAGAGATGGACATATTTTGCAGATGCATAATTTTCAAAGATATGCAAAGTCTGTGGATTCAGGTGAGAGGTCTGGAAGACCTTAGTGAATATGACCCATATGATATAGAAAATGTGAAAGTTGCTGCAAGCATTCTCGCCAACATCTCTTTGACTTAATTTCTCTCATCTTCCTCCATTTTATGTACTTGGTTCTGTTTTTCTGAGTTTATGCTTTTTTTTGCTCACTTTCTTTCTAAGTTATTTTTCTGTATCCCTGTAATCAAACACCAGGAGGTTACAGTAGATAGAGAATTAATATAAACACCAAACTAAATACAATAAGGACATGGAAGCCATTTTGAACAAACTAAATATCCATAGACATGTTGTCCCATATACTCAGTAAGCTGCTAATGAGTATTAGTAGTTCAGTATTTCAAGACAATATATTTACAAATGCAATATAATGAAGTACTTGGACATATACATAATGTTCATAGTTCAAAGAAAATACACTGATAACCACATTGTCATATTGATCATTGGTAAAAACTGGTTCCTCTCCACTAAATGCATGGCAAGTTGTTTATTGCTACTTTAGTGACTTGTTTTTTTTTTTTTATTATTCCATGGTCTGCGACAATATGACATTGTCCTATTTTCTACATTGTAAGGCTTCAAACACTAAGCCAGCAAACTGTTAACTGCTGGAAAATAAAACGATAGGTCACTTGAAAGAAAAAAAGACAAAGAAATGACAATTCTGAACACCATTTTCCCAGGAGGAGTATTGTATGATGCATCCTTACAAACAACAGCTACAGAGGGAACTAGGGTTTCACATGAATCACCAGCTAAATTATTCATGCTCCTCTGCAGAACCTGCACGCCAGAATGCAAGATTTGTATGTGGGCTGCACATTGCCAGATACTAAAACAAAGAGAATGCTTGGTAAGATAAGGAATGTATTTACAATCATATGTAGAATATTTTCTTTAATATAGGGATTCAAAAAATCTAGGGACCATTTCTAATCTTTTACAGAAGCAAAGTAGATCAACATTAATGTACAATAGCTTTGGTCATAATGACTTGAGATATTTGCATATTTTTACTTTACAGAGACAAAATATAGAAAAACCCAATAAAATGCCCATGGATGCAGCATGGAGTCCATTGACCAAGAAGTGAGTAGTGTGTATAAAAGTATACTATATATGTGTAAGCAAAGATGAACATATAGGGTCTGAGAAAAGTCTAGAGCAGACTATACCGTGTAGAGCAGACTATAAAAGTGCCACCCCCTTTAAAGCACCTCTGAAGTGTTCTAGGATGAATTTTATTTGATAATGAGCAAAATGTTTTAGAAAGTTTTGAATAATGAATATAACATTTAATTTTTGCCGGTTATATTCTATGGCAGCAATGATTTGTTTATTTTCCATACAGAATTGGACAACTGGAAGGAATGGGGGAACCCTGAATTCAGATAAAATCTCTGTTTAGTCCTACTGAAAACTGCCACTGAGAATATTCACTTAACATTTAAATTGATTAGTGAAGTAAGCCTTGGTAGGATATAACCCTCCCCCTCATGCTCCAGGAAAACTAGCAATCCAAGATGGAAGCAGAGACTACTAAATTAAAATGGTAAAACTTTTTTTTTGGGGGGGGCTCATGATAATATCGTTAGTTTGTTACATACTTCAAGTTTGTTCCCACACTACAGTGGTCATTAAAGCTTGCAACATTTAGTCCAGTCACCATATTTGTCAAGTACATTGCAACTGCTTTTTGTTCTGTATGAATTGTTTACAGTCTGGGTTGGCACAAGCTGATTCAGTGCCCTGGAAGAGGCTTTAAACATTGTGCAATAGATACGTTGCAAGAACAGGAAAATGGAAACACTGCCTGGGTTACTTGCAAGAGCTATCAGGAAGCTCAGTCAAGGTCAAGTTTTATTTTTACAAGTCAAAATACAGAAATACTATAATCATAAGATAGCAGTACTATGTTACTCTATATATCAGTAAATTGTTCTTTGCAAAGTCACATATTTATCTGTAGAACAAACAAATAACAGCGACAATACTGAAACAAAAGATAAGGAAATATTGGCCAAAGGACAGGGAACAAGTAGAGCATATTCCAGCATAGGCATGGATGCTACAGGACAGACTACTCAGTTCTGAGATGAGGCTCACGTTCTGTAGAGCTGGCCCTGTTTACAGTAAAAGACAAATAAAACCTAGCAAATGTATTACACATTGTTCTGTCTTGCAATATATAGTGCATGCCCAATAGCTTTTATGTGAAACGCAAATGGACTTCCCCAATCTACTGTAGGTCAAAAGAAGTTATTCCTAGTTTAAAGGCAGACCTGTTGAAGATGTTCCTTGTGCACCCATCAGTTGATTATGTATATGGTTAACTTAAAAAAAACATGGCAGATAATTACCAGAAGGTCCATTTAGTCTGTCACCCTAGGAACATTTGCCTTAACAAATCCTTATGTTGGCCTTATGCTTATCCAATGGATTCATGAGTTCCTTTATTTGTTCTGTTTTTTTTTTATGAGATTCTAAGATTTTTCATACTGGGCTTTTGTGGGAAGGATCAAGAACTTTGTGTAAAATCAGTCAAAGATGAATGAAAAGTTATTCTAATTATGATGACTATGAGTAGCTTGGGCACCCCAAACACATTTACTCTCACTGTCTATACATGTGTCCCCAAATCATTTGCCTCTACCTCATTCTCACTTAAAAATAAAAAGGTTAAAACCATTGTATCTCTTTTGATGATTCAAGGGATAAATAGGGAGCATTTCAAGTGAAAATGGGAGGAAATGATAGAAAGAGATAGGTGTAAAGTCTGATGATGAGAGACGTTGTGTGTGTGCCTCGTTGAAAAACAAGCGTTGTGTTAGCTGGATCAATTATTAAAATGTCATTTTTGAAGTTTAAAAACTGTTAAATGAGTGATAGTAAACATCTAGCTATGCAATGCAATTATATGTAATCACTATTTTAATCGGGCAGCCATTGAATAGTTTGAACTTTTTTAAACCAAATTTTTTATCATTCCTTATAAAACATTGAGATTTCCATTACGCCATTATTGAAACCCTGGTAATAAGGATTGCTAAGTTTCATTTGTAGCAGTTGAAAGGTTTGGCTCATTTAAAATCTCCTCCTACCTGTAGAAGTAGATCAGCAGAAACATTGGGGCTTCCACTGCAGCATACTTTTTACCCATCATCAAGAATCATTTTTCCAAAAATATTGTTAATATTAAACTACGGTGGTCCTTTAAGATTTATAGGTGATGATGATCTACTTAACAGTAGCAGAAGGATGCTTCTGCTGACTGGCTTAAATAATAAATATGCAATAAGATTTATGAAACACGTTCTTATTTTAATTATATTAAATATTTAACTGTCAAATGAAAAGCTATTATTGACAAAACTGCAGTGGTTGCTCAGTCTTTAGAACACAAACAGTTAAAACATGGAAATTTCACCAAATTATAGCTAATAGAAAGCCCAGGGGGATCTGCACAAGAAAATGAAGCAAAATAAAAACAAGCCTTGAGATCTCTAAGGAGCAGCAGCAATTAGCATTGTACTGGGAAATCACATATCCCATTCCTATAATATTTCCAGCTATTTAAGTGTTTTTCTCCCTAAACACAACAAGATGAACCACAGAATCCTGAGTGCAGTTGCCAAAACTATAATATTGGGCCGCAGGCAAAGCAATGACCTAGTATATAATACCGGGTGGGGCAAATAGCACTACTGTATGTGCATAAGGGACAACTGTCTCTTTCTTCTAAGTCAAAATTCTTTATCAATTGCTGGGGAAACAATTGACCTGGAGCAAGCTTAGTCACAGACAATAGGAAGATGCAGAGTGATGAGCCCATCTGTTCATGAGACGGGAAGCAAGAAGGAGGAAAACAAAGAGGAGCAATGGAGCTGACATGCAAAATATTTAAAACTTCATGCACTATCTCTTCTTTAGTCTTCAGATTTGAGATTAATAGATACATTTTTTTTTCAAACCCACGGTTAAAGATATAACAGGGTCACATATGTTTGCTGCTGGGAAAAGTAAAAGACTAGAAAAGCATTTTTAAGAACACATCATATTAAAGGGTTGGTTTGGTGAAATTGAACTGACTATGGTTTAAACAAGACATTCAACAAAAACAGAAATAGTTGAGTTAAAGTAAAGAACTTTTACTATTGTATTGTTATTAAAACTTGGTTGTGTGCAGTTTCATATTTGGAAATATATATTTTTTAGCATGTTATTTCCTGTGCTTTTTGCTGTCACCAACATATCAAAATTCTGAACTGTAGTCTGATTCAAGACTGCCAATCACCCCTGAATTCTGATGTGTCAATGAAAAACATGGCTGCTATCAGGACCCTTGAACATACAGCAGTAAAAGATATGTAAGAATTATTTTTAATAAAATCATGATACATTTTCGTAGATCAAGTTGCTTCATCTAGTTCTTGTGTGAATGTTCTGTGTCCTACAAGTGTTTATTGTGAAAAAAAATACAGATAACTGCTTGTTTTCCCCTGATCTTTAGACTGAAACTCCTCCCATCTTTGTTACAATGTAGCAGGATGAGCAGAATTGTGCAGTAGATGGGAAGCTGTGGTGAAATCAGCATTATGCTGTGCTACAGTTTGAAAGACAGTTGGATCAACTTCTTTTAAGAACTGGGCCATTGAAGTGGGAGTTTAAATTTATAAAACCATTTTTGATAATTTATTTATGTTTGTTCATGGACTTTGATTCTGGGTTATGGTCACAGACCCTTTTCCAGGGCATGGATCCTGGTGCATTGAGCCACCATAGATGACATACTGCCCCATTGGGAAATGGGTAGGGGAATTATATTGCCACATGGGAAATGAGGGCAGGTGGGTGGTGGGGTGAATAGCCCTAAGACATAGGGACATATTGTACCACCATGCTTCATGTGGTCTTATGGCATATGCCCCTCCCTTATACTGTATATAATCCCCATGTAATATTACTGTGTTCTGTGTTATGTTAAAAGAATTAATGTGTACATATAGTACAGTTATGAGTGCAATGTGTGAGTATAGTATATCATGGATAGAATGTGTGCATATGGTTACTGTCATGGCATCTTGCATGGTGTAGAGTTGATGCAGCCACATATAGGACAGGAGGTTGAGTTTTTCAGGAATTTATATATATGACTACTGAGAGTGGCTAGGCGTGCATCCTCCCCTGGCTTCAGTCGCAATGAAGGTTGGTAGCCTTAGTTACAAGGTGGGGTTTTAGCTATAGAGGGGGATGATGCTGTTTTTGTGATATATATTCTTTGCAAAGAAACAAATAAAGGGACTTCTGAAACATATAGAAATGGTATGTCTTTTATTTTGCTCCTGGTAGCTGCGACACTGATCTCTACCCTGCAAGTAACTTGTCCTGGTCACTACTCATGAAAGTTAATGAGACTCCTGGAAGTGCTTATTCCTGATGGAGAGACCCTAACTCATACAGAAGCCAGATATCAGGGTGCTGGTGCCGAGATTTCCAAGAACACAACGGTCCTTGTGGGTAGTTAACCTGTAGTGTATAGCAGGTGGCCCTGCGCATTAATAGCCCCTACCCCTGAATCTTCACAGTTATTTTTTAATAATGTTTCTGAGCTCCTTTAAATGAATGTTATGTAACAAATAAATCACCTTTAATAAATCAAATTTAATATTTATTAAAGGTTTTAAAAGTAGTGGAAGGCTTGAAGGTAGCAGCTTACAATTAATATCATTTGCAAGCAATATTTAATGCAAAACAAAAGTCCTACATTTTCCATTATACATTTCATAGTTGTGGTAAAAATAATGATTTGACGTTAAGAAAAATTCCATCAAAGTTACTCACAGCAAGAGGAAATGTCTAGTTGCCATCTTGCCCTGACCTGTTAAGTGATGATAGAAAGCCTTGGCACGGCACCCTAAATCCAGACTACTTTTGTTCTTTCAAAATGATTTTGAATGCATTTTATGATCACTTGCCAAGCATAGTATAACAGCCAGCCATATCACAATTGTGAAGCCCCACTATCTAGAATATGTTTAAATTACAGTTCTATTTAAAATTCTACTTACAGGTGCTATCTGCAACAATACTATTATTAAAATCACAAGTCACAATTTATATTTTAATAATTATCTTAGGTGCCAATTGCATTACAGAACATAAGTACCAATTTAAAGGACCATCATAATCCTAAATTTAACTATATTGTGTTGAAGAGTCTATTTTGAAAATCAGCAAAGAATGTTAAAAATAATTTTATAACCTGTTTACATTTACAGATAATTATGTTATGGAATCTACCATTTTGGTTTCTGCTGATCTCCTTCATGAGGCAGGAAGTTAAAAATGTAAAGGTTGTGCTTATTTGTATCTTTATAAATTATTTTATCTTTTATGAAGTTTAGTTATTCAAAAGATAGTAAACATATGACCACAGAGATCCTTTAATTTATGCCAAAAAAGTACCAGCATTGAGCTTACCAGGCAAAGCCTGTGCCAACAAGTTTAGTGAGCAGATTAACACTATGATTACTAACATGGAAATGGCCATTTATTTACACAACAGAGTTACATGGCAGCTGTTACTTGTTGAAAATGATATCACAATGACCTTTAATTAATCTGGTATGAGGACTAGAAGTCAGGGCTTTAACATGGAGAAGGCTGAATGCACCGTCATGCACTAACTCTGTAATATGCTCTTCTAAAATAAATATTACAACAAAACCCTATCAAATCATGTTGTGTAATTAATAAGACTTGAAAGTACCAAGTTTTCTATCATATATTTAAGAATCATTTAAACATTACAAATTTGTTTTTTCAAATGAACAATTAATAATTTTGAAGATTTAGAAACTTTCAAGGACACAAAAGATATCATGGGCAAGTGTTTGCCCCTCCTCTTGTGACATGCTGGTACAATCAAATAGCTTTGTCTTTAAAAATATGATAGAAAATGTTGAATTGGAGAGCAAAATTAATGTGGAAAAATATCATAATGCTAGTTTTTAATTAGGAAAATAAATACATGTTTATTCTTCATCTAGGAGTGTCCAAGTTCGGTCCTGTTGGGCCGCACACAGGCCTGGATTTGAGAATTTTCTTTCTGTGCACAGGTGAGTCAATCAGGATGACTGAAGAAGCGATAGTCTCACCTGGGTCCAGAAGAGTTATCCTCAAATCCAGGCCTGTGTGCGGCCCAGCAGGACTGAACTTGGACAGCCCTGACCTAGACCCTTGAGACATCCTTGATACATAGGTGGAATTGTGTGTAAGAGGGAGCTGTAATATAATCTCTTAATGCAATCTGCCCTTTTTCTGGGCCTGTGAGGGGGACGGGTTGTGGTGTCAATTTAAATTGTTTCCAGTTTTCTAACAAAGCCTCCAGATCTCTCTCTCCTCCTCTTTTCATACCCTCTCTCAATAAATAGCTAACCCCCCATGATCCAGCTTTCAGGAAGTGATAGAACAAAGACAAATACTCATGGACCTGTACTCATAAAAAGAGTTAAAAAAAAAATCAGATTTACCTGCTAATGTTGTTAGTTTGGTACAAACTTCACAAACAAGTGTATTTTTTCTTGAACTGCAGTGATCCTTTAAATATATATAGGCTTGGCTTCGCGAACGAAGATTTAAGAGGAGTGTCCACATCTATGGTGGCTGAGGAAGCAAATGCGGGACAGGCAGACTCGACAACAGTGGTTGCACAGGAAGGGTTGTTCTTGGTTGGGTGCTGTAGTGACACCATTTTTTGTACATTTCCTCTTGTCCTCAAGACCAGCCCTGCATGTGGTCTCGAAAGAGGAGACAGCCTGGTGAATGGTACTTCTCCATGCGTTTCACTCTGAAGCTAAGGCGGACCATCGACGATGGTCAATATGACAGGCATCAAGGGACTGTTTCAGTGAGTCCTTGTACCTCTTCTTTGGCCCTCCTCTGTCACGATTGCCAGTGGTGAGCTCACCATATAGCACAATCTTTGGATCATCCTCCATCCTACAGATGTGTCCTGCCCAGCGTAACTGCTTCTTCAAGAGTATGAATGATTCCTGCCTGTTCTAGGAATTCAGTGTTGGAGATGTGGTCATTCCAGTGAATGTTGAGGATGGTGGGGAGGCAGCAGTGATGAATCTGTTCAAGAAGTCGTAGGTGGTGGTGGAGGTAGGTAACCTAACACTTGGAACCATACAGAAGGGTAGTCAGCACAACAGCTCCGTACACGTTGACTTTTGTGCATTTGTTCAGATGCTTGTTTTCCAAACTCTTTTATATAACTTGCCGAATGCACCATTTGCCTTTGCCAGTCTGTTGTCAATTTCCTTGTCAATCTTTGCATTCAAGGAGATGATGCAACCCAGGTAGGTAAACTGTTGGACTGTTATAGTGATGCAAGGACAGTAATTTTCTGTGAGGTGCGGGCTGGTGGAGATCTTCAGTCTTCTTCAAACTGACTTCTAGACCGAAGATACTTTAAATACACTATCGATGACACAACTAAAGCTGATGGCAAGATCACACTGTGTCTACACCTGAACTTACAATCGATCCTCCAGCTTTGTTCTTCATCCAATACGCAACAGTAAAACACTCAATTTGTATCCATTTTTTTTTTGTGTAAGCTAAAATTACCTACACAACGAGTGCAAGATATACTCCTGTGAAATTATTCATTTCAATAATATCCAGCTTCACACTGATCTTAGTAAGCTTTAACTTAAGCTACTTATTATCAAGATCTCTGACTATCCAGTAGCCCACGAAAGCAAGGAAGTAGGAACAGAAAAAAGATCTGTAAGTGACTGAACTGCATTATATATATATATATATATATATATATATATATATATATATATATATATACAGATATACCCAACTACATGCTACCCCTTTGAGTGCTAATTTGCTATGGCAAATTCCCTGCTTAATGCAAAACCTTGCTATAGCCCTGTTTTTGACCACGATCCTTGTGTAGCCCTTTAAATTCCCACTCAGCGCTCTGCGTTTCACCATAGTACTTTCTGAGCGCTATGGTGTTAAAATGCCCTACATAAGGAATTCATGTGGAGTGTTAAACGGGGTATACCTGTATGTAGATATATAGATAGATAGATAGATAGATAGATAGATAGATAGATAGATATGGATGGATATATGGATATGTAGATGGATGGATGGATTGATATTTGGATGGATAGATGGATAAATACAGAGATGTATGGATATATAGATTGATATATAGATGGATGGATGGAAATATAGATGGATGGGTGGGTGGCTATGCAGATAGATGGATGGATATATAGATGGATGAATGGATATATATACAGTGAGGGGGGAAAGTATTTGATGACCTGCTGATATTGAACATTTGTCCACTGACAAAGAAATGATCAGTCTATAATTTTAATGGTAGGTGTATTTTAACAGTGAGAGACAGAATAACAACCGCCCCCCCCCCCAAGAAAAACGCATGTCAAAATAGGTATAAATTGATTTGCAGCTCAGTGAGGGAAATAAGTATTTGATCCCCTATCAATCAGCAAGATTTCTGGCTCCCAGGTGTCTTTTATACAGGTAACGAGCTGAGATTAGGAGCACTCTCTTAAAGGCAGTGCTTCTAATCTCAGCTCATTACCTTTATAAAATACACCTGTCCACAAAAGCAATCAATCAACAAATTCCAAACTCTCCACCATGGTCAAGACCAAAGAGCTGTCCAAGGATGTCAGGGATAAGATTGTAGAGCTACACAAGGCTGGAATGGGCTACAAGACCATTGCCAAGCAGCTTGGTGAGAAGGTGACAACAGTTGGTGCGATTATTCGCAAATGGAAGAAATAAAATATAACTGCCAGTCTCCCTCAGTCTGGTGCTCCATGCAAGATCTCACCTCGTGGAGTTTCAATGATCATGAGAACGGTGAGGAATTAGCCCAGAACTACCCGGGAGGATCTTGTTAATGATCTCAAGCTGGGACCATAGTAACCAAGAAAACAATTGGTAACACACTACGCCATGGAAAACTGAAATGATGCAGTGCCTGCAAGGTCCCCCTGCTCAAGAAAGCACATTTACAGGCCTGTCTGAAGTTTGCCAATGAACATCTGAATGATTCAGAGGAGAACTGGGAGAAAGTGTTGTTGTCAGATGAGACCAAAATCAAGCTCTTTGGCATCAACTCAACTCGCCGTGTTTGGAGGAGGAATAACCCCACAATCACCATCCCCACCGTCAAACATGGAGGTGGAAACATTATGCTTTGGGGGACAGGAGTACTGCACCGCATCAAAGGGACAATGGACGGGGCCATGTACCATCAAAATTTTGGGTGAGAACCTCCTTCCCTCAGCCAAGGCATTGAAAATGGGTTGTGGATTTGGAACATCAGTCTCGAAACCTTAATGACTTGGAGAGGATCTACAAAGAGGATGGGACAAAATTCCTCCAGAGATGTGTGCAAACCTGGTGGCCAACTACAAGAAACATCTGACCTCTGTGATTGCCAACAAGGGTTTTGCCACCAAGTACTAAGTCAAAGGGGTCAAATACTTATTTCCCTCATTGACCTGCAAATCAATTTATAACTTTTTTGACATGCGTTTTTCTTTTGTTTTTTTGTTATTCTGACTATCACTGAAAACACACCTACCATTAAAATTATAGACTGATCATTTCTTTGTCAGTGGACAAATGTTGAAATCAGCAGGGGATCAAATAATGTTTTCCACCACTTTATATATTTATATATACATATATATATATATATATATATATATATATATATATATATATATATATATATATATATACGTCTATGCATGAAAGGACCACATTGGTAGTCTACAATAGGTTTTAATTTGTTGATTTAATAATTGATTAAAAGTATAGTCAGTATTTGAGGAAACTTTAGCACTTCAGGCCTGCCTCTCTCCATTACTATCTTTCCCATGAGGATGTCATAAAGTTTATTTCAGAATGGTCTGTTTGCCTGCAGTGGCCATTGTAGTAAAAGAGGCATGAAAAGACTCCTCTTAATGCTTTCAGGTAAAGAAAATAGCAGCACCAAACACCTAGATATGTCACTGACATTAATTCACTGATCCTTTTGCAGATAATGGGTGGCTTGCTACATATTGCAAACAATACAGGGCCATGAACTAAGCTTTAGCAAAGCATTTTGATAAGTGGCTCTCAATACCTGAGTGATTCTGCCTAATGCACTTATATGAATGTTGTCCTTTATTGTGTATTACAAATCATGAATTGTGCTGTGAGAGCTCTATTGCAATGCTTGCATTGTAATATTGAAATGACTAATACATAACTACAAACCCATGCACACAATATTAATCTTGAATATCATTAAAAGCATATTCATATAACAGAAATTAATGTTATTATCAGTGATATTATTAATATACGTAATTTAGTTTGTGAAAGAAATGTCAGACAACAGGAAAAAAACATTCTGGTACAGAAGAGTCTGAGGGATCTGCTCTTGTGAGAGGATAATTTAAGTGATTACAAAGGGAGGGAGCTGTTTGATGGCGATCTTGTGAGGTGACAGGACCCATGGCAAGGAGGCATTCACTGTGACTTAGTGGAAATTGGGGGTGTACTTGAAAGCTTATCTAAATAGAAACTATTCAGAGAATCAATGAAGAGTGGGTGAAAGACAAAGCTAGGTAGCACAGGAAAACATCTTGTAGACAGAAGTGGGATGGATAAAGAGAGGAGCAAGTCATGGGCAGAATGGATGGGTGGTTAGGGGAGTATTTGGAGAACAGATAAGAGATGTAGATGGATGGAGTATTGTTGAGGGCTTTGTAGATGGTGATCAACATTTTGAGATGTGGAGCAACTGATGGGGAGCTGATGGTGAGATGGATAAGCCTAGAAGTCATTAAAAGAGACACTAGTTCTCACATTTGCTTATGTTTAAGGGCTTCTGTATTACACTTAGAAATCAATGTTTTTTGGCCTGGTCCCTGGACGTGAGGGCTCTATTGTGAACTTTTAATTCTAAATTATATAAAACTGTGGCAGCTTATTAATAATAACTGAATAAAGAAATGATCTGCATCCAAAGTCTCTTCTACATAAATAATCCTGTTAGGAGAAAAGGCATGCAAAACTGAATATAAAGCTAAACATTAAAGACTAAGGGCCTCATTCTATTAGCGTCCGCAGCCGTTGCGAGGCCGCAAGGACCGGCCGCAAGCTATTCGGCTATTCTATTCCCTTACGGCCGGAGGCTCCGGCAGGCTTGTGGCCGGTGCCTTGCTATCCCTTGCGGCCGCTCGCGCCGGAGGAAAGCCTTTGATCTAAAACGGCCGCAAGAGTTTCGGCCGTAAGAAATTCCTATTTGCAATTCAATTGCTCCGGGAAACCTCTCTGCAAGGCTAAAAACTAACCGCAGCTTACTTGCAGGAAAGAGGTCCCGCTAGCACCAATTAAGCACATAAAATAGCTCAAATAAAGCCATCCTGCACTTTGAGAAGACTATTAAGGGATTTTAGGTGTTAGAAAAAATAGCACATAATTATCCTATACTCAAATCCGTAAAATATTTTATTTTTAATTTCCGTAAAATATCCATGTAAAAAGTCCAGAGTGCTTGGAGCACCTCAGACCCGCCCACGCCGCAGCCGGAAAATAAACAGTTAATTTGAACTCGGGTTTGGGCTGATGTGCAAGCTTGAGAGGGGGTTTCTTTTAATCCTCATGTCCCCCAATATGATCCCTAGCATTTACAGAGCTGTACAGTGCCGGCTTGAATTTATTTTTGCGTTTTTAGATTTCTGAGATTACGGCCGGTTCCAAGATATGCGGCCGGCCGTAAGAGGAGATCCTTGCGGGGCCGTATAATAGAATCGCGAGTTAACAGAACCCCCGCAAGGAATCGCAGCCTTACGGCCGATTTACGGCCGCTAATAGAATGAGGCCCTTGGTGATTATCACGTCAAAAGAACATACTATAAATATGGCCCATCACTGGTAGACCATGTAAATGCCATGGTTTTACATTTGGGTGGAAGAAAATGGCCATAGCTTTATTAAAATCTGTACAGGAGAGGATGAAGAGAATCACTACCATAATTAACTACCTGGCATCTTTTTCCTTAATTCGTAATGTTCTCCGTCTCCTCCCATCTTTATATAGGGATTGAACAAGCATTAATATATTTTTCTGTTAAAAACTGGCTTACATCATTTTCCTGTATGTGTGATTTTATCTATATTATCTATGTACACATAAACATACACATATATTACCATACGCAGCTGTAGAAGTAAAAAAATAACAGTATTCTCTTTGGAAAAACTAGTCATGATTATATGAACAACAATTTAAAAGTAAGTTGATTCCTAAACAATGATATATTATCATATTACAGTAATCTTATAAAAGAGTATGGTTTAAATATCACAAAGCATCCTTTGCATGAAAGACAAGCCCTACAAAAATTAAACATCTCAATGTTTTTTCCCTGTAGACTGCATTTGTAACATCAGGACCTCCTTCTGACAAACTATAATATTGGAGTGACAGAGCACCAGTCGATTTATGGAGTTCTATAGTAAAATACGGTAATTTACACCCTCTAAACTAATCTGCAGTACATGACACCCACATAAACAAAATGGTATCAGAAATTTTATGATGTCACATTCTGTAATTTTTTTACTAAATGGCATTGATCTGAAATCTGGTCAATGTCCTTCACATGCATGGATATGTAGCATTTAGAATGAAATGTGCCTTTAAGGCATAATAAATAAAAATAAAAACGCATTAAAAGAAATAAATTATTCATAAGGATGGGATAAAAACTCCTTCCTATTAATTAGAACTAATGACTATTCTTTCAGGAGTCTGGTGAGAGAATGAAGACTTGTTTGTGTATAATACAAAGATCTACTGAGATTATTAGCTCAGCAGCTCATGTTGATTTGCTAACTTTAACATCTGTAGTTTTTGTTTCAAGAAACATAATTTTATTCCAAGATGTGAAATGTATAGTTCACATGACACAGTATTGTTGAACAGAATGCCTTACAATAATCCGTATTGTGGAACAGATTATTTTTATAGCATTGGTAAACATCCAAATTTTACCCCACTAGACACATGTCCTCCTCATTTGCCCACAAAATACCTCTATTTAGTGTCTCCATTAATTTCGTCTCTCTTAACCCCTCCTCAGTCGGCATACCTTATATAAACCATTTAGCTGTGAATCCAATACATGTGTGTTCTGGGTCATATTTAAGGACCTTTATGGGGAACAGGTTGCCCTCTACTAAGCTATACAGTGTCTGTTTATTGCAAATAAACAAACAGCAGGTTTACAATAGAGCTGGTAGAAGTTAGTATGGGCATGTGTTACATACTTGGATTTGGTCATATTCTAAATATAAATATAAAGAAGAACTCCCCTGTACATAGGGTGGAGCAGTATAATTGATGGAAGGATGTTGTACAAAAGGTCATTTAGTCAGTATGGACATCCCTGGCATTCTATGTCCTATGCACAAAAGAGACACAGACCTCAGGGCTAATTTAATGGCTGCCAATAAGGTTAACCAAAGATGACCTCCCTCTTATAACCCCTACCTACAGCACATAACAGCAATTAAACACACATCCATGTACTTTAAAAGCATGGGAAGGCATGGGAAGACGTTAAAAATAATTGCACAACATTCTGAAAAGCCACAAATATGCAATAAAAAATATTATTTTTAACTGTTATTTCTGAGTAATATTGATCTTGGGACTCACGGGGTTAATACATATCATGAAACCCACATGGACTAAAACAGATGATCTAATGCATGTTATAGAGTGATAGATTTGTTTGATTGAGAGCCCCATCAGCAAATATTACTTATTGGCACTAATTAAATAGTAGTCTCTAATTGCAGATTACGTGTCACTTCCATGTTTTACTGACGTCATGATGATGGTTTCATTTACTATTGGCTGTGTCTAATAAGTAAATTATGGGCTTGCTTAAATATTGTCAGATCATATGACCAGGCCCCCTGAAATCCTACTTAAAAAGGCATGGTTTACAAGTTTAGGCTTGAGGAGATAAATTGTGAGCTTGAGTCAATAGAATACATCTAAACATTTAGAGAAAAACACACCCGCAGCAAAAACTATGGGTTAGAGGCATGTGTAGGCTTCTAATAGAATAGGGCTCTGTTTCTGGGACTACATCAGGATATAATCCCATGTAATGGTCTATCAGATCTCTGACTTCACCACCCATGAGACTCACTACTAGCTAACGTATCATCTACTTTTAACAATTCATTTAAAGTCCCAACGTATTCTTAGATTTAAAGTCCTTGAAAATGGTCAAAATGTTTTTAGTATGTAAAAAACACAGCCTCTGATTTATTACCCTTTACATGAAATTTTGCTGTAGCGTAATCTACCATTTTGGATTTTGCTAATCTATTTCCAGAGGTGTGAGGAGACTCTTTAGGGCAAACTTGTTTCTGCACAATAGAAATATATCAGTTAAAACTGACAATGCTTTCCAAAATCACAGATCAGCTCTACAGTTATGGATCCCCTCTGTCACCCCATATGTTATAAATAGTCGACCTCAGCTACCACTAAGGTAGGTCAAAATTTTATGACTATCAAAGATTATTCTCAACAAAGTAGCAGTAGCCTTAGTTTAGTTCACTTTCAAAGCTAATTGAGAAATTGCAACAGTTACAGAGCGATTCAATTGAAAAAGCCCACAACTACATGGCCGAAAGCCAAATCCGTAAACCATGTAACCGTACGTAGCATTTCAGAGCATGATCATGATCAATTAAGCGAGGCCGTAACTACTGATTTAGAAACAAATAGTAAAGGAGACCATCATCATGACATCATTAACACATGGGTGGCCTGATATGTATTAACTCATTGACTCCAGATACTGATATCATACAGAAATTAAACGTAAAGGGCTGAGGGGGGCACAAGGGCTGACAGTGGGCCATTGGGGCCACAGGGGCCAAGAGGGGGCCCCAGGGAGACAAAGGTGACCACACAGAGACATAGAGGGCTGAAAATGCTACAAGGGGCTGAGGGGGCCTGTAGAAGACACCAGGGGGCCATGGAAGGGCTGCGGGATTATCGAGGGGGCTGCAAAGTCCCTGGCAGCCCTGGGCCCTTCAAAGGACAGGGCCTCGGTGCTTTGCACCGACGGTGCTTTCCACCTTTGGCTCACAGTATTATTGAGGTACACAAGCCCCTCTACCTAGACAAGATAGTGATCCAGAAGGGAAATAATTGGGAATTATTTGCTAATTTTTTTTCATAAAGTTTTTATTGACACATTCACAAGACAAGCACATTTGAAAACAAGGAGCGACACTCAGGTCCCCCACACTTTATGATTTTCATCGTATACATTTGTGCTAGCCCAAGATAAAATACATATGTCAATTCCGTGTGTCACCCTCCGCCTTTTTCCTTTTTCTATTATTAAGATAGTCTAAGTTACCCGTGCTTAAATGCTCTATCTATGTCTCGCATGAGCTAGATATCCTGCTATGGTTACTTATTTCAGAAATTAAAACAATTTTAACTAACAAAAATATAACATAACTTAACACATTAACGTGTGCCTTTCAACATTACGTTTTACAGAAATTGCTTACTACCTTTCTTACCGTCCACGTCCGCAGCGACCTTAAACGAGGTACCATGGAGAGCCCTGTCCCGGACCGTACCAGCTATTATCTGCCTCCCCCTTTCGATCAGTGCACTACCGTCAGTGTATCTGGAATGAGTGTTCCGTCCCCCTCCAGTCACCCCATATTTCCTTATAAACAGCCACCGTATCGTTTAAAGTTGCCGTCATATGTTCAAATGTCATAATAAAGTTGATTTTGTTAATGACTGAGTGGATATCTAGTGTATTCGTCCGCCAATTTCCTGCCAGACTGCTTTTAGCCGCCAACATGATAAATTGAAGCCACTTATTTTGGTGAATACGTAAGTTTTGTACTGGAAGCCCTAGGAGACATGTTCCCATCTCGGGATGTATTTTTGTTTTAAGTGTATTAGAGGCCAGTTCGGCCACCTTGTGCCACAATGATTGAGCAATTGGGCAGTCCCACCAAATATGGCGGAAGGAACCTCCTGTGATACAGCCTCTAAAACACTCAGGAGAGATATTAGGGTCCATTTTGTGTAGCCTGTCTGGCGTGTAATAGGTTCTAAATAAAACTTTGGCTGATGTTTCCATATGGCTAAAGTATCTGGAGCCTTTTGTCAGTTCCAGGCTATTTTTGGACCACCTACTCATGTCCCATTCTACTCCCATATCCTGTTCCCATTGCTTAACATGCTTGGGCTTGCTAGCCATGTCATTAGAGTTGGATATAGCGTACAGTTCCCTTTCAATATTCCCCTGGTTAGTGGGGCTTTATTACATATTAGTGTGAACCAAGTTGAACTTGGCGGGCCCCATTTACGGAGTTTAATGGTAACATTGTGGCGAATTTTGTTGTAGTTGAAGTATTCTCTGGGTGGGAGATTGTACGTTTCCATAAAACTCCCAGTATTTAGTACTGCACCCTCTCTAACCCAGCTTCCAAACCTATCTAACTTCTGTGAGATCCACCAATCTTTGGAGAACGTACCCATCTCCTCAAGGGTGCTTGGGGAAGGGAGTATAGTGGTTAGCAAAGAGATATTAGGGCTTAGCTGTCTACTGATGTTAGCTCTTTCCCATTCCCTCAGAGACAGGGCTATCATCGGGTTGTTTCGAGCCAGCTTTAAGGGCAACGTGGAAGAAGGGTCCCATATAAGAGTATCCCATTTTAATGGTGCAATTTGGTGGTTTTCTACAAAGACCCAAAGTGGCTGGTGCTCTGCCGAATGCGCCTGGGGCAAGAAAGAAATCTGGGCTGCCCTGAAGTATTTAAGGAGGTCGGGACAGCCCAAGCCTCCAGAGGATCTTCTCCTCATCATAATTGCTTTCCTTATTCTAGGGTGCTTGTAATTCCAAATAAATCTGAATATTGCATTTTGGAAGCTGGTCAAGTCTCTCGTATGTACCTGAATAGGCAGAGTCCTGAAAAAGTACAGGATCCTGGGGAGAATATTCATTTTTATTGCATTTATCCTCCCCGACCAAGAGAGATGATACTTATTCCATTTCAACAAGTCCTGATTCAGGGACTAGTATAGCGGAATATAGTTGGACTGATACAGGCCAGTGATCTCCGGAGTAATTTTAATACCTAAATAATTTATATATTTTTCTGGCCAATCAAAGGACTACTGGGATTTGAGAGTATCTCTCAAGGCCTGCGGAGCCTGAGCCAAGATCGCTTCTGTCTTGTCTATGTTAATTTTGAGCCCCGAGATGAACCCAAAGGACTCCATCAGGGACATCAAGGCTGGTATTGAGTGAATTGGGTTCGTAAGTGTGCACAGGATGTCATCGGCAAAGAGGCAACATTTGAACTGATGTAGGCCTACATTTATCCCTGTTATTAAGGCGCTATTCCTAATAGCCTGAGCCAATGGCTCAATGGCTAGCGCGAACAGGAGGGGGGAAAGGGGGCAGCCCTGTCTTGTGCCTCTTTTAATGTTGATGAGTGTGTGATCAGCCCCTGGAATGCAGATGTTTGCAGATGGATTATTGTAAAAAGACTTAATAACATTCACAAAATTACCCACCAACCCAAACTTCGACAGTGTGGCGTGCAGGTATGGCCATTCTATGGAGTCAAAGGCTTTCTCCAGGTCTAGTCCTATTGTACATAAGGGGGTATTATCCTTTTTGGCTAAGTGAAATACGTTGAGAAGTCTTCTTATGTTATCCCCCGCCTGTCTATAGGGAATAAAGCCCACTTGGTCCTCATGTGGCCAATATTTTCCCAAGGATTTTCACATCCCCATTCAAGAGAGAAATGGGTCTGAAGTTTTTAGCCAGTAAAGGATCTCTACCCGGTTTGGAGAGGAAGATAAGACTCGCCTGATTGAGTTCGGGGGGCATGGTCTTCCCCTCCATAATATCCCTGAAAAGCTTTTGCAACTTTGGGGCAAGTGGATTATTGAATGTGGCATAGTAATTGTTTGTAAAGCCATCCGGGCCCGGAGCTTTACCTTTTTTCAAGGTTTTGATCATTCTGCTTATCTCCTCTAGCAAGACTTCAGCATTTAACATATTTAAATCCTCCTCAGTGGCTGAAGGGAGGTCATAGGCGTTCAGGAATTTGTGAATTTTATAATTATTGGCCACCAGTTTAGATGAGTAAATGTCCTGGTAATACTTTCTGAAAGTTTCTTTGATTTCATCCTGTTTCATAGTAATTTCCCCCCTCGCGTCCCTAAGCTGGTGAATGCGCGCAGAGTTATTCCTAAAATTTAGTCTCCTGGCCAGCATAGGAGAGGGCTTGTTAATTTGACAGTAAAATTTATGTCTCGTTTTTCTAATGGCCTTCTCGGTTCTTTCTGCCAGAATGGTGTCTAATTCTGATCTGGTTCGATTTATGACGTTTTGTGTTTCCCTGGTGAATTTACTCTGGTTTAACTTTTCCAACTTTTGTAATTTCTGGAAGAGTTCGTTTTCTTTGCTGAGTAGTTTCTTCCTATATGCCGCTGAGATTTTTATGATTATCCCTCTAATGTAAGCCTTATGGGCAACCCAGGACCATCCTATTTCCGTCTCAGGAATATCGTTCAGAACGAAGAAAGTGTTAATTTCCTCATCTATTTGGGCCCGTATCTCTGAGCACGTGATCAACTTGTCGATCAGACGCCAAGTGTGGATGTGGGGATTATTTTGGCTTAAACTTAATTTACAAGATATCAACGCGTGGTCTGACCATGGGCAGGGTATAATTTGGGCATCTGATGCGCTATTGAACAGTGAGGAGTTGATTAACAAGGCATCAATCCTGGAGTATGTGTTATGTGTAGGGGAAAAGAATGTGTATTGTCTTTCAGAAGGATGTAACCCCCTCCAGGCATCTATTAAGTCCAGTTCTTTAAGTAGGGCATGTATGACTTTAAGTTTTCTCGCATCCCTGGTGTACGAGCGTGTCCCTGACCTATCCAGGAATGGCTGAAGAGCCAGGTTTAGGTCCCCCCCTATGATAATTTTCCCTCTGTCTTCTTGCTTCAAGAGGTTCAAAAGTTTGATTAGCGTGTTGTGCGGATTAACCGTGGGGGCATATAAATTCACCAGGGAAACCTTAAGTTCAAGAACGGTACCTGTAATTATAAGGAAGTTACCCTCCTTATCCTTTACCTGCTTCTCTAGCTTGAAGGGGAGGTTCTTGTGAAGGAGAATGGCCATACCTGCTTTCTTGGTTTGTTGTGAACAAGTATAAAAATTTGGGTAATCCTTGTGGAGGAATTTTGGGACTTTATCTGATGCAAAGTGAGTTTCTTGCAAAAAAATTATAGAGGGTTTGATTTTTTTATAAAAGAGGAAGGCTTTACGCCTTTTAAACGGGGAATTGAAGCCTTTTACATTATGTGTTATTATATTATGTGGGTGATCCGTCATGGTTGTCTGTTCTCTAAGTGTGTAAAAGTCTCTAGAAAGTTACCCCAAGCGGACCACTCTGCCTCGGCTCCCGTTTCCCATACCGGCCGGTCCGGGACATGCCCACCACAACTCGCTCCAGACGCGGACGAATCCAGGCAATTCTTGATCCGCCAGGCACAAGCGGCATAACATGTAAAAAACCAAAAAAACAGTACTAGTACAATTTAGTATCTCAGTAATAAACCTACAATGACAGTGAGTCCTCCCATGACTACTACATATAGTCATTCCAATAGGATTAAGGTAAGGGAACCTACCCCCCCCCCCTAATTATTCCTACAGGGAGAAAACTATCAATTAACATTAACCATAATAATATTAGCCATATCTTGGGCACTAAGCCCCTGGTTGTCATGAAAATTAGCTACCTAAGGTAGCCATCCTGAGTACTCAATAAAATTATTTGCTAATTTTAAAGATATATCATGGACTGTCTATTGTTAAAAAGCAGCATACTCTGCCACTTCACAGAGCAGACTGACACGGCATGGGAAGTACCTCCGGGCTGTCTGTTGATCACCATTGATTTACACAAGGTAGTGAAACCATACATTGGTGCTTTCAAATGCTTTCAAAGTTAGCTACGTTATGCCTTATGTGCTGAAATATAGCACTATACAGTTGTGCTCCAAACTTTGCATACCCTGGCAGAAATTGTGAAATGGTGGCATTTATTTTTAAAATATGACTGATCATGCAAAAAAAATAATATTTTATTGAAGGATAGTGATCATATGAAACCATGTATTATCACACTGTTGTTTGGCTCCTTTTGAAATCATAATGATAACAGAAATCACCCAAATGGCCCTGATCAAAAGTACCCTTGATTGTTTGGCCTTGTTACAGACACCCAAGGTGACACACATGCAGGTTAAAAGTGCAATTAAAAGTTAATTTCCCACACCTGTGTTTTTTTAAATTGCAATTAGTGTCTGTGTATAAATAGTCAATGGGTTTGTTAGCTCACACATGGATGCACTGAGCAGGCTAGAAACTGGCCCATGGGGAACAGAAAATAACTGTCAAAAGATCTGTGTAACAAGGTAATGGAATCTCATAAAGATGTAAAAGGCTAGAAAAAAATACCCAAAGCCTTGAAAATGCCAATCAGTACTGTTCACTCATTTATTAAGAAGTGGAAAATTCAGGGATCTCTTGATACCAACCCATGGTCAGGTAGACCAAGAAAGATTTCAGCCACAACTGCCAGAAGAATTGTTTGGAATACAAAAAAAAACCCACAGGTAACCTCAGGAGAAATACAGGCTGCTCTGGAAAAAGACGGTGTGGTTGTTGAACAAAACTGAGCTGCATGGTTGAGATGCCAGAAAGAAGCCTTTACTGCGCCAATGCCACAAAAAAGCCCTGTTACAATATGCCCGACACGCCTCACAGCTTCTGGCACACTGTAATTTGGAGTGACAAGATCAAAATAGAGCTTTATGGTCACAACCATAAGCACTATGTTTGAAGAGGAGTCAACAAGGCCTATAGTGAAAAGAATACCATCCCAACTGTGAAGCTTGGTGGTGGCTCACTGATGTTTTCTTTGGGGGGGGGGGGGCAAGATGAATGCAGCATGTTAACAAAAAGTAATAGTAGACAATTTGCATTCTTCTGCATGAAAGCTGTGCATCGGATGCGTTTGGGCTTTCCAGCATGACAGTGACCCTAAGCCCAAGGCCAAGTTGACACGCCAGTGGTTACAGCAGAAAAAGGTGAAGGTTCTGGAGTGGCCATCACAGTCTCCTGACCTTACTATCATCAAGCCACTCTGGGGAGATCTCAAACATGCGGTTCATGCAAGACGGCCAAAGACTTTGCATGACCTGGAGGTATTTTGCCAAGACGAATGGGCAGCTATACCACCTGCAAGAATAAGGGGCCTCATAGGCAACCATTACAAAAGACTGCACGCTGTCATTGATGCTAAAGGGTATGTAAACTTTTGATCAGGGCCATTTTAGTGATTTCTGTTATCATTATGATTTAAAAAGGAGCCAAACAACTATGTGATAATAAATGGTTTCATATGATCACTATCCTTCAATAAAATACATTTGTTTGCATGATCAGTCATATTTTCAAAATAAATGCCAACCATCTGCCACAATTTCCGCCAGTGTATGCAAACGTTTGAGTACAACTGTACAAAATACCAGTAAATCCAATTTCAAATTCTTTCAAAAACGGCAAAATCATTTGATGATTATAATATATTTCACTGAATAAACCACATGGCATTAATTGGCTTCAGTTTAGGTCAGGTGGAACTGCTTTATGTGTTTCAACATGAGTAGTACAAACTGTTCTGTAAACTCCATAATTATTTTCCTATTATTAGCATTTATTTGCGTGTCAGCATATTCTTCCTCATAGTGTGATTTCATGTGAATACAGTGAAATTCTGCTGCCTCAATGGATAATGTGTGCCATGATCCATGGATATTAAAATCTGAATGCAACCTGTGACTTGGAAAGATTGTATGATATTGCTTTAGGTGTGCTCCAAAGATCTTTAAATCCTATCACAATTCTTTAGACCAGTCGTTGCCAAACCTCTCATCAAGGCTCCCCAGACAGGTCAGGTTTTTGATTTAACAGTGTAAATACAGGTGAAGAAATTAGAGGCTTCTGTTGAATAGTAATTGCCTCACTTGTGTTCACACTCTTAAATCAAAACCCTGACCTGTCTGGGGATCTCTGAGGAGAGGTTTGGGAACCACTGCTTTAGACTGCGGGTTTTCAATCTTGCTGGTTGTTTTAGGGAAAGCACTTTATATATTTGATTTTAAGCACAAAAACTAAGCTCTTCATTCTTTTACTGAGTTTTAAAACAGTTTTGCCTTATACTTACCTTTATATAGCTCTACAGAATAAGTTGCCGCATTACAAATAAAGGATAATAATAATAATAATAATAATAAAAATAACTATTCGTGAATTCTTTAATAATGGAGTATTTTGCCTAGAGATGTAAGCAATTCCATGGAAATATTTGAAAGCATCACAGACAAGGAATATAACAAAAGCCATGCAGCTTCCCAAACCTGATATTAATTTTCATTATGTCCATAAAATAATGTCAATGTATATACATTTCTTTAAATAATCACTTTATGAGGTCATATTAAAGTGACTGAGCCTTGACTCCCAATGGCACATTCCTATGTAATTTACAGAGCTATGGTGCAACAGTCTATTTCAAGCTTGACTTTGCCATGAAAGCAGGTAACAATTACTCCATTAACAAGCATGACTGTCCCAAGCAAGCAGCACACAAACAGTAAAATAGGAAATGGGTTGTTCAAGACTAATAAGTTAATCTCTTGTTAAAAATATGTATTCTGAAAGTATATACATTTAAAAAATATGATAAGCAGTGAAGACTGTGCAAAAGCAATCAGAGGGAACTTGCAATTTATGGTCCTTTCAGGACATGTTGGGTTTTCCCATTAAGTTCCTTAAATTGTATGGTGAAGGCAGACTTATGCTGATTTAATGGAAACAAATTGTTTAAGAGCTACAAAAGCTAAAAGGACATCATTTTAAAACAATTAAATAACTTACCAACTGCACTACATATTGGTAGCCCGTCCATGTGAGCATGGCTTTTTTAGTGAAGTGTACATTTTATATGATAATTAAACTGAGGAGGATTAATTTAATTCACCTAGTTGCAACATTTATATAAAACAGCAAAATTGTTTAAAGAGTACATTGAAAATTATGCATACATTCCACTCACCTGGAAATGTACATGCTGACTATATATATATATATATATATATATATATATATATATATATATATATATATATATGTGTGTGTGTGTGTACAAATATGACTATATATATGCAGAATATATTAATATTATTTTATAAAGCGCCATCATATTCCGTAGCACAGTAAGGGGTTAAATATAAAGAAAAACACATGCCAAAAGTAGGGGGCTGTTTTTGAGTTTAAAACCCTATATAGAATCTAAAAGGATTATTGAAACAAAAGGAGAAGTAATCCAAGGAAAAAATAGTGACTTGGCAAATTACTGAAAAGAGAGCTGACGGTTAACTGGGGATTAAGGTGGTGGGTGTATCAGCTGTGAAAATGGAGGAAATAGTGCTAAACCTGCACTATTAGTTAAAAAAAAAACATCAGTGGGTTATATGAGTTCAGAGACACAAAAGTAGTAGTGTGTGAGGGTCTAGAGGAAAAGAAAACAAGGTAAACGGAAGTGGCAAAATGGCAGTTGGAGAATGAGATACTGCTGAGTGGATGGATTGAGGCCCAGTGCTATGTCTAAATAAATATAAATACATTGTCTATTTTATTTGAAGTGGGGATACATATTCATATTGGGGTTCAAATAGTTCAAACTGGTCAGACAGAAATCAATAAATGCCTCTCTAGTGTCAGCTTCAAAGTCAGGAACCATATCTCCTCCAAACTTGACAACCTGCCAAAGGGTCACTCTGATCGCATAATTTTCATGCATCTCCCACTTCAAAATAAGCAGCATGCTCCAATTTTCGGTGTGTATGCCCCAACTCTTCAAGCAGATCCTGCGGAAAAAAACAAGTTTTACACTGTTTTCGTACAGAACGTCGACCTTACCAAAGCGTTCGACACCATGAGCAGGAAGGGTCTGTGGCAAATCCTGGAACATATCGAATCTCCTCTAAAGTTCTTCAACAAAATCATCCAGCTACATGAAGACCAGCGTGGCCAAGTCAGGCACAGCAATGACCTGTCGGAGTCCTTCCCAATAAGTAAGGGCGTGAAGCAGGGCTGGGTCCTTGCACCAACCCAATTCACGATATTCTGCAGTATAATGCTGCAATGGGACACAGCAGATGATGAGGATGGTCTCTACATCCGATACCGCACCAATGGCAGTCTGTTCAACCTGAGGTGACTCAAGTCCCACACCAAGGCAATGGAACGACTCATTCAAGAGCTACTCTTCACTGATGACACTGCCCTTGTTTCGCATACGGCGACAGCTCTGCAGCTATTGACATCTTCCTTTGCTGAGGCTGCTGAGCTTTTCAGTTTGATGAAGACAGAAGTTCTCCACCAGCCCACATCTCAGGAAGATTACTGTCCTCCTCGCATCACTATTGGCGAGTCTGAGCTGAAAACAGTCCACCAGTTCACCTGGACGCTAAGATTGACAATGAAATTGACAACAAACTGCCAAAGGCAAATGGTGCATTCGGTGTGTTATATAAAGGGGGTTTTGAACAAATGGGAAATGCTCACGAGCCGCTTAACACATTAACAACATTACGAATATACAATGCTGCTTTACACAATAAACCAACGGCTTTAACTCGCGCACGCAGCCTATTTAGAACGCACAATTGGAACATTCATTACACTTTATCAGCAGGGCACCAACACTCAAACTGTATATTTTGTGCAGATGGAAAATACAAACAGATTGGTAGCTCTTCAGCCTATTGCTGGCTGCATACATTAATTATAAATACTTAAAGTATATTAATTATTGAATAAATCATTAATTATTTCTTAACTACGTATACATAGAAATATATCTCTCTCTTTATCATGACTCATGAAGGTGCTCAGAGGACCAAAAGTACACGACAGGAGAGGCAAGCGAGCCTTGCAATGAGCGCCGAAGGTCCTCACAGTATAAAACGGTTTACATTGTGTATCAAACAGCATTCCTAGCCTTACAATTTTTATTGACCGTCATTTTTGACGGGCAAGTCGCTAGTATATATATTTATTATTATGTGATATCTTATGATATTATTATTATTATTATTTTTAATTATTATTATTCTATTGCATAGTAACCAGGGCTCATGGTAATGTCATAGTCTAGAATAAGCATGATGCATAGCACCTACCACGGTCACTTGTGGTCACCACACCACTGCAACCGGAATCTGATGAAAAACAGGATCATCAGAAATCACTCCATTTATTTGAAGAAACCAGTAATGTGCATAGCACTTACAACTTGTCTATATCTGCTCAATGAAACAGATGCCAGAAATCATGGAATATGTCATACAAATCTATTCCACACCCAGTGTGTTTTCAGATATTAAGGGGTAATCCAAAATTGATGAGCAGAATCTCATGACACAGAAAGAGGAGGTTGAGAAACATGCTTTCATGGTTGTGAGATTGAGCTATTAAGACCTACATAGACAAGAACACTATTTGAATTGACTGCAACACCTCATCTCAAGGGCAATAACCATAACTCTGTAGCCAGCCAATAGTATAACAAAAATAATATTCATTGAGGAGTGTGGTTGAGGAGGACTTTGGGCAGTGGTTCTCAATCCTATCCTCATGAGCCAGCAGATAGGACATGATTTATGTGAAACTCTGGAACCAAAGGTGAGGCAACTAGTATTCAACAGGTGGAGGAGCCTTGAATTGCTTCACCTGTGTATTCACACAGTGTTTGACCTAAATCATGAGGAAAGGTTTGACAACCACTGACCTAGGGGACGTTCTCACCTACTTCCTCTTTCTTAGCACTGGGCCCCCACCTTCCGTGCCTCCTCACCTCACCATATAGTAATCTGATGCAATCGACTTGATCGATTGCAATATCATTTTGCCTTTCAAGCTGGTATGTCAGCCGTTGCATTAATATGACATGATTATCATCTTGCACTTGGATGTTGTGCATGAAGTCCCTCAAAGTGGCTTCTGTGGAGGTGTGAGGTCTGTCACTAGACATACTTGGACTGTGGATGAGCTGTGGGGAGGATTGAGCTGTGGCCTGTGGCAATGGTGTCGCCTGTGGCGATGGTGTGGCCCATGGCGATGGTGTTGGCCCGGTTTGTTATGGCCCGGTCTTTTTGGGCCTGGTCTGTTTTGGCCCGGTCTGTCCCTCCCCCTCCTGCTCTCCTACACCTCTACCTCCCCTTCATGACCTGCTTTCTCCAGTGCCTCTCCCTCTCTCCATACCTCTACCTCTCCTCCTCCAGTGTTCCCCTCTCTCTCCTAACTCTCCTCCTCCTCCGGTGTATCTCTCTCTCTATCTCTCTCTCTTTATGTCTCTCTGTCTCTCTCCCAGTCTCTATCTCTCTTCTCTCTCTTTCTCTCTGTCTCTCCCTCTTTCTATCTATATCTCGCTCAAAAACTCACCAACGCCTAGACCTGTGTGTCGACTTTATCAGCTACAGCACAGTCAGGGAGTTATGGTTTTCGTTGCCTTTTAAAGCTGTTTCTGCGACGTTAATTAGCGTTATCCCATTCCTAATGGTTAATTGGCCTGTGACAGGATCTCTATTCACTGCCTTGCTTGATTTTGGCGCCCTTCTTCAGATCAGATACCCTAAAGCGTAATATATGAAACCAGGGTTTACGGTTTTGAGACTTTGGCCCGTAACTTGCGGCCTTGTTCGATTGAATCGCTCCGTAATTGTAGCAGAGTTCAAGCCCGCAGCAAGCCCACACACATACGGCCTGTATACCGCAAGTTACTGCCTTTTAATTGAATGAGGCCCTATATTTCAGATAAAGATATTTCTTCTGCTTCTTTCTATAATTCTCTAAGATAAACATTTCATAGAAAACATTTGTGAATCCTCAAAGAATATCATCATTAATTATGTATCACCTAGCTCCACATTCTGTTGTACATTTTTATTCGCTTAGAATTCTATCTTTACTACAATGTCTTATTTTATTCCATGACTTTATACAATATTGAACAACAAAATGCTTTCTTATTGATAGTGGTCCTGGTGGATAAGAATGGCCTTGTTGAAGAATGCAGAAGATTTTTGCTGATCCAGATGTTTGTTGCTTGGTACTTGTCGGATAAATTGCTACAGAGACAGTGCTGAAGTACACTCGAGTTACAAGCTTTGCATTGTTGGAGTATAAATAAAAAACATTAAAAAAATGTCTGCTAGATTGTACCAGTCCCCATATTCTAAAGAACAGGGTGCTCTTTGAAGGAAAGGTATCATTATATATAGATTTAACACCGTATACAAAGAAGCAGTGCATGGAATATCCATGTGTGCAATAAAAATATTGTTAGGAAATATAGAACCACTTTGTTTCAATACTCACCATTCACAAAGAGGTGAAGTCTTTGGGTTTAAAATATGTAATGACAAATATGAATCCATACATAGAAAATTCAAAATAAATGTATAAAGAGTTCAAGTTTAACTACTCATCCCTAAGCCAAAAAGCAAAATACGGCACATAGCACTAATAGTATGATACAATTACAATAAATTTATTGAAAACAAGAGTAAAAATATATTTAAAAGCATGTGTTGTGACATAAGTGAACCAATCTAGAAGTGACATATCACATGCCCAAACCTGTAAAGGTGAAGCCTACATTGTTACTTGACTTTATGAGATGGTGATCTACCTGGCAGACTTGTTCTAAATTGATTGGGAATATTATTTTTTAGCTACTGGCCTTACTAAATTTTGCAACCCATAAAAATCCAGATATACAGCCTTATTAAATTGCGATTCGGACAATTGAATAGGGCTCTATATAAGCACATAGCATATGTTTTTTACAGAAGTTTTCAGTTAGTGAACTTCTATCCAAAGGCAAGGTCTTCACTAACTAAAATTTTCTGTAAAAAAAATATGCTCTGTGCTTATATAGAGCCGTTTTCGATTGGCCAAATCACAATTTAATAAAGCTGATAGTGTTTATAAGCATATCCACCTGGATGTCCGCCCACCATCTTAAACTCAACATGTCTAAGAGCGAACTCTTAATCTTCCCACCATCTACTACAGCTTTAATGTCTCACATCACTCTCACTGTCAACAATGCCATCATCACTCCCACCTCTCAAGGCAGTTCTCTTGGGGTTCTACTGGACCCTGCCCTCTCTTTCATTCCTCACATACAGTCACTAACAAAATTTAGCATTTTCAATGTAAAAAACATTTCCAAAATACGTCACTACCTTACACAAGACAGGATGAATACATTCCTTCATCATATCTCATCTTGACTACTGCAACTCACTTCTGGATGGCCAACCCATCACCCAACTATCCCTACTTCAATCCATGATGAATGCCTCCCTTCTAGACTCATCTACCGAATTGCAATTTAATAAGGCTGTAAGATTGTAAGTCTGCGAGTTTTTAATCTTGCACAGTGCTTTTTAAAAGTGCTATGGACACCGGATTCTAAGCTTAAAGACAGGCCCCTCCATCTCTTGTAATGTGTTAATATTGTTTTGCCTTGATCACAACTTCTGTATAAGGCTACGGAATATGTTGGCGCGTTACAAATAAACAATAATAATAATATTTGTATCTAATTTTTTTTAATTTTTATCACAATGGATTTACACTATTAGTGCTCATTGAGCTATTTTTAATTTCAATTTTTACATGTTCCATGGTGACATCTACTAGGTTTTTAAGCAGCAATCTGATTTTGTGATTTTGCAGTACAGAATTCTAGAATTTTTTGGACTCATTTAAATTACATAATTAAATGTATCCCAGATAAGCTTGATCTTCATATTTTGTGATCTGCCTTTATATATGTTTATGGGGTATTCTGATAAGGCTTTTCTTATATTATTTTTTTATTTTTTTACATTTAATGTATTTTACTTTTTCTGTCTTATATTACTTACTATTCACTGTTTAGGAACATTTTATTATTGCACTTTTTGTGTGTGAATTGAGGGGTATATGTTCTCCTGGCCTGGAAGGACATCCATATATAAGATTGTGAATTGTCAAAATCTTTATTCCGTTAAAGCTAACAACAAAATTCAAGAGCAGTAATCTCATGAATAAAAAATAAATCAAACACTTAATTTTTTGGGATGAAAAAAATACCAGTAGCAAGTCCTCCAAATTATTACAGTTAAAAGTTGATAAATGTGATAATTGTATGATCCATATTGGGTTAGGTATTATTCTCAGTCCTAGAGGGATTTATCCAAATGTATCTTGGAGACTTTGCAATTTGTTTCATCAGTGGCAGATCTAGTGCATAGGGGGCCCCGGTGCAAAAAAAAAAATCCCACCCACCTCAAGTGTCTATATATGTATATATATATATATATATATATATATATATATATATATATATATAGTAAATAAAAAGTACATCTGTGTTCACATTTGAATGTCTAAAGCAAGTTAAAAACCTGCTTCCAGCTCAGAGTTACGAGAAAAACAGTTATTACACTGCATTCTGGGAAGTTGAGCTGGAACATGCAAATGTGCCCACAAATGCCTCACTCTTCAATCCATAGCCCTTATCAAACATGGCTTCCTTTAAGCTTAGGCATGCTGTATTACACAGCTTTAATGCAAAGCCGAGGTTGGATTAAACACAGGCTGAGTATCCAATCCATGTACAGCTGTTTCAAGCTTACTGGCTATCATCAGCATGGAGCGGGATCTCAGCCTGTGTTGTGGACCTTATTAGTAGGTAGTTCACCACAGCAATAATTTATAATATGGTGGGCAAAAGAGCGTTAGAAGCCCTCCACCGTACAATAGTACAATAAATAAATAGTACATCTGTGTTCACATTTGAATGTCTAAAGCAAGTTAAAAAACCTGCTTCCAGCTCAGAGTTCCGAGAAAAACAGTTATTACACTGCATTCTGGGAAGCTGAGCTGGGACATGCAAATGTGCCCACAAATGCCTCGCTCTTCAATATATATATTAAAACATACGCATTTACATATACATCTATATATGTTATTGTACTATAAATACTTTATTACCTGGCTGGTGCTGCACTCAAATTCCTGGGGTGAGAAGGGTCCACTGCAGGTCAGAAGGCTGAGGGGGGCCACAGAGGTCTGAGGATGCCGCAGGGGCCAGCAAGGACAGAGGGGACCACAAGGGGCCGAGGGAGGCCACAGTGGGCTGCGGCGGCCACAGGGAGATGAGGAAAGGCTGCAGAGGTCCACAATTGGCCACAAGTGGTCCGTGGGGGCCAAAACGAGCTGTGAGCCTGTGGGGGCACAGTGGGGGGGGGGCCACAGTGGGCCATAAGGGGCTGCAGGTGACCCACAGGAGATTTTAGTGCCTTAACAGCTGGCCTCGCTACACGAGGCTCGCTTGCAATGAGTGCCTTTGCCGCTCTTCGCTTAAGTTGTACGCACCACCCAAAGCGTGAAGATGTCTTATAGTTCGACAATTATAATATGTGATATAATTCGAGTTCAATATTTATTTATAAGCATTCTGAAAATATATACATTAACAAAATAAATAAATATAAATAAATAAATATTATCGAACTGAAGATCTCTTTTTTTTCCAGTAGCAGTCCATGTCCCAGTCTATATATAGATATTATGAGAGAATAGTTTAAGACGGGCTAGTCATTAGATAGACCTTGGTCTGAATCAGTGCTGATAGCTCTTCTGGTTTTCTCATTCTCATCATAGCACAGTAAATCTCCATTTAGTCTTATCTGGTGTGCAGACTACTCTAAGATCTATTTTTCACCACTTGGAGAACATTTGGTAGACCCGGATCTACCTTTTTGTTGATCTTGCTCTAAAATAATGCTGTATGCACTATTCTTGTTTAAAATGTCTCTTTTCTTATGTAAATAATTATAGTGAAATTGCATCCACTTCTAATCAGAATACTTCTCCTGCATGACTATAAAGCTTGTTTCAGACTGCTTAGTAGGTGTTATAGTTCCATACAATCCCAGTGGCACACAATAGCAAGTTATTCAATGATCAGTCAATGCCAATCCAAGCAAAGCATCTTGGAGAATTACAGTAGTCCTTTTACTACTCACACAACAGTGATATAATATAACTATTTTTATGCATTTACTCAGTTGGTGGATGTTTATTTTTCATATTGCTAGGTATAGTATCCTACCCTAAAGGTAGAAATTTGATTTCCAGGTTTATAGCCTCAGTTAGTTTGTATACATCAGCAGTGATTTACTATAATGGACCTTATTGTATTTGTATACTACCTTCACTGTCAAGGTATCCACACATTATAGATTTGTTATTCAAATTTATTAACAGTTTTTTTAATGTTTTAAAGTTGAAGTAAAAATAATCATTAAATTACCCAGTTTGACCCCTGTGATGATCCAGTGGTAGTGGCTATTACTGTCCAGGGCCACCTGCTATAGACTACAGGTTAACTACCCACCAGGACCATTTGGGTTCTTGGAAATATCTGCACCAGCACCCTGATATCTGGCTTATGTCTCTCTATCAGGAATCTCTATCAGGAATCAACGCTTCCAGGAGTCTCAGTAACCATCCTGTGGCAGTGATAAGGACAGGTTACTTGCAGGGTGGAGATAGGATCAGTGTCACAGCTACCAGGAGCAAAATAAGAAACACACAATTTCTATATGTCTCCAGAAGTGAACTGATTTATGTTTGAGGGTGTACACAATGTAACAATGAGAGGGTGTGGCAGACAATCACAGGAGATGACCCTACATGGGGTCTAACAGAGGCTTCATGAGAGCAACAGGCTTAATCTCCAATACACATCCTGCCGTCTCTAACTCATATCAGATGTGATTAACTTTATCTGGCAAACAATGAGACAAAACAGATTACAAATACAATGGAGGTGTTTACATACAGAACTTAGTGGCTGGAGCCAAGCTGTCTGTCCTTTAATGGGCTAAGACCCAGGAACTGTAAAAGGGGTCAGTGACAACCCCTTAGTTTAAAAATACTATTCTGTGTATTTAGCTCAATAACTGGATGCTCAAAATCACATAATCTACCATCTTTTTTCAAAAAGGTTTTCATGTGAAATCACTAATATAGTTGTCGAGTGTGTGTAACGCTTGCAAAAGTGTGAGTTGATCAGGCACGTCACGCCTTGTGAGGCTTGCAATGTGCAGCGAAGGGAGAGGAAGGGAGAGAAGGAGAGAAGGAAGGAGGGGGGAGAGAGAGTGTGAAGGAGAGGGAGACAGAGAGAATGAAAGAGAGAGAGGGATGGAGGGAGAAGGAGGGAGAGAAAGAAGGAAGGAGGGAGTGAGAGAGGAAGGGAGAGAGGAAGGGATAGAGAGAAGGAGGAAGATTGAGATAGAGAAGGAGGGAGAGAGAGAGAGAAGGCGGGAAAGAAAGAGAGAAGAAGGGAGGGAAAGATAGAAGGAGGGAGGGAGAGAGAGAGAAGGATAGAGGGCGCAGAGAGAGAGAGAGAGTGAGCACTGAGAGAGGGAGAGGACACACAGAGAGTGACTGGGTAAACAGAGAGAGGGAGCACAAAGAGACAGAAAATACAATTTTTAATACAATATTAGACCGTCATTTTTGACGGTCGAGTGACTAGTACATAATAAAGCAGGTGCAGATGGAAAGTTGATCTGATCCTACTACATTTTTGAGTGTAAAAGTTTTATTTTGAGAAATCATCAGGCTGTTATGAATTTACGTTCTTCATCTAAACATCCATCTATAGAAATACAGTTAACATTTAAGGATGTATAATGTATTACCACTTAACCTGCTGATCCTAACCCAGTAGACTGCTCCCCCTACATGAAATATAATGGGTGCTGATGAGATGCCCCCTCTGTGGAGTGGGATATTTAGGTTGTGTATAATAATTGGCATTTGTACCAAGACAATGTCACTGAGTTGCATGCACAGCAGTCAATAAAGGTGCCATGAAGACTCACTCATTCGCCTGCCCACTTCCTCCTCTGCCATTTCTCTATTCAGGACCACACTGACTTGTGAGGGTACTCACTGTATATAATATTTATATTCTACCCACTGTAGTGTTATGTCTGTTGTAGTAGAGTTTTCAAAATAAAACACATAGTGGAAGTGCAAATTCAATAAATTACATATTTCAACCCCATATAAAAATAGAAATGATGATTCCCTGTGATAACTGAGAACAAACCATTTACGCTACATGAGAATGAATCACTTTTGTAAAAAATGGCATGTTGTATTCAGTGTACTTTGGCATTACTCATTATAGCATTGCCCTCTTTGTTATAAGCAGAACAAGGTAGACCTCCACTGTTCTGAAAGAATTTCCTTGATGAAAAAATGTCAAATATCAGTTTCCAAATATACCTCTTTATTATAATCACTGACTGTTTAAGAACAATTTCACATCTTGCTTTTGTACCTACATCAATATAAGCCTTTGACACTGAGCTGTCATAGAGCCCACAAACTAAATGGGGATGGTTTCAGAGACACCCACATCAAGAGCCATTATATGTTGGATGCACTCCTGAGATAAACTTTCCAAAGTTGTAAATGTGTAACCAAGAAGCAAATAATGGATTCTACAGAATGGCCACAATTTAACTCATTGATTTACCCTAGAGATGAGACTTTATAAAAATATAAAATCCTGTAATATTATGGAGAACTTATAACAGTTGTTTTTGCCATACTCCATAGGCCCAATAATTTTCCTTAAACACAATGGGGATTCCAAGACATGCAATATTGTATTATTAAATAGCCTTACTTGTCCACATTTTTACAGCATGTTTAAAGTTCCTCCGTAATGAAGAAAGGGTAGTTTTGCTACGGCCGAACAGTTATCCGGAAAAAAAATATATAAACAAGCAAAAAGATGATCATTCAAAGGACCGCTACAATTTAAGAAAATAGACACTTGTTTGAATAAACCATGGATGTAAAACATTTTTGGGAAAATTTACATTTCTGAACATTGTGTTTATAAGTATAGGAATCAATTTTAGGTTCATTACATCACTTTCTCAGAGCTGAATCATGAGTGAGTGTGTTTTGGCTAACAGTAGAGGGAGAGAGAGCCTTTGTTAAGAAAATTGGACAATGATTAAATTGACACCACACCCCTTTCCTATTACTGACACAGAAACAGACTCTTTGCTTCAGGAAATGCAACCATATCTCTCCAGAATGCCCCCTTCACACACACAACTATATTCAATGTATCATAGACTTTTTTTCCTGCTTCATTATGCTCCTTATTAGACTTTTTCTTTTTCATTGTGCAGTGATCATTTAAAAAACTTCTCCTGGTTACTCCTTTTTGGGAGTGAATCGTGCAGTAACAGGTACAGGCCAGTGACATGTATTCCTGGTTGTCAGATCATTTGGAAGATCCAAAAGAAGAGTTTCTGTTTACAAGCTTCTTTACACCGATGACTGTAAAACACACACTACTATTAAACAATGAGTTTGTTATCACCTGCTATTAACCTGCCAGCACATCACTATCAGCAGTTGATACTTGTTGCTCCCTAATTGCACTTGGTAAAAGAAGTACTAGCCAACCTGTCACGATAGAAGTAGATTCCTTACTGCCTACTGAGCATATAATGCAGAAGGTCAATTAATGTAACAACAACCTTCATGACACATGATTTAATGTAAGGATATTTAGATGTAATAACATACTTTGGTGTTGTTGTTCAGTCTTTTAGTCTTGTCCGACTCTCGGTAACCATATTTATTCGGCACACCAGGCACATCTGTCTGTGGCTATATGGTTTCATGGCCAAGATACTGCAGTAGGTTGTGAGTTCCTTCTACAGTGGACCGTGATTTGTCTTATCTCTCTGCTATGACCTGCCCATCTTGGGTGACCCTACGTGGAATAGCTCACAGCTTCACTGGGGCACACAAGCCCCTTCACCACAACAAGGTAATGATCAATAACATACTAGTAATTCTTTAATTTTAAGTAGGATGTTAACATGATGTTACAAAGAACATATAGGATGCTTTTATAGTGAACATGTGCGAGACATGAACAGGCTCACTGTATGTGTGGTCTGTTTGTTATCTGAGGTTTCCTTCAAATACAGTGCTTTACGAATGTTAGCATCTGCTTGGCAGAGCTATAACTTTACCTTAAGGGTGATAGCCATTAGTCTCTCCTGTGTGTAATGTAACTGATGCAGCCAATAGTTTTCCTCATTTTCCATGGGGCTCTTTATCAAGTAAATGTAACCTTAGCAATGTGATGGAACATATGAGAAAGAGGCACTTCATTACAGATGGTACTCATATGGAAAGGAATATTTAGATTTTTTTGGGTGTACTTTCCATGAAGAGAAAATGTTTCATGTTTCAGATTTCCTTATTTTAACAAGTCAATGATGTTGATACTTGATGATGTGGCTGTTTCTTACCTTCCATATGGTTAAGGACTGATGCACCCAGTTATGAAATGAACCTCTGACATTGTGATATAACACCAAGAAGGTATGGTTTGAGAGGAATTACCCATGACACTTCCCAAAATATGAGACGCAGAGCCTCTCTGAACATAAAAAAAATATATATTATTTATTATATAATTGCAAACTGATAGCAATAACTATACATACATATACATGTTGCTATGAAAATCTTCAAATTAGCAATTTTTATTCAAAAGACAGTGGCCATGTCCATTGGACAGAAAAATGTCTGCTAAAAATGTAAGATGTCCCCTATCCATTTTCTCTCCCAAGGATGACCTCAAGGTTCAAACTTTTAATTTTTCTATCGAAATGAGCTCTGATGTTCACCAATCCATGTATAATATGAATAAGCATCATGAGACAGTGGGCTTTATTCATAACTAGCGAATTGCCCGTCAAAAAATGACGGCAATGAAATTGTAAGGTAGCTAATGCTGTTTAGTGTGTAATAATGAAATATATAATACATTAATAAATGAATATACTTTACCTATTTTAAAGCATTGTGTGGAAGAGCTGTGAATGTGTTTTGATGTTGCTGCAGCATTAGTGGTGTGGATCTGCTGTGTAAGCGTGCTGAATGTGTGCAGTGTAACACTGTGCGTGCGCGAGCCCAAACCGTTGTCGTGTACTTCCGCATTGGCGTCAAATGGCGAGTAATGTGTGTTATACGTTTGTATCGGAATATCCGTAGGTGTTTTGTGGTGTTTTGCGAGTTTCTTGTGGTGTTTTGCGAGTTTAGAGTGCTGTAGCCTCGTTTTCGTTTTGTTCGGCGGCCATTTTTTCTCTCGCTTCGTTTTTTTTTTAGTCTCTAAACTGTTTTATTTGA